>OX578143.1:64542374-64887374 GCA_951213105.1 Amaurobius ferox | reverse complement strand
TATTAAAATTATTTCTGTTCAAACAGTATCTAATTTGAGGAAAATGCATATACAAATTAAACAAGGGAATACCGCAGGGAGGTATCTCATCCATAATATTGATCAACCTTTATCTGCATTTTTACGAAATTCAGTACCCTTGCAACAGTCATATCATTTACAGATTTATTGATGATATAATTATTATTGGAATTACTAATGAGGCAACTATATTAAACTTTAATTTTTATCCACCTAATCTACAACTAAATGAAAATGTATATACATCCAACTGGATCAATTATCTAGACGTTAGTTTAAAAATTCAAAATGCAGACACATTAAAATTTAAAATCTATGACAAAACAGAAACTTATAACTTCAAAGTAAATAAACTTCAATATGTTTCTTTCAATCTTTCAAAATCAGTATATAGAAATATTATTAATAACCAGTTATTAAGAATAAAAATGTTAAATACACCATGTTACTACAAAGAACATATTCTTAAATTCATAAACACCACTATCAAAAATAACTACCAGCCCAACCTTTTTTTTTTCATTTATTAAAACACATTTTAATTTTAAATTCAACACTTTTCTAAAATTACAGCTATATATTGACAGATCATTCTCAAACAATTTTAAATAATTTTCATCTCCATGTTTCACTTCTAACAGTTAAAATCTTCGTATATAAAATTAACTATAACCTGTTTTGAGATAAAATGCTTAGTCAGTATCACGAAGTCTAAGTGTTAAGCAGAACAAGGGGTAAATACATATTTATTATATTCTTATGACTTTTCATTACATTGTATTCTCCTATAAATACTTTGTCACACGCTGATGTGTTTGATTATATTTGATTTATATTTGATTTCTTGTGTATCTGATCCAATTTGTATTTTCTTCTACATCGGTCGATGTGCATTATTTCTGTAATACAATTTACAGTAATGTACACAGAAACGTAGAATCCGCATTAACGAAATATGTATGGCCCTTGATAATGTACATGGTTTCGGAAATGCTTATCACTTTATTCAATTTCCACTTTTTATTGGGAGCTAAAAAAGGCCTAGCTCATCGTCCAAAACAATATTTTTGTTTTGCAATTTTTCATCTTATACATAATTTTTGCATTTACATCTTGTATGTTTATGTAGGGAACAAGGGGATTAGTACCTTAAGTAATTGCATTAAATATATGAGTTATAAAATTACTTTCTTATACATATACTTTCATATAAAAAGTTTTTTCAACCTTCTTTACCACATATATCTTATTCCATACCTTAACTTATATGTGGAACAGGGAAAAAAGGGGTATTTTATACCAATTTAGTGTCTGTTTTATTTATAATGTTTACTTATCCAGTTTTAAATATTCAACAGTTTGTCGTATAGTCTTTTTGTTATCACATTTACATCTCTCCATCTTCATTTCACTTTTGATATGCAGAACATTTTCTAATAATGATAAATCTCAGGTATATATATTACAAGTAAAATAAAAATTCTTCAATTATATATATATATATATATATATATATATATATATATATAATATGCATATTATATATTACAAAAATGTTTTTTTGCAAATATTTGAAAATCAAAATGTAGATAGTTGAATCCAAAAGCAAATAATAAATGTAAATGTACTATTAAACTTATATGTACTATTATCACCGCAGTTTATGCATAGTTTTCGATTAAAAATTTTAATTTTTATATATATATATTTGTTAAATATGCTAGGGCACCATCATGCATGAACCACATGCCTCTCTGCACTGCGGCCTCCATACTCTGCAGCAATTCCGCGAGGACGTGTTTTAGGAAAACAGGGTACATTACGTCAGACATCGGGAGTGAACCCACGAACGCATTCAGCCATCAACTGAAATTCGCCTTCCCCCTCCTCTGGAGTCAAAGCCTGCATACGTATTTTCGCGATTTTCACCGACTAAAAGTGGTTTGCGACACAGATTTTTATTCCTTTGATGTCTACTAACAACTCTCTGAGTTTGTCGCCGCAAGCATTTTTGTGTTCATTTCGTTTAAAATATTAGGACTTGATAAATAATTTTATCGAAATGAACTCTTCCTAAGCCTAGAGATCTTCCACGTGCAAGCTTTAATGCTTGATTATTTTGGTATTCCTTTTTTCGATTCCTGTCCATTGACATTTGTTGATTATTTTTAGCTTTATGAGCTGTAATATGTATTATTATTTCCTCTTTATTGCTGAATTTCATTTTATTTCATTGTATTCTGTAGGCTTAAAAATATTTTTAAGATAGTGTATTATGAGTTACTTCTCCCATTCTACCATTGGACTTACTATTTTAATATTATATATATATATATATATATATTTGTTTCGTATATAAATTCATCCACAGTTTTTAACGGATTTCTTTTTTTAATTTAGTATGGTTATTTTCTATTTCAATGCGGGTAACGAGTTTCGAGGACCAGGGGTTGTGGAGATATTAATAAAAAAACATAAAATTTAGTGTATCGTAGAAATAACATTTTGCAGGCAGTAATTTTCTGAAACTTTACTTAAAGAAAATTTATATCATGCTGCTTAGCAACGAAATTAAATCAAACACGTTTATTCGGCAGACGTTTATTCGGCAGGTTCTATTTTATTTACATGATTTAAATAATGAAGAACTTGATTAAAAATAATTTTTTTAAATGAATGGTATTGTATTTTCGATTGAGTTCTGTCTTTTATGGATTTGGTATATAAGTTTATCGGAATTTCTGTATATTTTTAATTGATATTTTCAGTCATCTATTTTTTCTTTTTTTCTTTTTTTCTCTTGACAAAGATTTTTGAAACTAATATTTTGTATGGTGTTTAACCGATTGTTGAAAAAGGATAAAAATAGAGATCCTTATGTTTCTTTTTAGGGGAATTAAATTTAATAGATAAACCATTACATTTTTATATAAAGATACTAGCAGCATACCCGTTCTTCGTACGGAGTATATAATATAAAGAAACTTGAAATTCATAATCATGCGCAAATTCTTATAGTATACTAAATGACATGTTTAATAAAAATATTCTGTTAAAATATTTAATATAATGCTCCTAAAAAGAAGTTTAAGAATCCATGTTCTCGCTATATAAAATTATCTTCATGGACATATCTGAAGAATAAAACATCTTGGACCCCTTATGCAAGCAAATATAAAAAAAATATGGAATTGAATCAATATATGCAAAATAAAAGCGTTAAAATTGTATGGGACCCGTACTAATTATATACGCGAATATTAGAGAATATAACCTGTATTAGTAGATTACATGTATAAATTGAAAATACCAATAAACCCGTAATCTTTAAATCTGAAGACAGTCATTTATTCCAATATATGTCAAAATTAAAGTGCTAAAATTATATGGGAAGATATACACGTACTACTTATAATGTCCGATTATTAGTAGAAGATTACCCGTTTTGCAATATGAGTCTCAAATGTTTTTTGGTAAAATACAACAGACGACGTAATAAATTGAATATATAATTAATCCCCTTAATCTTCATACCAGAAGACTGTACTTGATTCCAATATATATGTCAAAATATATGCCAATATACCTGTACTACTTATATTCTCGTAGGTTAGAAGATATACCCGTGCATTCCTAGAAGATTACTCGTACAACGTACAATATGCGTGTGTCAGCAATTTTTGCCGCAATAAAACAATGGCGTAATAACTTAAAAATATCAATAATCACTGAATCAATAATTCCGGAAAATATCAATAATAATAATGTTTAAACCTGAAGAGTATAATTGATATTATCCAGTCCAAAATGAAATGGCAATGAAATTTATTTTATATACATATCTTCATTATTCAAATTGGAAAGGATTTAATAAAAATCGTCTGCCGCATAAACACATTGGATTTAAATCCGTTGCTAAGCGACATGATATCATTTGCTTCAAATAAATTGGTAGAAAAAATATCGTCTAAATAGTTATATTTCTATGGAACATTTGGCGACAGTTTCGTCAAATTAGCGACATTTTAAAAAATCGCCAAATTTATCGCCAAGTGGGACTGTAGAACTGACAGTTCCACTTTGCGACAAATTGACGAAATATCATCACAATACTATCCCCTAACAAAAAACAATTAATATCATTTATGTAGGGCAATTTTATCAATTTCAAGATATTTTTATAGATTTGAAAATATTTTTATCAATTTGGTGACATTTTAAAAATTCGCTAAATGTATTACTAAGTAGGATGGTTGGTCTGACAGATAAATGCTAACCAAACATCATTTCAGTACTCTCTTCTAACAAAACAAAAAAAAATTTCATTGATATGTAGAAGACCCAAGCCACACGACCAACCCGAAGGTTTATGGCAGCTGTTTGTGTGTCGTTTATATCAATTTGGCGACATTTCCGCCAATTTGGCAAAGTTTAAGAAAAGTTGTCAAATTAGCGATATCCCTCCAAATTCGTAGCTTTGAATTTGCAGATCTGAATGAAACATTCTTATCCCGTTTCAATATACTAAATGAAAACCTTACAATTGTATTAGAAGATATACCCGCTCTACTCTTTTTCTGTTTCAACAATCGGCTATATGAATTTATTGGCTAAACACAATATATGAGTTTAGTAGCTAAATACGATATAAGCTTGAAAACTCTTTGCCAAAATAAATGAAATTGATGTACGCAGTCAGCAATTAATATAATTAAAAGAAAAATCAAACCGTCCATTCATAAGATATACTTTTATATCCATTTATTTATTATTTAAATCGAAAAAAAATAATAAAAACATTAACAAACACATTTAATTTAATTGCGATGCCGAGCAACATGATATATCCTGCTAAAATGTTAAAATTTATTAACCACTAACAGGACACCCGTTATACGTACGAAGTGTATAATTTAAAGAAACTTATAGTTCGCAATCATGTGCAAATTCTGTTAAAATATTAAATTTATTGCTCCTAAAGAGAAGTTTAAGAATATATGTTCTCACTATGCAAAATTATCTTCACGATCAGATCTGAAGAATAAAGCATCCGGCCCCCATTTGTAAGCAAATTTACAGAAGAAAAAATAAGAATTGGATGAATATATGCAACCCCGTACTAATTATATTGTCGCAGATTAGAAAATATGCCAATGTGTTAGTAGAAGATTACCCGTATTACAATATGCGTCTCAAAAATATTTGCCAAAATAAAAGAGATGACGTAATAAATTGAAAACATCAATAATATCCGTACTCTTTATACCAGAAGGTCGTAATTGTTTCCAATATATGCCAATATATATCAAAACATATGTCAATATACCTGTACTACTTATATTCTCGTACATTAAAAGATATACACGTGTATTTGTAGAAGATTCGTACAACATACAATATATGAGTTTAAACAATTTTTGTCATAATAAAATAATTGCATAATAACTTGAAAATATCAATAATCCTTGAATCAATAATCCCCGAAAATATAAATAATAATAATTTTTAAACCTGAAGACCGTAATTGATATTATCCAGTCAAAAATGCTATAAGAAAAATCAAATCGTTCTTTTCTAAAATATATTTTTATATCCATGTATTTATTATTCAAATCGAAAAAATAATTATTAAAATTAACAGACAGATTTAATTTAATTGCGTTTCTGAGTAACATGATATAAGATAGAATCTTATAACATGTTAAATATGTCATGTCTTATAACATAAACTGCGAAATTAAATAACGATTTTGATTTCTCTATAGTTCTCATTGTTCCGTAAAAGCTTGTTTTAAATAAACCATGAACCATGGAGATAGATTTCGCCTTTAAATCATGTTTCAAACAATTCATGTTTTCAGAAAGTGACTAATTAACGCAAAAAATCTCCCATCAAACTCAGAGATTAAATTTTAATTCACTTTCAAACGATTTTCAAGCTTTTCGTTTGGATAAACCACGGAGTTAGGGAGTAGAACTCCTAGGAAAAAGTTCCGTTTTCCATTAATATCTCGACAACCCCAGGTCTTAGAAACTCGAAACTTGGACAAAATTTATGGGGGATATTTCAAGGCTATTCACAAAATTTCATTAAATTCGGTTCAGCCGTTTTTCCGTGATGATGAGACAAACGAAAATTTCGTTTTTTACTAATATCTCGAGAACCACTGGTCGTAAAAACTCAAAACACGGATATAATTTTAAGTGGGGCTATTTCTGGGCTACCCACAAAATTTCATCAAATTCGGTTCAGCCGTTCTCCCGTGATGATGGGACAAACAGACAGACAGACAGACAGACAGACAGACAGACAGACAGACAGATTTTCATTTTTATTTATATAGACTAGCAGCATACCCGTTCTTCGTACGGAGTATATAATATAAAGAAACTTGAAATTCATAATCATGCCCAAATTCTTATAGTATACTAAATGACATGTTTAATCAAAATATTCTGTTAAAATATTTAATATAATGCTCCTAAAAAGAAGTTTAAGAATCTCTGTTCTCGCTATATAAAATTATCTTCATGGACATATCTGAAGAATAAAACATCTTGGACCCCTTATGTAAGCAAATATAAAAAAAAATATGGAATTGAATCAATATATGCAAAATAAAAGCGTTAAAATTGTATGGGACCCGTACTAATTATATACGCGAATATTAGAAAATATAACCTGTATTAGTAGATTACATGTATAAATTGAAAATACCAATAAACCCGTAATCTTTAAATCTGAAGACAGTCATTTATTCCAATATATGTCAAAATGAAAGTGCTAAAATTATATGGGAAGATATACACGTACTACTTATAATGTCCGATTATTAGTAGAAGATTACCCGTTTTGCAATATGAGTCACAAATGTTTTTTGGTTAAATACAACAGACGACGTAATAAATTGAATATATAATTAATCCCCTTAATCTTCATACCAGAAGACTGTACTTGATTCCAATATATATGCCAATATATGTCAAAATATATGCCAATATACCTGTACTACTTATATTCTCGTAGGTTAGAAGATATACCCGTGCATTCCTAGAAGATTACTCGTACAACGTACAATATGCGTGTGTCAGCAATTTTTGCCGCAATAAAACAATGGCGTAATAACTTAAAAATATCAATAATCCCTATATCAATAATTCCGGAAAATATCAATAATAATAATGTTTAAACCTGAAGAGTATAATTGATATTATCCAGTCCAAAATGAAATGGCAATGAAATTTATTTTATATACATATCTTCATTATTCAAATCGGAAAGGATTTAATAAAAATCGTCTGCCGCATAAACACATTGGATTTAAATCCGTTGCTAAGCGACATGATATCATTTGCTTCAAATAAATTGGTAGAAAAAATATCGTCTAAATAGTTATATCTCTATAGAACATTTGGCGACAGTTTCGTCAAATTAGCGACATTTTAAAAAATCGCCAAATTTATCGCCAAGTGGGACTGTAGAACTGACAGTTCCACTTTGCGACAAATTGACGAAATATCATAACAATACTATCCCCTAACAAAAAACAATTAATATCATTTATGTAACGCAATTTTATCAATTTCAAGATATTTTTATAGATTTGAAAACATTTTTATAAATTTGGTGACATTTTAAAAATTCGCTAAATGTATTACTAAGTAGGATGGTTGGTCTGACAGATAAATGCTAACCAAACATAATTTCAGTACTCTCTTCTAACAAAACAAAAAAAAAATTTCATTGATATGTAGAAGACCCAAGCCACACGACCAACCCGAAGGTTTATGGCAGCTGTTTGTGTGTCGTTTATATCAATTTGGCGACATTTCCGTCAATTTGGCAAAGTTTAAGAAAAGTTGTCAAATTAGCGATATCCCTCCAAATTCGTAGCTTTGAATTTGCAGATCTGAATGAAACATTCTTATCCCGTTTCAATATACTAAATGAAAACACTACAATTGTATTAGAAGATATACCCGCTCTACTCTTTTTCTGTTTCAACAATCGGCTATATGAATTTATTGGCTAAACACAATATATGAGTTTAGTAGCTAAATACGATATAAGCTTGAAAACTCTTTGCCAAAATAAATGAAATTGATGTACGCAGTCAGCAATTAATATAATTATATATCCATTTATCCATTTATTTATTATTTAAATCGAAAAAAATAATAAAAACATTAACAAACACATTTAATTTAATTGCGATGCCGAGCAACATGATATATCCTCCTAAAATGTTAAAATTTATTAACCACTAACAGCACACCCGTTATTCGTACGGAGTGTATAATTTAAAGAGACTTATAGTTCGCAATCAGGTCAAATTCTGTTAAAATATTAAATTTATTGCTCCTAAAGAGAAGTTTAAGAATATATGTTCTCACTATGCAAAATTATCTTCACGATCAGATCTGAAGAATAAAACATCCTGCCCCCTTTTGTAAGCAAATTTACAGAAGAAAAAATAGGAATTGAATGAATATATGCAACCCCGTACTAATTATATTGTCGCAGATCAGAAAATATGCCAATGTGTTAGTAGAAGATTACCCGTATTACAATATGCGTCTCAAAAATATTTGCCAAAATAAAAGAGATGACGTAATAAATTGAAAACATCAATAATATCCGTACTCTTTATACCAGAAGGTCGTAATTGATTCCAATATATGCCAATATATATCAAAACATATGTCAATATACCTGTACTACTTATATTCTCGTAGATTAAAAGATATACACGTGTATTTGTAGAAGATTCGTACAACATACACTATATGAGTTTAAACAATTTTTGTCATAATAAAATAATTGCATAATAACTTGAAAATATCAATAATCCTTGAATCAATAATCCCCGAAAATATAAATAATAATAATTTTTAAACCTGAAGACCGTAATTGATATTATCCAGTCAAAAATGCTATAAGAAAAATCAAATCGTTCTTTTCAAAAATATATTTTTATATCCATTTATTTATTATTCAAATCGAAAAATTAATTATTAAAATTAACAGACAGATTTAATTTAATTGCGTTTCTGGGTAACATGATATAAGATAAAATCTTATAACATGTTAAATATGTCATGTCTTATAACATAAACTGCGAAATTAAATAACGATTTTGATTTCTCTATACTTCTCATTGTTCCGTAAAAGCTTGTTTTAAATAAACCATGAACCATGGAGATAGATTTCCCCTTTAAATCATGTTTCAAACAATTCATGTTTTCAGAAAGTGACTAATTAACGCAAAAAATCTCCCATCAAACTCAGAGATTAAATTTTAATTCACTTTCAAACGATTTTCAAGCTTTTCGTTTGGATAAACCACGGAGTTAGGGAGTAGAACTCCTAGGAAAAAGTTCCGTTTTTCATTAATATCTCGACAACCCCATGTCTTAGAAACTCGAAACTTGGACAAATGTTATGGGGGGATATTTCAAGGCTATTCACCAAATTTCATTAAATTCGGTTCAGCCGTTTTTCCGTGATGATGAGACAAACGAAAATTTCGTTTTTTACTAATATCTCGAGAACCACTGGTCGTAGAAACTCAAAACACGGATATAATTTTAAGTGGGGCTATTTCTGGGCTACCCACAAAATTTCATCAAATTCGGTTCAACCGTTCTCCCGTGATGGTGTGACAAACAGACAGACAGACAGACAGACAGACAGACAGACAGACAGACAGACAGATTTTCATTTTTATTTATATAGATTAACGATTACATTTTTATATCAACAATTACATTTTTATATCAGTTACGGTCATGGTGTATAAGATTACGGTAATATGTTGGAAAACATTGTTTTTACATTCTTACATTTCCGAATGTGTTTAACTGGTTGTTCAACGGGGTAAAATGGTTGGGAAATAACTTTTGCTAACATTTCAGTGTTTTCCATTTTGTCGTAAATTTACCAAATTTCATATTTTTGAGCATTGGTTTACAAACGGGACAAAGATATTTTATTCTTCCCATTTGCTTACGCGTATGTTTTTCATTTTTTATAGAGGGATTAAATTCGATGTTTTGATGGCATTTTTTCGAAAACCAATATGAAAGAATTTAAAAATTTCATATATTTTAAATCACGAGCATTGCCTATATATAAACTTGAAAGCCTGTTTAAATATTTGTTTGTCTCTTCCGTATACAAATACACAGTTTTTGGCATACTTTTTTCAAATTTGATATCTTATTGCTTAGCAACTGAATTTATATAACAGAAAATTGTCATTCTATCTATCCAAGTTAAATAACAAAGAAATTGATATAAAAATGTGTTTTATAAACGAATGGTATATATATTTTATTGGGTTATATCATTTATGGATTTGAGATACAAGATTACGGGATTTATTGCTGTTTTAAATTTCTCAAGTCGTCTGTTTTATTTAGGCAAAGATTTTTCGAATTCATATATTTTCTTTTGTGTTCAAGCGACTGTTGCAACGAGATAACAAATCTGATGTGAGCAGCACATGACTTTCCTTATATAATGCAATAAATTTACTACTTTTACAGTAAAAAAATCTGATGTGGGCGACACATGACTTTCCTTATATAATGCAATGAATTTACTACTTTTAGAGTAAAAAAAAATAGGTTTTCCTTATAGTAGATACTTATATTCTTTCTAAGATATTGAATTTTCGACAATTAGTCGTCATTTTCATTGATTTAGCGTCATTTTGATCCATTTGGCGAGATTTTCGTTAATTTAGCAACATTTAAAAAAGTCGCCAAGTTGGCGATATTCCACCAAATAAGTCGCCAAAATCTCGCCAAGCGTTATGGACGGAGAAATAAGTTATCCTTATAGCAGATAAATGACTATTGGCGTTTAAATACAAAAGTATTACCAAAGTATCTTTTCTCATGAATGGAACGATGTAGATCCACGACAATGATGTCACCGAATTTATCGCATGATATTAAATATGGAATGTGAGCATGTTTCTCAACAACTAATATATATTTTTTAATTTATGGGATTTTTTGATAAATGTATTTGAAAAATGTGCAATATCGCGAGAGCGGTTCATGCTAGCGTTCGAAAGTTTATATTACACACACACACACACACACACACACATATCACTTCAAAAATGTTCCATTCGTGATCAGGGATGATTGAAACTTGCTTTCCCGTCGAAAACTCGAATTCGAATTTTCGACCCCGTCACAATACTTTCTTTATACATTATGTATATAAGGAAAGTAAAAATAGTGTGGCTATAACTTTTGTTACTAACTTAGTGTTATTATTCATTCGAGCGGATGTTGAACAAACATCTACTTTTTTCTTGAAAATTTGATTATAAACGAGGTCAGGATGTTTCTTTCTTCAGATTAATTTGTGCAAATAATTTTGTATAGCGAGAACAAAGATGTTTATACAATGTTTTTTAGCTGGGGGGGAGAGGGAGTTAAAGTTTTTAATAGAGTTTTTGGAAAAACAATATAATTTAGAATACTACCTACAATTTCCACATTTTAAATCCCGAACAACGGCAAATCTATCTACTAGTAAAGAATAAATCTGAAATTGATCATTTGATGGTATCAAAATAGTACAAATCACAGAAAAAAATGATATATTGGTATCAAAATAGTGTTTATGATAACACAAAAGGCCAAATATATCGTTGTCAAAATAATTCATTTTACGAAATAATTTAAAATGATAACTTAAGTACGAAACCTGACAAAAACAATATCTTTTCTTTTTAGTCTGATACTTATTGCAATTCAAGTAGCACTATGGAATATGTAAATGTATCAGAAAGTTGAATGGCGACTCATATTCCAGGTCTTTCTCTACATATTAAACAAGAAAGGCCAATCATGCATAAAGCATTGATTATGAAACACTTTCCAACTGAAATGCTATTTTAGTTAAACATCTATAAAATACGATACATTTAGCGGTGATATTTTAAAAATTATCACAACACTACAATACTTTATTTTACTTAAAAACGTAAAACCATGGAGATAAAATTACTTTCTAACTCCATGTTTAAAACTTCATAAAAAAACCAATAATATGGAACCGTCTACTTCTCTATGTAAAATCAATGAATGTTTTATTCATATCAGCTATATAGCATAATCCAGAGCTAAATAATTTTGCGTTAAAGAAATGCAGCATTTCTTATACAACTCCTCTTACAGTCTGATGTGTTTACATTCTCCATACGTGAAAGTTAGGCTTCGTTGTAGAAATGATAAAAAGTTTGATGATCATTAATAATAAAATCCAAAATATTGTAATTGCGTTGACGCAGTATACAGGGTGTCCCAAAAAGATTGAAAAGCGCTTTAATTCTTTACCTGCTGGAGATAAGTGGATAATGTAAATTGCAAAAATGTTGAAAGTAATGTAGGAAATAAGACTACGTTAATGAAATAGTCCTCCCATTAATTTAGTTAAACTTTTTAAATGTTTATACGACCCCCCTTAGACAAATTTGGTCAATCAGAGAATTTTTATTTTTAATGCAACAAGATTATTAAAATCTTATCTGTATCTTTAAAATTGAGCAAGTTATATTTAATTGAACATTGTGAATAGGGACTATATATCAAATTAGAAATAAAAATTTGTGACATATCACAAGAAAGATAAAATTGGATGATAATACATAGGAGAAATTTTTGTGAATGCCGTGTGGGCTCACGATGCAATTATGGATTCTTAAGTATTTTTCAATAACTAAGTACTTTTTCAATAATTAAGTACTTTTAAGTACTTATTTTTATCTAAACTATTTTCATCGTCAATTTGTTTATGATCCCTATTTTCACTGATGAAACAGCCTTTCATATGGTATGGAAAAGTGGCATAAGTCAGATTTTTTCCTTTATCATAATTCAGTTGATTTTAAAGATACTGATATGCGTGTTTTTTTAATGATCTTGTTGCATTAAAAATAAAAATTTTATGATTGACCCAATTTGTCTAAGGGGTGTCGTATAAAAATTTATAAAGTCTAACTTTTTGAAAATAAATGGGAGGACTATTTGATTAACGTAGCCTTATTTTCTAGCTTATTTTCAACATTTTTGCAACTTACATTGTCCACTTATCTCCAGGTAAAGAATTAAAGCGCATTTCAATCTTTTTGGAACATCCTGTATAGATGCACAGAAAAAAAATAAAAATAGAGCGGTTTTAGGACGGATGCAACACTAAATATGAATTAAAAAACTTTAAAAATCACGATTTTAACACAAGATGGATGCTACATTTTATTTTGAAGTGGATCACGTGACCTTTTCATATAATATGGGTGCAATTATTATTTTAATTTTTATTTAAAAAACTACCGAACATATTTTGCTGAAATTTTTTTATATATTTTATGGCATAATTTGAATATTTCTTAAAATTTTCGAAGCAATTTCTGAATTTAAATTCGCTTAAAAATATTTGAAAAATTAGGTGCCATCATAGGGTTCAATGTATTTCATTTTTGCAACCCGGGTTCAATCCAAAACTAATTGGGTGTATTTATTTACATTCCCATATGTTCCACAGACAGTCTCAACACCATACTAATATTTCATTTTGCTAATATTTCATATTCCATACTAATATTTCATATTCCATACTAATATGTCATTTTTACAGCAGTTATCGTGCGAACGGACAGACAAACAGACAAAATGAACAAAGTCATAAACACTTTTCAATTATGTTGTAAAGTGTTAAAAAAATGTAGCTTGCGCCTGCGCCGCCACCACCATCGTTTGACACATTTCTCGTTCCTTGAATTTCTCTGCTTCGTACTACAAAAACTATAACATATGAAAATATGAAATTTGGTAAATTTATAGAGAAATAATAGGGTTGCACGAGGAAATAAACTGTTTACCGATCAAACTTTAGTTTGGCTTGAAATAGCTCGCGATGCGAGTTACGGGGGCTGAATAAGAGTAGGGAGTAGGGGACAAAGCCTCCCTGTATATAAAGTACCTCCCAGTAAATAAAGTAACTCCTTTAATTATTTGTATGTAATTTAAATGTATGAAAATGTATTTATTATAATGTATGTAACTTAAATACACGAAAGACAGCGACATGCTAAATTTGGACTTTCTAGCTGCTCCGGTTCTAAGGTTATTTCTCAAAAACGAGTACGTGCCAATAGCAGACCTAAGACGGGCTGGCTTGATAAGGTTAAAATTCCAAAGAATTCAAATGTTCCAAGAAATGCAGCGACATACCAAATTTGAACTTTCTAGCTGCTTCAGTTCTCGAGTTATTCTAAATTGAAAAACCGAGTATATTCCTACTGCAGCCCAGGACGGACTACCCCGATAGGGTTCAAAATTGGAAGAATTAAAATGTAACAAAAAGAACAACGACATATCATATTTTATGTTATTGTAATGAATGGAACTTGATTAGTTAGGACTTCAAAGATTTGAATGGCACTGAAAAACAAACACCAGTTCAAATAAAATAACAGGTAAAAAAGAAATAAGATAATAAAACGTCACAATTTTCAGAGCCTCAAAGAAACAGCATTCCAAACGAAGGCAATGAAATGAAAAGTCTTAGAAAACATGGGAAAAAAAAGATTTTGTTACCACACAGGTTGAAAAATTCCAGAGAAAACTTATCTTTAGGATCTTATTGATATCCTATGTTTTTCTCCACGGCGAATTCCTAGGCAACACGAAACTTGCTGTAAACAAGAAAAAAACTTAATTTTTACCAGAACTCAGCATAATAAAAGAAGAAAATAATAAATGAGCTTTACTTGTGCATGCTAGGAGAATATTTTTGGTATTTATGATTGTCTTATTTGTACGAATGGTTGAGGAGAGTAAAAATCTTATTGCAGCAACAGTAAGAAGAAAAGCAGAAGAAAAATATTGTTTTTGCTGATCTTTCTCCATAAGTATGTATATTAAAGACACTATTTCGCTCGTGTGGAATGAAAATCAACAGTAGTCTCCATCTTCACTTTCCTTACATATATAGTATAAAGGCAGAGGCTCTTAAGCTTGTTGTATAGAAAGCTACATTTAGATATTGAAAGTGATCGAGAAAGAATATATATATATATATATATATATATATATATATATATATTAAAAAGAAAAGTAACTGATGTCGTCACCGCCGTCTCTGTTTGACAAAATCTTGTTTCTCTAGATTCTTTGCTTCGTGCCGCACAAAATTATTGCATATAAAAATATGAAATTTGGAACATTTATAGAAAAAGCTTTGGGGAATACGCTGAAATAAACCGTTTTCTGATATATAGTGTAGTTTAAGAAATATTTAATGTCAAAGACAACAAAATATTTGAGTTGCGAGTTCGCGTCCTGGATAGACTAACAATAGCAAGACAGCGAATTTTTGAAGGCAGGTACCTACATGGGAGACTTTTTGCAAGACGCAGCCCCCTTTTCTAATTTCGATGTAGTTTTTGAGATATTTTACTTTTTATGCACTTCTGAAGTGTACTTTTTTTTCGTATAGTCACGTCTAGAGATTTCTCTGTCTCGTACCGTAAAAACTAGAGCATACAAAAATATGAAATTCGGTACATTTATAGAGAAATAATGCGGTCATACGATAAAATAAACTGTTTATCGATTTAAACTTTAGTTTGGCATGAAATAGCTCGCAAAGAGAGCGCATGATCAAGGAATTCAGTTTTTGGATTCACTGGGCTAAGGATCATCCCTGCTTTTCCCTCCTGCGGAAAATAGGCAGGAATAGATAATAGATTTTTGAAAGTAGAATTTTTAGGAAAGATAGATATGAAGGGAGTTCTGTGAGTGCAGTGAGTAGGAGGCGAAGCCTCCCGAAGGGGCTTGTGCAAGTAGAGCCAGCAGGGGGCAGGGCTCCCTAGTATATATATACATGTATATATATATATATATATATATATATATATATATATATATATATATATGTATATATATATATATATATATATATATATATGTATATATATATATATACATGTATATATATATATATATGTATATATATATATATATATAATAGTTTGAAAGTCCAATGAAAGAAAAGTGAGAAGCTGCAACTCGAAAAACCTAACTTTTTAAAAACCCATAAAATAAAAGTATAAAGCAGCACTTTTCTTTAATTGGACTTTCAAACTACTATTACTTTCCCTGCAATACATGGTAATGTATAGGGAAAGTATTGGAATCGTGTCGAAAATCGCAACTCGAGTTTTCGACGGATCTACACGTTTCAAGACCTCTAGAAGACGAAAAAACCATTTTTAACGTGACGTCTGTGTGTGTGTCTGTGTGTCTGTCTGTCTGTGAGTCTGTGTCTATCTGTCTGTGCAGATTTTGTATCCACTGTAGCTAAAAACTAATAGACCGAATTTCACAAAATTTGGTAGGTAAGTCACTTGTGGGTGAGTTTGGTGCTGATTAGTTTTGGGTACGATTCGGGATAAAAGAACCCGCCTATTTTAGCGAAATGGCCCTCAAAAGCTTGTATCCACTCTAACTAAAAAACTAATGGACTGAATTTCACAAAATTCGGCAGATGAGTCATTTGTGGGTCACTCTGGTGCTGATTAGATTTGGGTATGGTTCGAAAAAAAATAACCTGCATTTTTTTGCAAAATGGCCCGCAAAAATTGTCCAAATCTAAACTAAAGAACTACGTATGCTCAAATATATCCATTAAATGCTTGTTTAATACGTAATTTTTAGCGAAGAAAAGAATAAGACCAACCCCATTACATTAGGACCAGCCGTTCTCGAGATATTTTAGTTTTTCTTATTTTCTCTACGCCACCTTTGAAAATAAGTCCGGTTACCGAATGAGAACGAAAATTGAATTAAATGTGAAATAAATTTAATTAAAATAAAGATAACGTGGATATAAGTCTGCAGGGAAAGTCATGTGCTGCCCACATCAGATTTTTATTATTGAAATAATTTTATTTATAAGCTGCATTTGCGCAATAAATTAAATGTATTTTGCATTGTCATTCTTTTTACTTAATATCTTTAATTTCTTTTCATATTCATATTTGCAAAGTATCCTTCATATTTTTCGCAAGCTACGGTATTTATGAAATAATTATATATATATATATATATATATATATATATATATATATATATATATATATATATATATATATATATATATATATACAGGGTGGTCATAAAAGAAAGTTCCTCGATATATGAACCCCTAACCAAGCACAAGAGCAATGGGACATACTCTTGGTGTGCCACAATACCCTGTATTGCGGGTTCTGCATGATGAACACTTATACTCGTGCCACCTCCATCGAATCTAAGCAATGACTGCAGCGGATTATCCTCGTCGCGTGGAGTTCACCTTCTGGTTCCTGGTTCAAAGTGCGAAGCAGCCAGATTTTTCAGCGACTGTGCTTTTCACAGTTGAAGTCTCCTTTGCACGTGATGGCACATTTAACATCCACAATGAACATTTGTGGAGGAGTGTAAACCCACATGCAACATATCCGCATGTATATCCGTCAACGTGTGGGCAGGAATCATCAGCGACCGCTTAATAGTGCCGTATCTTATGCCAGAACGACTTGATAGGAGAATGTACCACATTTTCCTGTAGTAGGTCTTATCCGAATTTCTGGAGGATGTTTCAACAGAACTCGGGTGACGTATGTGGTTCCAGCACGATGGAGCACCAGCCCATTTTGGGCGAGAGGTAACGAATTATCTGGACGTAACTTTTTCGAGCTGATGGATTGGGCGAGGTGGTCCCATAGCTTGTTTCCCAAAACCGTCCGATCTGTCGTGTCTTGACTCCTTTTTATGGGGATATCTCAAGAGTCTCATCTATGATACTCCTCTTGAATATCAAGAGGGGCTGGTAGCCAGAATTTTGACTGGTGCTGCTGTAGTGCCCGTCATGCTTGGTCTGTTCGAGAGAATTCGAAAAATCCCTCCATCGCCGCCGAGAAGTGCATTCAGATTGACGGTCGCTCTTTTGAGCCATTATTTTAAATTTTGCTTATTAAATGTCATTTTATAACTTCGAAGTCAATCTTGTGTTTTTGCCTCACTGGTTTCACAATTAACGCCTATTGGCGCCTTTACGTTTCATTTCCGACCTGGTTAACTATGATGAAAAATGTTTTTATTTTTACATAATTCTTATTAGTATATATTTCAAATATATGTATATATATATATATATATATATGTATGTATAAATATATGTATATATATATGTATATATATATATATATATATATATATATATATATATATATATATATATATATATATATGTATATATATATGTATATATATATATATATATACATATATATGTATATATATATATGTATATACATATATATATATATATATATATATCTATATATGTATATATAAATATATATATATATATACATACATATATATATATATATATATATATATACATATATATATATATATATATATATATATATATATATATATATATATATATATATATATATATATATATTAAATTTTAATGTTTATATTCTGTCGAAAAGAAAGGAAATGTACAATTTTTTTTCGATTTAAATTGAAAATAGAGAATAACCATTTTTCTTCGCTTTATAAAAGAAGTGCAAACACGAAACGAACATGTAGAGAAATACCTCTGAATAAGGCGCCTTTGTGCGACCCCCCAAAAAAATTAGCCCACACACTGAAAAAAGCCTGAAAACTGTTATTTCAATGTTATTAATACATTATATTTTACTCCACGGCAGAAACATTACACGTGAAAAACAAGGAAAACCCAGTTTTCATCCGTATTTTTTGTAAGAGATGAAAAAAATCATGAAATGTTTTTTTACAACGTATTTTGTATGCAAGATAGTAGTTTTATTCATTGTGTTTATGATCCTATTATTTGCGCGAACATAGATGTGCGAACATAGATGTGGGAACCTAGATGTACGAATGGGTAGAAGGGGCTGGGGATAAGAATCTTCTTGCGGCATCAGAGCAAAGAAGGTGAAGGGAAATATTTGTTTATGAGGAGAATTTTCCTTAGTCATGGCACGGTGCATATTGAAGCTGATATAGCGTCCATGTTGAATATAAATAAAAAGTCATCCCCAGTGTTTTACGCAAATACGAACGTGGCATAATCTTTCCTCTTGTTACAATACTGTTTTTCATTGACATAACTTTTCTTTTATTGTAATTCAAAATAGGGAACAGGAATGGAAGTGAGGATATGAAAGGGGTTGTTGTTCCTGTAGTAAAGACGAATTCCATACTATTGTTCCGCGAAAATTTTCATATTGAAGAATTTGGTTTTTCGAGGAAGGGCCAGATCAATATCAAGAACGAGAATTCACGTACGGCTATGAAATTTTATGTGCAGATATCAGGAGTTAGAGAGGAAGGAATAAAACTCCTGTGAATGAAATGCTTTAAAATACCATAATGCTTTGAGAATTATATATAGGTGTTGTCAGTGTTAGCAACGCCTCATATGTTCTCATTTGATGCAATAGGAAGGCGAAGTATTTAGTACATGTATTTTTGATTATTTTATTAGAATTATGAAAGTAATTAATCAGTATTTCTGCACAGTTGTAAGAAAGGACACATAATATAGGAAGATAAAAATAAATTGGAAGGTAAAGTAATTTTGAATATGTAGGAATATTATTTATTCTTTTAATTCTAATTTGCATTGCGCTAATATTTTCTTTCTACCAAGTTGACAGTTTAAGTCAGAATTTTAGATCTTTCGCCATAGAATTACATACAATGCAGGATAACTTAACTTTTCTCAGTGCCACCTGAATGATTGTTTCAAACGATATTCACGTTTTCTCAATATGAAGTTTTAATCCATTCTCTTTATGGGTGCACATATAACTATGAACGCGATTGCACATATAACTATGACATTTTAAGTGTAGATGTTATGGAGATATGACATTTTAAGTGTATGTCATGGAGATAAAAAATCTGATGTGGACAGCACATGACTTTCTCTACAGACTTATATCCACGTTCTCTTTATTTTATTTAAATTTAATTCACTTTTAATTCAATTTTCGTTGTTCTCATTTGGTAACTGAACTTATTTTCAAAGGTGGCATAGAGAAAAAACGAAAAAACTATAATATCTCAAGAACGGCTAGTCCTAGTGTAATGGAGTTGATATTATTCTTTTCTTCGTCAAAAATTACGTATAAAACAAGTATTTAATGGATATATTTAAGCATACTTTTTTTAAATTTAGATTTTGGCGATTTTTGCTGGCCATTTCGTAAAAAAGCAGGTTGTTCTTTTCCGAATCGTACCAAAATCTAATCAGCACCAGATCATTTTATAAGTAAATTATCTACTAAATTTTGTGAAATTTGGTCAATTAGTATTTTAGCTAGAGTGGATACATGGAATTTTTACGAGCCATTTCGCAAAAAAGGCGGGTTCTATTTTTACGAATCCCACCAAAAACTAATAAGCACCAGGATCTAACCCAAGTGACTTACATACCAAATTTTATGAAATTCGGTCCATTAGTTATTTAGTTAGAGTGGATACATACATTGTACAGACAGACAGACAGACAGACAGACACACAGACAGATGGACAAACAGAAACATAGACACACAGACAGATTGTCAGACAGACACACAGACACACGTCGCGCTAAAAATAGTTTTTTCGTATTCTAGAGGTCTCGAAACGCGTAGATCCGTCGAAAACTCGAGTTGTGATTTTCGGCATGATTCCAATACTTTCCCTATACATTACCATGTATTGCAGGGAAAGTAAAAAAGGCAGATAAAATTCCTATGAATGAAAAGCTTGGAAATACCATAATGTTTTGACAATTATATGTAGGTGTCGTTACTAATGGAATGGTTTCGCAATGTTTGTAACATCCCCACATGTTCTTATTTGACACAATAGGAAAATGTAGTGTTTAGTAAATGTATTTTTGATTATATTCTAATTAATTTCCCTTAATTATAAATAGAGGTAGTATGTGTTTTATCCCTGGTAATAAAGCAGGTTATAAAATATATGTGGAGAAAAATAAATCGAAGGGTAAAATAAATTTGAGTACACAAGGTTATTCCTTATTTCTTGAATTCTAAATTACATCTCACTAATAATATATTATTTTCCTTTAATACAATAATGTAAAAGGAAAGTATTGTGACGGGGTCGAAAATTCGAATTCGAGTTTTCGACAGGAGAGCACTGGAATATGGAATATGAATAAATGAGAAAATCAAGTATACTCGCAACAGTGATAACAAGAATATATTGTGTACGCCATGACCAACCAATGACTCTGTTTTGTCTTTATACGCTCGTTAATGTGTATATTGACTAGTTTGTTTCGCAATGGAATTTCTTTTGAAAATCAATTAAGAATATTTTTTAGTTTCCCTGCGTACATTGTATAATGTACAAGGAAAGTAATGTGATGAGCACGAAAATTCGAATTCGAATATACGACGGAAAAGCACATCCTTCAACTCGAATCGAACGTTTTTGAAGTAATGTCTATGTGTGTGTGTGTGTGTGTGTGTGTGTGTGTGTCGTTGTGTGCCTGTGTGTGCGTGCGTGTGTTGTTGTTGTTGAGACCCAGACCGTCCGACCTACCAGAAAGGTGTAAGGTAACTGTATGGACGGCCGGGAAGTGCCACCCAATTTAGACCGGAACCCAATGGGGGAGGCATCCACAGGGACCGTACCCTCCTTCCCCTACCACCAACCTCTCGGAAGGACTTACGGACCCACATGTTTAACGTGATCGTACTCCGCATGAACACGGCGGCATTTTGTGGTAGCGTGCAAATCTAGCGCGCAAACCACGGGGATACCGCACCCGAGATGGCCAACAGCACGCGGTGTTCCGAGGTGGTCACCCACGAAGTACTAACCGCGCCCGATGCTGCTTGACTTCGGTGATCTAACGAGAACCGGTGTTTTCAGCACGGTACGGCCGTTGGCCCGTGCGTGCGTGTGTATAATAGTGCGCGTATTCGTGAGCCCGTGAAAGCGATATCTCACAAACGAATAGAGCGTAAAATTTGGTACTATTAAGACAATCTGTGAATATTAGATTCTTATTCATTTTAAATGCAATCAAATCCCAATTTTGGTATACATTTTAAAAAAATCTGATGTGAACACCACATGACTTTCCTTATATAATAATGCAATGAGTTTACTATTTTTGCAGTTAAAATAATCTGATGTGGGCAGCACATGACTTTCCTTATATAATGCAATGAATTTACTACTTTTATAGTAAAAAAAATAGATTATTTTTATAGTTGTTATTTATATTCTTTCCAAGATATTGAATTTTCGTCAATGAGTCCTCATTTTCCATGTCGTCATCCTCAATGAGTAATCATTGATTTAGCGTCATTTTTATCCATTTGGCGAGTTTTTCGTTAATTTAGCAACATTTAAAAAAGTCGCAAAGTTGGCGAAATTCCACCAAATTCTTCGCCAAAATCTCGCCAAGCGTTATGGATGAAGAAATAAGTTATTCTTACAGCAGATAAATGACTACTGGCGTTCAAAAACAAAATTATTACTCAAAGTATCGTTTTTCATGAATGGAACGAGCTAGATCCACGAGTATGATGGCACCCAATTTATTGCATGGTATTACATATGAAAAGTGAACATGTTTCTCAATAGGAAATATTTTTTATATTTTATATGACTTTTTGATAATTTTTTTGAAAAATGTGCAATATCTCGAGAACGGTTCATGTTAGCGTTCTAAAATTTCTGTCAATTTTTTTTCTAATGACAAAATTACATAAAAAATGACTATTTGCGTAACTTCATTAGCGGTTTTGATTTTTTGACGATTTTTTCAAAATTTCACTCGAAAATTTAGGGAGGGTCTGAACATTCGATTGTGTATAAAAACAATAGGCTTCCAGTGTTTACGGATTGTGACTTTTGTACCAAATTTCGGTCCATTCGTTCGTCAGTTATAGTCTCCACAGACTCACTGATACACACTCACACATATTTTCACACACACACACATACTTTCACACACACACACATACGTCACTTTAAAATGTTTGATTCGTGATTAGGGGTGCTTGAAACGTACTCTCCCGTCGAAAACTCGAATTCGAATTTTCGACCCCGTCACAATACTTTCCTTATACATTATGTATATGGAAAGTAATAAAGTGTAACAATCTATAATTGTAATTATTTGAATCAATGACACCGATTTTTCAAAATTTTATATGTAAAATTTAAAAAAAAGAATTAAAAAAATTACGTAAAAATAAATTCGTGTTCAGCCACACTTCAGCTAATTTAAATCGGCATCGAATCCCCTAATTCTGCGACTACTAAAATATTTAAGTCTTTATACGTCGGAAATCCAAACTCTCCCGTTCAAGTAAAACCCAAGTTTATTTAGATGACTCGGAGAAAATCCTGATGGTGATTTATGGTCGAGATTTATGACCATGCCCTCCCTCAAAGGCAGTTCCCAAACTCTAAAATACTATACCGCTGTCGAAATATCGCTCCGTTTCACGCAAAATTCGAAAAGGGGTTCTACACGCAAATGTAAATCTAATGCAAATGTGGTCTTTCTCGAGGGGTGGAGATAACGAGATTTGTGCTGTTTAAATATTTCACAAAAATCACCCCCGACTGCAGAAGGTTTGCCGTTTAACCGAATGATTTTAACTTTACTTAGAGAAACTAGGAAATCTTATTTGGAATACGCATGCAACACGTAAAGCAAGAAATGTGCTTTTTGCAAGAATTTGAAATATATTATACTAGCAGCGATTACCCGGCGTTGTTCGGGATTTATCATGCAAAACTATGATAAAATTTACGACTTCTTTGATGATGAACACAGAGAGCCAGGCGATTTATATATAATAACGTCATTTGAATCAAGTTCGTTTTTTTCGATGAAGTTTTTAAATTTTCAAATTTAATTCATTATTACAGTATTATGATATATTATCGCTAAATGTATCGCATCTTAGAGATGTTTAGATAAAATTAAAGTTGGAAAGTGTTTCATAATCAATGCTTCATGCATGATTGATCTTTCTAATGATTTCTTAATTCTTTTCGTCGTTGAGTAAGCCTGTGAGAAATAAACCACAGTGAAAGTTTCCATTTAAATTCATATCTCAAACCTGCGATTTTCAAAAGTGTTACGTTCAATAAACTCCCACAAAACTCAGAGATTTAATTGATTTTCACGTTTTAAACCAACTATTTCCAATCTTTTTTGTTGGGAATCATGGAGTTAGAGAGTAGAACTCATAGCAAAAAGTTTCATTTTCCAACAATATCTCGACAACCCCTGGTCTTAGAAACTCGAAACTCGGACTAAATTTATGAAGGGCTATTTCAAAGCTACCTACTAAATTTCATTAAATTTGGTTCAACCGTTCTCCCGTGATGATGAAAAAAACGAAAAAGTGTTGTTTTCCACTAATATCTCGAGAACCACTGGTTGTAGAAACTCGAAATATGACCTATGTTTTATGTGGGGCGATTTCAAGACAACCTACCAAACTTCATTAAATTCGGTTCAGCCGTTCTCCAGTTATGATGGATCATACATACATATATACATACATACTTTTCTTCTTTATATATATAGATTTATGCATAGAATAGAAAGGTAAGTTCGTCATAAGACGGGATAAAGTTACAAAAGATTATCTCAGATCCACTATTAACAAAGTTGCGAGAAGCTTCCATGCATCCGCTCCGTGCTTACGTATGCGAAACATACACCCCTCCAATTCAATATTATTATTTCTCATACGACTCCCAAAACATACATAATATTCCATCCGCTAACATACATAACGCAATTAACCCACGCTCCCTTAGACCCCTCTAATAATGAATTTATCAAGTTCAATGCCTCAAACTTTTTATTTCAAGTTTTTAATTACAGGTTATACCATGGAGGTAAAAATAAGGAGTTAAAAATCCATATTAAGAAAACGCTAATATCAATTGAGACAATCATTCAGATGGCACTGGGATAAGATATGTAGCCTTGCATTGCATGCATCTCTATGGCGAAATTCCTAACATATTTATTTAAACGGTCAATTATGTAAAAAAAAGTTGATGTGGGCAACACATGACTTTCCTTATATAATGCAATGAATTTACTACTTTTACAGTAAAAAAAATATGTTTTTCTTAGAGTAGATACTTATATTCTTTCCAAGATATTGAATTTTCGACAATTAGTCCTAATTTTCATTGATTTAGTGCCATTTTTATCCATTTGGCGAGATATTCGTTAATTTGGCAACATTTCAAAAAGTCGCGAAGTTGGCGACATTCCTCCAAATTCGTCGCCAAAATCTCGCTAAACGTTATGGATGGAAAAGTAAGTTATTCTTATAGCTGATAAATGACTATTTGAGGTTCAAATACAAAAGTATTACTCAAAGTATTTTTTCTCATGAATGGAATGAGCAAGATCCACAAGAATGATGTCACCCAATTTATCGCATGATATTACATATGAATAGTGAACATGTGTCTCAACAGTTAATATTTTTTTTTATTCATGGAATTTTTTGATAAATTTATTTGTAAAATGTGCAAAGGAAAAATTTCAAAGGAAAAATTACATAAGAAATGTCTATTTACGTAACTTTATTAAAGGTTTTGATTTTTTGATGATTTTTTCAAAATTTCACTCGAAAATTTAGGGTAGTTCTGAATATTCGATTACGTTTAAAAACAATAGGCTTCCAGTATTCGCGGATTGTGATTTTGGTACCAAATTTCATTCCAATCGTTCCATTCGTTCGTGAGATATCGTCTTCACAGACTCACTGATACACACACACACACACACACACACACACACACACACAAACACCATCTTCAAAAATGTTTGATTCGTGATCAGGGGTGCTTGAAACGTGCTCTCCCGTCGAAAAATCGAATTCGAATTTTCGACCCCGTCACAATACTTTCCTTATACATTATGTATATAAGGAAAGTAATAAATTATTAACGCAAAGAAGAACTGAAACAATACAGAATATTAATTACTATGTATTCAAAATCATTTTACCTTTCAATTTACTTTTATCTCCATATTTTCAGTACTCTATTCTACAACTATGAAAAAATATTGGTTAATTATACTCATAATTAGGGAATCCTTAATTTAAAAATAACCAAAAATACATATTCTAAATACTACGCCTTTCTGTTGGGCCGACTGACAATGGCAGCTACTTTACCAATACTAGGGACACCTAGATATAATTCTCAAAGCATTATGGCATTTTTAGTCATTTTTAACTCTTTACAACATAGTTGAAAAGTGTTTATAACTTTGTTCATTCTGTCTGTCTGTCCGTTCGAACGATAACTGCCGTAAAAATGACTTTATCAAAGTTAAATTTTAGTATGTTGTTCAGACGGTCTGAGGGACATATGGGAATACAAATGAATAATATCGCCCAATCAGTTTTGCATTGAACCCGGGTTGAGAAAATGAAATACATTGAACCTTATGGGACTTAATTTTTCAAACATTTTTACATTTGTTAAGCAAATTTTAAATTCCCAAATTGCTTCGAAAGTTTTAGGAAATATTCAAATTATCCCATAAAAATATGAGAAAAATTTCAGCAAAATATATTCGGTAGTTTTTAAAATAAAAATTAAAATAATAATTACACCCATATTAAATGAAGAGATCACGTGACCCACTTCAAAATAAAATATGGCATCCAATTTGTGTCAAAATTGTGATTTTTAAAGTTCTTTTTAACTTATATTTAGTGTTGTATCCGTCCTTATTTTTGCCTAATTTTTTGAGCATCTATATTCTGAAACAACGCAATTACAATATATTTGAGTTTAAATGATCATCAAACTTTGCTTATTTCGACAACGAAGCCTGCTTTTCTCTTATAGAGAATGTAAACACATCAAGCTATAAGATGAGTTGTATAAGAATTGCTGAATTTCTTAAACTCAAAAATAATTAGCTCTGGCGTTTGCAATATAGCTGATATGAATGAAATATTAATTGATTTTACATAGAGAAGCGGACGATTTTATAGCAGACATTTTCGACGAAGTTTTAAGCATAGAGTTAAATTACTTTTACCTCCATGGTTTTAAGTTTTTAAGAAAAAATAAATTATTGTAGTATAGTGATGAATGAAGGAATAAAAGTGTATGAATAAAATATTTACTGCTTTTACATAGAGAGCTAGGCGATTTATATTTCAAAGACGTCATTTGAATAAAGTTCAATTTTTTGATGGAATTTTAAGTTTTCAAATATAATAAATTATTATAGTACTGTGATAATTTTAAAAATATTACCGCTGAATGTATGGCATTTTAGAGATGCTTAAATAAAATTGCATTGTAGTTGGGAAGCGTTTCATAATCAATGCGTTATGTATAATTGATCTTTCTTGTATCTACTTCTTTCTATCTCCATGGGTCATTCAATTCAGCTCAAACTAATCAATGAGTACCTATAAATCGAGTTTGCATTTATTTTATTGTTTAAAACACGAATTTAAAAAAAAGAAGAAATTAAGTTTCTTTAACTCCATGGTTTAATTATCCAAATTCTAACTTTTAAATTGGAAAGACCTCTCATTATTAATTTTCCTATTCAGTTAAATCATGGAATTAAAGGGATGGTTTCATCTCCAACTCCATTAGCTCAGTACAGTTTTAGCTTCTTCCGGTATTAAAATCTCATGATCATGCAATTGCAGCATGTAGTGGCAACACCTTCAACCTGAGATACAAACTCTTTATTTCACCTCTATGGCCTACACAGATACGAATTGAATGTTGTCTTTTATTACGTAGGATAATTTACTCGTATTTTTAAAATTTAAAATTTTATATTTGTCGTATCAACCGAAAAATCTTTGGGTAGCACAGCATTCCTGAAGACTTCACATCGTTTCATTTTCCTTTTTCACTATAGTAATAGAAATAGTAATAGAAATGTGCTTTGAACAGTTATCTCATTGGGGAATGGAACCATTGATCTCTGGCTGGCCGCACGACACTTTATGCATTGGGCTAGAGATTATTTTGCATATCCGTCTATATATTAAGGGCATCTTGCATTTTTATCATTTGATTTCATATCGAACGGCAACTTCTCTTATGCACGTCCACATTCTCTTTCTCTCTTTGTAAATAAATATAGAATCATATTCCACACAATACTCACAGAATTGAAATATCTTACTTAATTTGAAGAGTCATGGGAAAAATGCAGATTCTATATTATTCAGATCTTAGTAATCCACTGCATCTATTCTAGAGTGATAAGTTGTTCCAGTTGAACCACTAGTCTTCAGTTGGACAAACGACTCTTTATACTTTGAGCTATTGAGAAGATAATCTATTTTTCTGTAGACGTGGAGGACGTGGAGTATTCGCTTTACCGTTAAAAATATTATATAGGGTTCACATGAAAGTTTTCACTCCAGTAATTTTGCAAGGAAATGTTCATAGTTAGATAAGTAAAACAACTTTCTCTAATACAGTTAATTACATTATAACTGTTGTTGTTTTGCACAATATTTCACTATTCTCATGATAAATGTGATTTTTAAAAATACAGAAATATCGGTTTGAAAAACAGTATTAATTTCCCTACAATACATGGTAATGTATAGGGAAAGTATTGGAATCGTGTCAAAAATCGCAACTCGAGATTTTGACGGATCTACACGTTTTGGGACCACCAGAACACAAAAAAACTATTTTTAGCGTGCCGTCTCTGTGTATGTGTGTATGTGTGCGCGTGCGTGTGTGTGTGAGTATGTATGTGTGTGTGTCTGTGGGTCTGTCTATTTAATGTTTGTATCCATTCTAACTCAAAAATTGATTGACTAAACTTCATAAAATTTTATTGGCAAGTCACTTGTGGGTTATCCTGGTACTGAGTAGATTTTGGTACGATTCGGGATAATAGAACCTAATTTTTTTTGCGAGATGGCTCGCAAAAATCAATCGTATGTATCTACTCTAGTTAAAAACTAATGAACTAAATCTTATAAAATTTGGTAGACAAATCACTTATGGGTTATCATAGAGGTGCTACTTGGATTTTGATACGATTCGGGAAAAAAGAACCTACCTTTTTTTGAAATGAGTCGCAAAAATCGTTAAAATCTGAAATAAAAGACTACGTATGCTCAAATGTATCAATTAAGTGCTTGTTTTATACGTAATTATTGATGCTGAAAACAATAAGGAAAACTCCGTTACTCTAGAATTAGCTATTCTCGAAATATTTTAGTTTGTTCTCATTTTTGCTACGCCGCCTTTGAAATACGTCCAATTACCAAAATACGTTCAATTACCATAATATGTCCAATTAACAAAATACATCAAATTACCAAAATACGTGCAATTACCAAAATACGTCCAATTACCAAAATATGTCCAGTTTAAAGAACCTTTGAAAATACGTCTAGTTACCAAATAAAAACGAAAATTAAATTAAAAGTGCAAATTCACTCCAATTTCAAATAATGATGCCTGTTATTTTGTGCAATTGAACTCAATTTAATGAATGATGATGAATATTTGATGTCTGTAGATAAAGTCATGCGCTGAGCCCACATCAGAATATTTTTTAAAAGTTATAATACCAAAGTACCGGTTTTTATTTGTTTCAGTCCTGTGTGACTATTAAAATGAAGTATTTCATTTTTTCTTAAACTTTCCCATTTAAATAATACCCAAGTTTAGATGGTTCAGCTCAGAAACAATTTTGATGGGGATTTATGTCTGGAATATATCATACGCCCAAAGTATGTTCCTAAACTATAAAATACTGCACCTCTGCTGAAATATCGCTTCATTTCACGCAAAATTCGAAAACGGGTTTTACACACAAATGTAAATCTAATGCAAATGCGGTCTTTCTCGGAAGGTGGAGATACCGAGATTTGTGCTCTTTAAATATTTAACAAAAAATCACCCGCTACTGTAGTAAACTGCAGTTTTGCCGAATGATTTAAACTTAGAGAAACTACGAAATCTTATTTGGAGTAAGCATGCAACAAATAAAGTAAAAAATATGCTCCTTGCGGGAGATTATATATTTATACATAAATAAGTTACTTCCTAACTCTAAAGTCTGATATACATTATATAACTCAAACCTGTGGGTAGCACATCATCTCTGTAGACTTAAATTATTTTTCATTTTCTCTTATTCATTGTAATAGAATCGAACCAATGATATCCGACTGGCCGTACTACATATTACTGATTAATCTACTGAGACTATTATATTTGCAAAGAGTCTTGCTGCCCCAACCGGGATTTGAACCCTGAATCTCAGAACTGGCCATTCGACGCTCTACCGTTAAGCTACTGGGACGAAATTGCAAGTTCTTATTATCGAAGTGGATTCTGCAAGGGTCAGAAAAATTTTGATTAGGATTTATATCTGGAATTTACCATACGCCCAAAGTATGTTCCTAAACTATAAAATATAACACCGCTGCTGAAATATCACCTCGTTTTACGCGAAATTCGAAAAAAGGTTTTACACGTAAATGTAAATCTAATGCAAATGCGGTCCTTCTTAAAAGGTGGAGATAACGAGATTTGCGCTGTTTAAATATTTCACAAAAAATCGCCCCCGACTGCAGTAGGCTGCAGTTTTGCCGAATGATTTGAACTTTACTTAGAGAAACTACGAAATCTTATTTGGAGTAAGCATGCAACAGATAAAGTAGGAAAATATGCTCCTTGCGAGAGATTATGTACTTATACATAGTTAAGTTTATTTCCTAACTCCTTATTCTAAGTCTTATACAGGGTTAAAGTCTAAGTTTATTTCCTAAGTCTTATACAGGGTGTCCCAAAAGGATTGAAACGCGCTTTAATTCTTTAGCTGTTGGAGATAAGTGGGCAATGTAAATTGCAAAAATATTGAAAGTAAGGTAGGAAATGAGACTACGGTAATGAAATAGTCCTCCCATTCATTTTCAAAAAGTTATGCTTTTTAAATTTTTATACGACCCCGTTAGACAAATTTGGTCAATCAGAAATTTTTTATTTTTAATGCAACAATATCATTAAAAAACCGCTATCTGTATCTTTAAAATTGAACGAGTTATATTTAATTGAAAATGGAACATTGTGAATGGGGACCCTATATCAAATTAGAAATGTAAATTTGTGGCATATCACAAAAAAGATAAAATTGGATGATAATACATAGGTTACCCAACCGCGTAGTGAGTACCACTGCTTTATATGATCTTTGTCCGTGTAATGCTTTATTTAGATGCATTTGTGATAAAAATATTTGACATATATTAACATATTTTTGATCTAAACGATATCCATCGTCAATTTGTTTATGATCCCTATTTTCACTGATGAAACAGCCTTTCACATGGGACGGAAAAGTGTCATGAGTCATATTTTTTCCTTTATCATAATTCAGTTGATTTTAAAGATACTGATATGCGGGTTTTTTTAATGATCTTGTTGCATTAAAAATAAAAATTTTATGATTGACCAAATTTGTCTAAGGCGTGTCGTATAAAAATTTAAAAAGTGTAACTTTTTAAAAATGAATGGGATGACTATTTCATTAACGTAGTCTTATTTCCTACCTTACTTTCAACATTTTTGCAATTTACCTTGCCCACTTATCTCCAACAGGTAGAGAATCAAAGCGTGTTTCGCTCTTTTTGGGACACCGTGTATACATTATATTAACTCAAACCTGTGGATAGCACTGAATCTCTGTAGACTTATATTCTTTCTCATGTTTCTCTTATTATTTCTCTTATTCATTGTAATGGAATCGAATCAACGATATCTGACTGGAGGTACTACACATTACCTATTAAGCTACTGAGACTATTATTTCCCCTACAACACATTGTGATGTATTGTGAAGTATGGGGAAAGTATTGGAATTGCGTCGAAAATAGGAACTCAAATTTCCGACGGATCCACATGTTCTGAGAACACGAAAAATCTGATGTAAGCAGCACATGATTTTCCCTACAGACTCCAATTGATTTTCTCTTTTTTTTAAACACCTTCCAACATAGTTGAAAAGTGTTTATGACTTCGCTCATTCTGTCTGTCTGTCCGTTTGCACGATAACAGCCGTAAATGTGATTTTATCAAAATGAAATTTTAGTATGTTGTTGAGACGGTCTGTGGGACATATGGGAATGTAAATGAATAATTTCACCCAATTAGTTTTGGATTGAATCCGGGTTGAAAAAGTGAAATGCATTGAACCCTATTGGACATAATTTTCAAACATTTTTTAAGCGAAATTCAAAAATTGGTTTGAAAATTTTAGAAATATTCAAATTCTCCCATAAAATATACGAAAAAAAATTTGAGCAAAATATGTTGGGTAGTTTTTAAATAAAAATTAAAATAATAATTACACTCATATTATATGAAACGATAACGTGACCCACTTCAAAATAAAATATGGCATCCAACTTTTTTTCCCACTGTGCAAATTGTGATTTTGAAAATTCTTTTAAATTTATATTTAGTGTTGCATCTGTGCTAAAACCGCTTTATTTTTGCGTCTTTTATGTTCATCTATATTCTGCGATAACACAATTACAATATTTTTGAGTTTAAATGATCATCAAACTTTGATGATTTCTACAACGAAGCTTAATTTTAACGTAAGCAGAATGTAAACAAATCAAGCTGTAAGGTGAGTGGTATAAGAATTGCCGAATTTCTTTTAATGTAAAATTATTTATCTCTGGAGTCTAGAATTTAAGTGATATGAATGAAATATTCATTGATTTTACATGGAGAAGCAGATAATTTTATAGCATAGCCGTTTTCGATGGAGTTTTAAGCATGGAGTTAGAAAGTACCTTTACCTCCATGGTTTTAAGTTTCCAAGTAAAATATATTATTGCAGTACTGTGATAATTAAAACAATAGCACCGCTGAATGTATCGCATTTTAGAGATGTTTAAATAAAATTGCATTTCAGATGGAAAGTGATTCATAATCAATGCTTTATTCATGATTGAACTTTCTTGTTTTCCTGTTGCAATGAGTTTCATTTCACAAAATTGTAAATTACACCACATTGGCAGTTTTAATTCAATTTCTGTTTTCATTTGGCGGCTAGCCGTATTTTCAAATGGCGGGATTGAAAATATGCTAAGAAACAGAAATAACTTGAGTACGGTTAGATTAATTAGGCTGGTCTTATTCTTTCCTTCGTAAAAATACGCCTTTATACAGCAAGCATTTAATCATTCAGTTTTTGTTTAACATTTTGGCGATTTTTGAAGATCATTTTTCAAAAATGTTCTGGTTCCGCCCCTTCCGTATTGTTCCAAAATCTAATCAGCACCAGGGTGTCCCAGAACAGACTTGCTAAATTTTATGAAATTTGAGTTATAGCGGATATATACATTGGACAGACCCCCAAAGAACCAGATTCACACTCATATGCTGAGTTAAAAATATCGTTTTCATGTTTCAGAGTACTCTAAACGCGAAGATCCGCCGAAAACTCGAGTTTTGATTTTCGACGCGATTTCGATATTTTACCTATACATTACCATGTATTGTAGGGAAATGTAAAAACTTATTTCTAACTATGTCGTTTATAACTATGTTATTATAACTATGTTATTATAACTATGTTATTATAATTATATTATAATTATATATGTTATTATAATTATTAACTATGTTATTATAATTATTATAACGTTTTATAACTATGTCGTTTATGTCGTTTTCCAGCTTGTTCTTAATAGATGATAGAATCTTGTTGAAGATGACAGAATTGAAATATTTTCCTTATCTCGCAGAGTCATGGGAAAAATGCAAATTTTATATTATTTAGACTTTGAACGTTCATGGTTAAATTATTATTAACACTTTACAACATAGTTGAAAAGTGTTTATGACTTTGTTCATTCTGTCTGTCTGTCCGTTAGCACGATAACTGCCGTAAGTATGACCGTAGTCTGACGTAAGTCTGCCGTAAGTATGACCCAAATGTGATTATTTCTACAACGAAACCTAATTTTCACTTATGGAGGATGTAAATACCAAAAGATGTAGAATGAGTTGTATAAGAATTGCTGCATTTCTTTAACGCAAAATTATTTAGCTCATGGAGTCTACAATATAGCTGATATGAATGAAACATTCATTGATTTTACACAGAGAAGAAGACGATTTTTTCGATGAAGTTTTAAGCATAGAGTTTGAATGAAATGCTGCTTTTATAGAGAGATCCAGGCGTGATATATTTCGATGACGTCATTGGAATAAATTTCATTTGCTTTCGATGAAGTTTTCGAATATAATAAATTATTGTAGTATAATGATAATTTTAAAAATATTACCTAGAAATGTATCGTATTTTAGAGATATTTAAACCAGACAATTTATATTTCAATGCCGTCATTTGAATGAAGTTCATTTTCTTCGATGAAGTTTTAAGTTTTCAAATATAATAAATTCATGTTGTATTGTGGCAATTTTAAAAATATTACCGAGGAATGTATCATATTTTAGAGATGTTTAAATAAAATTGCATTGAAGTTGGAAAGAGTTTCATAATCAATGATTTATGCATGATTGATCTTTCTTGTTTAATTAATTATTTAAGTAAACATTTAATAGGTGGCGGAAAACTCAAGGATAAGACCTATTAGATGAACTAACTTAATGTTCGCCTTTGTAACCTTAAACGGTTGAGAGGGGGGGGGGGCAGAGAAATGTCCACCTTGCTCTCCCCTATAAGCGTCCGTGAGTGCAGCTGTTTACCTATTTCTGTATATTCGAGGATCTGTATTATATAGCTCCGATTTCAGTTTTCTGAATGTCTATCGTTTGTCGTGACCTGGTCCCGTAACGTGTTGGTATCGAGACCAGGTCACGCATCGGGGTGTGTATATACCTGTATTTTTAGATCTATTTATGTATATCTTTATATTTTCCAGTTAAAAAAAAACCACCGTTAAAAATTGGCAATTAAAAGAATTGGCCGCTAACTGCAGCTAGTGTCCCTTAATTTATCGTGTACTCTTAAAGCAGTTTCCACAAACTCTGATAGACTACAGACTATCACTTCTTTTTAAGCGAAGTTCTAGCGGACTTTACATCCAAATGCAAATCTGATGCAAATGGGGGGGGGGGACTTTCATGATGATCCGTGCTGTTAAAATATTTAATAAAAAGCACTTCCACTTATCTGTAGATTCTGTTTTTACCGATTTATTACTTTCCTTCTATACTAATGTATAAGGAAAGTATTGTGACGGGATCGAAAATTCGAATTCGAGTTTTCGACGGGAGAGTACGTTTCAAGCATCCCTGATCACGAATCAAACATTTTTGAAGTGATATCTCTCTCTCTCTCTGTGTGTGTGTGTGTGTGAAAGTATGTGTGTGTGTGTATGTGTGTGTGTGTGTGTGTGTCAGTGAGTCTGTGGGGACGTTAACTGACGAACGAATGGAACGATTCGAACGAAATTTGGTACAAAAATAACAAACCGTAAACACTGGAAGCCTATTATTTTTATACGCAATCGAATGTTCCGAACCCCCCTAAATTTTCGAGTGAAATTTTGAAAAAATCGTCCAAAAATCAAAACCGCTAATAAAGTTACGCAAATAGACATTTCTTATGTAATTTTTCATTAGAAAACGATTGACATAAATTTTAGAACGCTAATATGAACCATTCTCTAGATATTGCACATTTTTCAAAAAAAATATCAAAAAGTTATATAAAATAAAAAAAATATTTTATTCTGAGAGACATGTTCACTTTTCATATGTAATACCATGCGACAAATTTGGTGACATCATTCTCGTGGATCTAGCTCGTTCCTTTCATGAAAAAAGATACTTTGAGTAATACTTTTGTATTTGAACGCCAATAGTCATTTATCTGCTGTAAGAATAACTTATTTCTCCGTCCATAACGCTTGGCGAGATGTTGGCGATAAATTTGGCGGAATGTCGCCAACTTGGCGACATTTTTAATTGTTGCCAAATTAACAAATATCTCGCCAAATTGATAAAAATGACGCTAAATCAATGAAAATGACGACTAATTGAAGAAAATTCAATATCTTGGAAAGAATATAAGTATCTAAGAATAGCATTTTTTTTAACTGTAAAAGTAGTAAATTCATTGCATTATTTAAGGAAAGTCATGTGTTGCCCACATCCGATTTTTTTAAATTAACTTGGAGAAAGATTTTGTGTAAGCATAGAATAGATAATGAAAGAAAAAGTTTCTTATAGTTATGAAAGATATTTTCAAATTTGAAATTTTTATTTCTTAATTTATGAGTTTTGAAAGTATATGCACTTATTCGAATAACCAGACTAACGCATGAATTTCTTTCCGAACTAACAGTATCAGTTTCTATATTTATTCTCATTAGATTATGTTCGACAGATTGCAAAAAATGGTGTAACATATAATATAGACATTTAAAATGTCACTGATAATGCTACGTCTTATTTATTTCCTATTGGAGATGTGATCAAAAGCCGGAAACTACAACATTCTGTCATAATTTAATCACTTTTCCTATTCTACTAGGACTATTGTTGCACACTACTAATTCTACCAAAGCTTAGTGGAAGCATCTATTGAATTGCGTCTAAAAGAAGAAGAATACGAGATATTCTCATAAAGCAAAAATTAATTAATTAAATCACCGCTTGTGTCAAAATTACGGTGTCACAGATGTGAGTTCTAAGCTGAAAAAAAGTTCCATAAGATTTCTTTATTTCAAAGGAAAAGTTAGGAATAAACTGATTGATTTTTTAAGAAAACACAAAGCTTTTGTTCTAATAAGATATTTTCTAGAGTCACAAACGCATTATACCCATAGTGAATTTTTTGCGAGTTGGAAGGTTCACCTATGGCCGGACAGTTAATTCTATGGATTTCAGATCCATAGGATACAGATTTGAATAGAACCCTATGTGTGCATGATACAGAAATTTTAACCTCTCCAAGTTATAGTATCCTTTTATTTATTAATTGTTATACCAAATTCATTTTTATTATCGTGATTTTATTAAATTCTTTTCCGCGTCATTTATGTTACCATAGAATAAACTTAGAATAAGTTTATTTTATGGTAATATTAATCACATTTGCACATTTGACCACCATTCTTGACCGCAACGTAAGCTAACTTATTACTTTCCTTATATACATAACGTATAAGGAAAGTATTGTGACGGGGTCGAAAATTCGAATTCGAGTTTTCGAAGGGAGAGCACGTTTCAAGCATCCCTGATCACGAATCAAACATTTTTGAAGTGATGTCTGTGTGTGTGTGTGTGTGAAAGTATGTGTGTGTGTGTGTGTGAAAGTATGTGTGTGTGTGTGAAAGTATGTGTGTGTGTGTGAAAGTATGTGTGTGTGTGTGTCAGTGAGTCTGTGGAGACGATAACTGACGAACGAATGGACCGATTCGAACGAAATTTGGTACAAAAATCACAATCCGTAAACACTGGAAGCCTATTGTTTCTATACGCAATCGAATGTTCAGAACGTCTCAAAATTTTCGAATTAAATTTTGAAAAAATCGTCAAAAAATCAAAACCGCTAATTACGCAAATAGACATTTCTTATGTAATGTTTCATTAGAAAACGATTGACATAAATTTTAGAACGCTAACATGAACCGTTCTTGAGACATTGCACATTTTTCAAAAAAAATATCAAAAAGTCATATAAAATAAAGAAAAAGAATATTTCCTATTGAGAAACATGTTCACTTTTCATATGTAATACCATGCGATAAATTGGGTGACATCCTTTTCGTGGATCTAGCTCGTTCGAAAAAGATACTTTGAGTAATAATTTTTTATTTGAAATCCAATATCCATTTATCTGCTATAAGAATAACTTATTTCTTCGTACTTATTTCTTGGCGAGATTTTGGCGACGAATTTGGAGGAATGTTGTCAACTTGGCGACTTTTTGAAATGTTGCCAAATTAACGAAAATCTCGCCAAATGGATAAAAATGACGACTAATTGTCTAAAATTCAATACCTTGGAAAGAATATTAGTATCTACTATAAGAGAAACCCATTTTTTTTACTGTAAAAGTAGTAAATTCGTTACATTATATAAGGAAAGTCATGTGTTGCTCACATCAGATTTTTCTAATTTATCGCTAGATGCCGATTTTCAGTCTTAAAAGGACTATAATCGTAACTGACTAAAACATGTCTATTACATTAACTTATTTCTTAAAAGATCCTCGCTTTGCTATTTTCCTTTGTGTAGAAATCGTAATGGCTGCATCTTTCAAATTGCATCTTTCGTAATGGTTCCATCTTCTAGTGAGAGCTAAATCTTTAAAAGTGCTGATCATAAATAGAACATTCTGGAACACTTCCTCTCTGCAAAGAAAGTGTTCATATGAGAATCAGACTGCGATGAGCACTCAAAGGGGATGGCTCGCTAAGGCGGACGCCTTTACTGTAACAATTTATGTATTCAGGATAGAATCAACAAGAAAGATCAATCATGCATAAAGCACTAATTATGAAACACTTCCCAACTTCAATGCAATTTTATTTAAACATATCTAAAATGCGATACATTCCTCGGCAATAATTTTAAAATTATCATAATACTACAATAATTTATTATATTTGAAAACTTCATAGGAAACAAATGAACTTTTTTCAAATGACGTCATCGAAATATAAATTGCCTGGCTCTCCCTATAAAAGCAGCATTTCATTCATAACATTTTGCCATTCATTTTATTCATCACAATACTATAGTAATTTAATTTATTTAAAAACTAAAAACCACGGAAGTACAAGTAATTTAACTCTATGCTTAAAACTTCATCGAAAAATTCGTCTTCTTCTCTGTGTAAAATCAATGAATGTTTCATTCATATCAGCTATATTACAGACTTCATGAGCTAAATAATTTTGTGTTAAAGAAATGCAGCAATTCTTATACAACTCATTCTACATCTTTTGGTGTTTACGTTTTCCATAAGTGAAAATTAGGCTTTGTTGTAGAAATAATCAAAGTTGGATGATCATTTAAACTCAAATATATTGTAATTGCGTTGTTTCAGTATGTAGATGTACAGAATTTAAGCAAAAATAAAGTGGTTTTAGGACGGATACAAGACTAAATATGAATTAAAAAGAACTTTAAAAATCACGATTTTGACATAAGATGGATGTCATATCTTATTTTGAAGTGGGTCACGTGATCCCTTTATATAAAGTGTATAATTATTATTTTAATTTCTATTTAAAAAACTACCGAATATATTTTGCTGAAATTTTTTTTATATATTTTATGGGATAATTTAAATATTTTCTAAAACTTTCGAAGCAATTTGTGAATTTTAAATTCGTTTAAAAAATGTTTGAAATATTAGGTCCCATAGGGTTCGATGTATTTCATTTTTTCAACCCGGGTTCAATCCAAAACTACTTGGGTGATATTATTCATTTATATTCCCATAGGTTCCACAAACCGTCTGAACAATATACTAAAATTTCATTTTGATAAATTCATTTTTACTGCAGTTATCGTGCTAACGGGCAGACAGACAGACAGACAGAATGAACAAAGTCATAACTACTTTTCAACTATGTTGTAAAGTGTTAATAAATGAATAAATAGGATTTAACTACTAATGAATTTTTTTGGATATGGTAACTTATTATGACATACATGCATGTTTGTAGTTGTTTCGAATTCACTTTAAACTATAATTCCCTGTAAAAAAGATAATGCTTGTGGTCATATAAGAACAGCAGGAGGGAAAAAATAATTCAAACCAGTTCAATCCGAGAACTGAACGAATAAAGCTGTGTTGTTAAATTCTTTAAAATTTTCTGCTTCTGACAGAGAATCATCTGGAATTCCTGATCCTGTAAATATTTGAGTATAAACTGGGAAAACTTCTGAGAATATTATGAAAGTGCAGTTTCGTTAAAATGAAATCATTCATTCTCCCATTGTCGGAAATGAAAACTTTAACGTTCATTTAATAGGAATGTTTTGATCGCACGGAACAATGCACTTGAGGATTTATGTTGGAATATATATCATGGGTTCCATGGCAGTCCCGCTAAAGTTTTAAAATAAGGCATCACTGCTGAAATATCGCTTTGTTTCACGTGAGATTGAAAAATCTGGTGTGCAGAATGGAGTTTTAGATTTGAACACACTCCGGCTTAAGAGTAACAGTATCCGAACCCAGACAGAGTCCGAACCAAATGTATCTATAGTTTCTACATTTTGCAATAGATGGTGTTGATAGTTTAATTAATCTCATTTTAGGTTATTACTAGTCAAAGCAGGAATCGATTTCTCCAGTAATCCTGAGATATCGAGACAGCGGGTTTGTCTGCAAATCGTGCTTAGCCTTGTAATAGTATGCATGTTGAATTTCGTAGATGAAAATTAAGCCTTATTTGAATTAAAACAAAAAAAAATCTTCTGTGAGACCAGTAAGGTAAGTGTACCAGTAGTGGGCTATGTACCAATAGTGGGCCACCAGTTTTCAAAGTGGAAAAGCAGATTTCAAGGTCATACTTGTAAGGTAACAGAACAAATGCTGATTGGTTGAAACCCTTATCAGTTACCTGACAAAGGCACAATCTCAGTAACCTGCTAGTTTTTGAGATGGAAGGATGCTTTTCTGAAGTGATCACACAAAGGGATTTTTCTAGATCATTCTTATTGCTTTCCTCAAGAGGCAAGTATTCATTTAATTTTTTTTCTCTAAAAGCATATTTATTTTGGTTTTAAAATGTTATATTTCTATTTCATTGTATGCTTAATATTTTGTAAATTATGCTTCAAAGACATAAAATGAACAGATTATTAATTTTGAGGGGAAGCCCACTTTTAGGTCATTACTTTTTAAATTGTTCCAGTAGTGGGCCTAGGAGTCAGTAGTGGTTAGAAAGTGATTGTTGCAACTGAACTAAAATCCAAGAATGTGGCAGTATCACCGATAAAGAAGAGAGAGATGGGTTTTTTTTTAAATTTTGGAAGTAAAAATTGGAAAAGTGAAGTTATAAACATTCTTAGAAAATAAAGGAGAATGGAAAGGCCCTGTGGAGCAAAAAGACCTTTACTATTTATGGTTGGAGACAAAGTAAACTTCGAACATGGAACTGTTTTCACAGGGTGCACCAGTCAACTCTGTTGAGACGACATGCAGTGAAGAGCCTGTTGAGCTGGAGTATGATGAAAGTACCGCTGAATCTGCTGAGGTGGATCTTAATATTCAAGAAGGCTCAATTGAGCTTATTGGGGATGCAATGCATCCAATCTCATTAAATACTGTCCATCCTATTGCAGGTCCATCCAAAAATGTACCATCTCCCTTCAAGAGAGTTCTTTTCTGGCCAGAGGGGAAAGGTGACAAGATAAAGAAAAAGAGAAGACGAGAAAAGCTTTCTACAGTTGTGACTTCTCTTCAAATGCTTCAATATTATAAGAAGAAAGAGGATATTAAAATTGCTACAGTTGAAGGAAAAGAGAGAAAAAAACTGAAAGAGAAAGGAAAAAAAAACTGAAAGAGAAAGAAAAAAAGCTGAAAGAGAAAGAAAAAAACTGAAAGAGAGAGAAAAAAAAATTGAAATGGAAGAAAAGAAAAGAATGATTGCAGATCAGAAGAAAAAGTGAACCAAAAAACTTTCATCTGAGTCTTCCACTTCTTCTTCTTCACTTTTAGTAAAAAATTGGCAATAAAAGAAAAATTATAAAGTAAGATTTAAACTGCATTCGCTTCTAATTAGGTACCTTTTTTATACATATATTTTAGAAATTATGTTAATGATAATATATAGCGAAATATAACTTTCAACAAATCTTATACATTATTTGAGTGGCCCACTTTTGGTGGGTCCACTATAGGTACATCAGAAATTTAATAGGCCCACTACTGGAACATAAAGGGAGTTAAAGTTTTTTACTAAAAAAAAATAATAATATTTTGTTTGCAACTTGATGTGGTAATAATTATAGATAAGAGTTTAACCAATGAGAAAAACATATATTTAAGCTATAATTCCCTAAAGTTTCAATGATAATTGATTGAATGTCCTTAAGTGGCCCAGTACTGGTACACTTACCTTAGATACTTTTTGCAGATTTTGGTGTTTGCGACCAAACAAAGACGCAGACATATGTCGCCAATTTCGACAGTCTTGGCCCGGAAAGTTATGACTCCAATAAATACACGTCGCTAAAATTACAGGTGTAAGTTGGGGCATATACCATTCTTAGGGCCAAGACTTAAAACAATTTCATTCGATCCAGAGCAACCAATTAAACCACAGTACGACCCCACGCTTTCACCACAACGCCACTCTCACATAAGTGCCAAGAAATTTTATTTTTAAATTTTTAAAATATGATCTTTTTTCCAACACAGAATGAAAAGTTTGCATTCTGTAATTTGAGATTACGAATGAAATCTGTCGTAAAAATCCAGATGAAATTATTGCCCAAGCACGAAGATAGAAAGTCTGGACAGAAAACATACATGTACAGAACATTCAAAGAATGTGTGCAATGATTACATTTAAATGACTTTAAATAAAACTTGCCAGTTACAATAGTGCATTTTGTATAAATAAGCATTGAAATTTTTTAAAACATAAAGTTTCTTTTATTACTTTCCTTATATACAATAATGTATAAGGAAAGTATTGTGACGGGGGCGAAAATTCGAATTCGAGTTTTCGACGGGAGAGCACGTTTCACGCATCCCTGATCACGAATCGAACATTTTTGAGGTGATGTCTGTGAAAGGATGTGTGTGTGTCTGTGTGTGAAAGTATGTGTGTTTGTCTATGTGTGTGTGTGTCTGTGTGTGAAAGTATGCGTGTTTGTCTATGTGTGTGTCTGTGTGTGTGTGCCTCTGTGTGTGTGTGTGTGTATTAGTGAATCTGTGAAGACGATAACTGACGAACGAATGGATCGATTCGAATTAAATTTGGTACAAAAATTACAATCTGTGAACACTGGAAGCGATTGTTTACGCAATAGAATGTTCAGAACCCCTTAAGTTTCCGAGTGAAATTAAAAAAAATCATCAAAAAATTGAAACCTCTAATAAAGTTACGCAAACAGGCGTTTCTTACGTAATTTTTCATTAGAAAACGATTGACATAAATTTTAGAACGTTAGCATGAACTTTTCTCGAGATATTGCACATTTTTCAAAAAAATTATCAAAAAATTATATAAAAAAAATATTTCCTATTGGGAAACATGTTCACTTTTCATATGTAATATCATGCGATAAATTGGGTGACATCATTCTCGTGGATCTAGCTCGTTTTATTCATTAAAAATACTTTGAGTAATACTTTTGTATTTGAACGCCAATAATCATTTATCTGTTATAAGAATAAATTATTTCTCCGTCCATAATGCTTGGCGAGATTTTGGCGACGAATTTGGCGGAATGTCGCGAACTTGGCGACTTTTTAAATGTTACTAAATCAAAGAAAATCTCGCCAAATGGTTAAAAATGACGCTAAATCAATGAAAATAATAACTGTTTAACGAAAATTCAATATCTTGCAAAAATATAAGTATCTAATATAAGAACAACCTATTTTGTTTTCACTGTAAAAGTAGTAAATACATTGCATTATATAAGGAAAATCGTGTGCTGCCCACATTAGATTTTTTTTAGTTATCATACATTTGGGGTCCACATGACTTTTTATTTTCTCATACTATGCAATAGTATAAGAAAAAGTGTTGTTTTCACGAAAATTTTCGAATTCGAGATTTTGATGCCAATGTGTTTTAAGACCTTTTGAACACGTTTTTCTTGGAGGGACCGTCTGACTCTCTGATTGTCTGTGCTCGATTTCTTGTGTGCACGACAGCGGCCACAAATATTAATGGAATTTCGCGAAACTTTATATCCAGTTATATTATCGAAAAATCTAGAACCAGATAGACATTTTTGAAATTCAAGCGGAAACTTGGAAATTTATTCAAATTTTTATATGTATTTTTAATATGGCAGCATAGGACTATATTTGACATAATCGTACATAAAAGGGTTATTGTTGTGAAAATGAGCCGTAGATGTAATTTTTTTTTTTGTTCCTAACGTCATCAGCTCACCTCAGGGGACAAGTTACTCGACCCCCGGAGGGTGCATTGTCAAGTACGGTATCAATCGAAATGTTTTTCAAACCCTTTAAAGTGAAGGATAACGCGCTATAATTGCCATTTGGACCTGTAATGCAGACTTTGCAAAAAAAAAAAAAAAAAAAAAAAAAAAATCGTGAAATATATAAAAAAAAAAAAGCTACTAAAATGTATTCTGGTATGAGAAAGGGCAGTTGATTCCAGCTAATTTTTCACTGTAACAGTTAAGGGTTAAATGTTTATATTGAAATTAATAGTAATTTGCCGTATGTTTCCATTGCCGTTTAATATTCAGTTATACCCTAAAACAGTACACGTCGGGTCTGGAACTGTCCAAACTCCAGAAGCCTGAACCAACTTGTGAGTCTGGCCGGAATCATGTCAGACCGTACTGTCCTCTAGTGCACAGTTCCCCTTACTTACTCCAATTAATTTTTTGTTTATTGCGTAATTTATATTCATTTAAGTTCTGTCGAATAAAATGAAACATGAAATTAATTTTATTTTCGATTTACATCGAATTTGTAGTTTTCAAATACTGTCCTTTACTTGGTGATTTGCTATTTTTTAAAAATAGTTTACAATCCAGACATCAAAGTTAGACTGAAATATTAAAAACGAAAGGTGAGTAACTCTGTTACTCGTTATAGATTGATGTGAAATATCACTTCCTATATATATTTTGAATGAAAAAAGGTGGATGATACAATGTATATCTAGGGTAAAGTTTAGATATTTTTTGCTTTTCTGAAATTTTTGAATTTTTTTTTTAAATTATGCAGTTTTGATAGATTAATAGAATGCAAGTTATTTCGCTATTTCGTCCAAATTGGACCACACGCGACAAATGTATCGACGGTGGAACGTTTGGGTGTAACGTTTGCAGTCATTGTACCGGGGCGAGCGTGCGGTCGGCTCAAGTGACAAGAGCATGCACCTCAGATGTCGCAGATCTAAAATTTACATTTTATATACTTTTCTACTAGTATTGTTTTATAATACCACATAAAATATTTATATAATCAGAAGAAAAATTATACCTTGACTTATGCATTTAGTTTGGCAGATACTTTTACTTGTATCACTTCCACAACCCTACTGAACGACAGCGAGCTTATATACTATATCGTCTGTAGGAAGCTCTGCAAATAGCTCGTAACTTGTGAAGTTGTTAGCCAGTTTTCAAAATTCGATAAGTTTCTGGAACTTTCGCCAAAGTCGAAAAGTTGGTTATAATTTACCATATTCGTCACCAAATTGTTTAACCCATTATTTTTGCTACGGTGCGGCACATTGAATATTTGAGAACTAGAAGGTAAGCCCATCATATGACAGAATTCAAAATTTGAAAAATATTACCTCCCATTTGGTATCATTTTTATCAGTTTGGTGACATTTGCGACATCTCGCCAAATTCTTTGTCAATTTTTTTTGCCAAACGTCACGGACGGATGAACAGAGAAATGGCTTTTTCTTATAGTATATGCTTATATTTTTTCCACGATATTGAATTTTCATCGATTTGGTGACATTTCCGTTGTAACATTTCGTTCAATTTTGAGACATTTTAAAAAACTCACCAAAATTGTCACCAAGTGAAACAGTTAGACTGACAGACAAAAGCTACCGAAACATCATTACAATATTATCCCCTTTCAAAACACAATTAATTTATTGATTTGGCGTTATTTTTAACGATTTGTCAACATTTGTCATTAATTTGGCGATATTTTAATCAATTTCGCGACATTTTAAAATTTTGCCAAATTTATCATCAATCAAGTGGGATGGTTGACCTGGCAGGCAAACGATACCGAAATATCATTACACGATTATTCCCTTTCGAAACACAGTTAATTTCATTAATTTTGCATCATATTTATCAATTTGGCGAAATTTTTATCAATTTTTAGACATTTTTATCGATTTGACAACATTTTTGTCAATTTGGTGATATTTTGATAAATTTGGCGACATATAAAACTCGCCAAATTTGTTGCCAAGTGGGATGGTTGGACTGGTAGCTAAATGTTTCCGAAACGTCATTGCAATGGCATCCCCTTTCAAAGTAGAATTGATTTCATTGATTTGGCGTCATATTTATCAATTTGGAGATATTTTTTATAGATTTAGCGACAGTTGATAAATTTGGCGACATTTAAAAAATTGCCAAATGTATCGCCAAGTGGGATGGTTGGACTTGATAGATAAACGCTATCGGAACATCAGTACAATACTATTCTCTTTCAAAACTCAATAAATTTCATTGATTTGGCGTCATTATTATCAATTTCGCGTCGTTATTGTTAATTTGGCGTCATTTTTATCGAGTTTTCGACATTTTCGTCAATTTCGCAACATTAAAAAGTCGCCAAGTTAGCAATATATTGCCAAATTCGTCACTGAAAATTTTGCTAGGCATTACCCAAGATAGATAGATAGACAAACAGATAAATCAAGGTATTTATATTATAAATAAATACATTGGGGGTATTCTTTTTAGCTGACATTTCCCCAAATACCGTTTCAAATAAGGAATTCCGTAGGATACTGAAATAAATAGTTATATTTTAAACGCCGGCTGAGGCATGATTTTCTCAAATATACCATATATCATTGAGCCTAAAAAGTTCTATAAAAAGAGGAGAATATGTGAAAATAAAAATGTATTTTACTCAAATTTTATTCACACTGCCATTTGCAAAAGAAATCAATATAAGACCTTTTGTGGACAGTTTTCCAATTTCTCCTGCCTATACAAACATCACAAAGCAATGGACATTGAAAAGTTTTCATGAGTTATGTATGGACCTTATTCATTTACGATTTGTATTATCACGTATTTCTTAGAAAAATCCAAAACCTATTTCAAATTTAACTAAGCTGTCTCTCGTGACCCGAAATTGAAGTGAAAATGGGTATCTAGCAACATAAACACAAAACCTGCCAAAAAGCGGAGTCTCCCAAAATTTTGAAGTCCACTCTCATTTCAGATACGAGTATGGGCAGGTTTTGTTAAGGCCCCTATACATACAGGCTGCCGCAACAGCGGCCATATTGAGTCCCAGTTCAAGCGATGTCAGTCCATGACAAAAAGAAGGTCACAGTTTGGTCTTTTTCTCGGGATCTAGAAAAAATTAAAACATTCTTGTCTGCTGTCTTAAATGGTTGGTATAATTTTTGAAAACAGAAGCACCTATTTTACAGCTAAATTACGTATAAAGTATCAGCCAGATAGCATGTGCGCCATTGAAATAGCACACGCAGACAACTGACTGGACCAGTTGAAGTCAAAATGGCGATCGCGTCGGTCTGTATATTTAGGAGCCTTCGGTTTCGTGTTGGCATTGCAGATATCGGCTCTTCCATGTCAACTAGCGCATAATAAGTTTGAAACCGGTCTATGGATGTTGGTATCTCCAAAGGGCGCATGTCTTCCAAATATTTAGCTACATGTGATCTCTTCATTCGAAATCTACAATGGAAAATCTCATATGGGTAGCACATGACTTTCCTTATATAAATGCAGTGAATTTACTACTTTTACAGTCAGAAAATAATGTATAAGATCCACGGCACTGTGTTTTCTTGTTGAATTGTACATTTGGCGATTTACCGGATGACAACATGTAAAACTATTTCAAAGTACCCAATTATCTTACATTTCGCGCAACTCTAAATAAGCAATTATCAATATTGATAGTATCCCCACTAAGCGATATAGTCCATATATTAAAATATTTTAATAATTATGTAAATATTTTAATATTTATTTTAAAATTCATCAATTAGGCGTCATTTTCATTAATTTAGCGTCACTTCTGCAATTCGACGATATTTTGTCAGTCTGGAGCGAAATATCGCCAAGTTGGCAATACCTTGCTAAATTATTCGCAAAATTCACCAAATGCATCAGCAAGTGTTACAGACAAACTGAGAGAAAATGATATTACGATGAGAAGATGTTGACATATGACGGAAATCAGAATTTGCAAAACATTACTTTCTATTTGGTGCCATTTTTAACAATTTGGCGAAATTTTTGTTACTTTGGCAATATTTAAAATAGTCACCAAGATGGCAACGTCTTGCTAAATTTCCAGCCAAGCGTTACAGACAGACGGACGGAGAAGTGGGTTATTCTTATAGTCTTCTCTTATGTTTTTCCCAAGATATTAAACTTTCATCAATAAGTCGTCATTTTCATTAATTTAGTAACATTTTTATCAATTTGGTGACATTTTCGTTAATTTGACAACATTTAAAAAGTCGCCAAGTTGGCGACATTTCTCCAAATTCTTCACCAAAATATCGTCAAGCGTTATGGATGGAGAAATAAGTTGTTCTTATAGCTGATAAATGTCTATTGGCGTCCAAATACAAAATTATTACCCAAAGTATTTTTTCTCATGAATGGAGCGAGCTAGATGCGCGAGCATGATATCACTAAATTTAACGCATGATATTACATATGAAAAGTGAACATATTTCACAATAGTTAACATATTTTTTTATAAACTTATTTTTTAAAATGTGTAATATCTCGAGAACGATTCATGCTAGCGTTTTAAAGTTTGTGTCAATCATTTTCTAATTAAACATTACATAAATAACAATTATTAACGTAACTTTAAAGGTTTTGACTTTTTCATAATTTATTTTAAATTTCACTCGAAAATTTAGGAGATTTCTGAATATTTGATTACGTTTAAAAACAATAGTCTTCCACTATTCACAGATTGTAATTTTTGTACCAAATTTTGTTCGAATCGCTCTATTCGTTTATGAGATATTTTTTCCACAGACTCAGACACACACACACACATACAGATATCACCTCTACCACGTCTGATTCGTGCTCAGGGATGCTTGAAACATGCTCTTCCATAGAAAACTCGAATTAGAATTTTCGACTCCTTTATACATTATGCAATACTTCTCTTATACATTATACTATCTATATTAGGAGAGTAAAAAACGAGTACACTTATAAAACGGGTGTAGGACGGGTAAGGTTCAAAATTCAAAAACTAAAATCGAATATTATGCTTTATATATATTCCAAATCTCGAGTTTTTTTACTTTCCTTATATACATAATGTATAAGGAAAGTATTGTGACGGGGTCGAAAATTCGAATTCGAGTTTTCGACGGGAGAGCACGTTTCAAGCATCCCTAATCACGAATCAAACATTTTTGAAGTGATGTCTGTGTGTGTGTGAAAGTATGTGTGTGTGTGTGTGTGTGTCAATGAGTCTGTGGAGACGATAACTGACGAACGAATAGACTGATTCGAACTAAATTTGGTACAAAAATCACAATCCGTAAACACTGGAAGCCTATTGTTTTTATACGCAATCGAATGTTTAAAACCCCCCTAAATTTTTGAGTGATATTTTGAAAAAATCGTCAAAAAATCAAAACCGCTAATAAAGTTACGAAAATAGACATTTCTCATGTAATTTTTCATTAGAAAACGATTGGCATAAATTTTAGAACTCTAATATGAACCGTTCTCGAGATATTACACATTTTTCAAAAAAATTATAAAAAATTTATATAAAATAAAAAAAATATATTTCCTATTGAGAAACATGTTCACTTTTTATATGTAATACCATGCGATAAATTGGGTGACATCATTCTCGTCTGATCTAGCTCGTTCCATTCATGAAAAAAGATACCTTGACTAATACTTTTGTATTTGAACGTCAATAGTCATTTATCTGCTGTAAGAATAACTTATTTCTCCGTCCATAACGCTCGGCGAGATTTCGGCGACGAATTTGGCGGAATGTCGCTAACTTGGCGATATTTTAATTGTTGCCAAATTAACAAAAATCTCGCCAAATGGATAAAAATGACGCTAAATCAATGAAAATGACGACTCATTGAAGAAAATTCAATATCTTGAAAAGAATATAAGTATCTACTATAAGAATAACATTTTTTTAAACTGTAAAAGTAGTCAATTCATTGCATTATATAAGGAAAGTCATGTGTTGCCCACATCAGATTTTTTATCAAGATGAATACATTGTTATGGACGAGCTCAGGACGAGCTAGCCAAATGGTTTATATATCTAATCTTCCCTACTGTATGTATGTCCAGAAACAAAGTAGAAACCAGTATCAGTTGCTACTTAAAAAAATAAGTCTATAAAAATTATTGTTTCTGGGGTATTCAGCCAGAGCTCATCGACTTTCCTCAAGGTCTGATTGGGTAACCGGGTGGACTACGACATATCACGCAACCGGATCGTGCTATGGAGTGATCTACAATCATCCAACTTCCTGTGTATGGGCTCAAATCCATCAGGCTCAGGTTAACAGCTCTAATTGGCCCCGATCTGCGATTTAGGGAACTAACAACTCTTAAGGTGACGGTGGACATTGAAATGAGCAAAAATCGACTAAAAAGTTTTTTTGTTTTAATATGTAACATTGTTTTACACATTTATCCTTTTGCTTACGGGTGGAACAGCGTCCATCGCAAACGAAGAACCTCCCGAAAAGACAGGTATTAGACATACCCTATCCCATACCCTATCCCCATTGCACCTGCTGCTGCAGGTGCAATGCTTCTGCCGGCGATTTCCATGGACGCCAATATCTACAAAGGGGGGGTCGAACTGTTTGGGATAGGGTATGTCTAATACCTGTCTTTTCGGGAGGTTCTTCGTTTGCGATGGATGCTGTCCCACCCGTAAGCAAAAGGTTTAATGCATTTTTTTCGAAACGGAAATTTTCAAAGGTTTTACATTTTTAAAATGCTCCATGCGTCTTAATTTTTGTTTGAGATGCACGAAATTTGGCAAGAAGATACCTTTCATACTTTTTAATGAAACTGGGTATGCATTTTGTAATTGAACTTTATTAAAGTATTTAAAAGTGAATAATATCCCAATTAAATGAAGAAAATTAAGTTTTAAAGCAGAAAAATATTTTTAAAAAATTAACTTCCTAAGGGATTTAAAAATGAATACCCAAATTTGTTTATAATGTGTTTTTGAGTGATCATAATGTAAAATTAATCAAAAATGTGAAAAAATGGCACGCAAGGAGCATTTTCAAATTTTCGTTAAAAAAAATGTCAACGTCCACCGTCCCCTTAAAACTCAATATGAAACAAGTGGTCCATAATTTATAAATTATTACTAATGCGTGTTAAAAAAATTCTGCTGGATATGCATTTCTGTGTTTTGAATCTGAAAATTTCATTTTTTTCCACAGCACGAAAACAATGCATCAATCTACACTATAAAATTTACATACACATACATATATATATAAGTATAATGTATGTGTGTGAATGTATATGTCAGCGAAAAGTCAGTTTTGGCAACATTTAAAAATTCCCCAAGTTGGAGATATTCCGAAAAATTTGTCACCAAAATTTTTACCAAACGTTATGGACGGGAAAATGGGTTATTTTTATAGTACTCGTAGATCCTTATATTCTTTCTAAGACATTGAATTTTCTTCAATTAATGGTCATTTTCATTGATTTAGCGTCATTTGGCAATATTTTTGTTAATTTGGCTATATTTCAAGTATTCAAGTATTATAAGTCATCAAGTTGGCGACATTCCGCTAAATTTGTCGCCAAAATGTAGTCAAGCGTTAGGGACGGAGAAATAAGTTATTTTTATAGCAGTGACTAAATGACTATTGACGTCCGATTACAAAAGTATTACCCAAAGTGTCTTTTCTCATGAATGGAATGAGTTAGATCCACGAGAATGATGTCACCAAATTTATCGCATGATATTACATATGAAAAGTCAACATATTTCAGAATAGTTAAAATTTTTTATTTTTATTTTACGTGATTTTTTGATAAATTTATTTGAAAAATGTGCAATATCTCGAGAGCGGTTCATGCTAGCGTTCTAAAGTCTATGTCAATCGTTTTCTAATAAAAAATACATGCGAAATGACTATTTGCGTAACTCTATTAAAAGTTTTGATTTTTTGATGATTTTTTCAAAATTTCACTCGAAAATTGAGTGGGGTTCTGAACATTCAATTGTGTTTAAAAACAATAGGTTTCCAGTGTTCACGGATTGTAATTTCTGTACCAAATGTCATTCGAATCGCTCCATTCGTTCGTCAGATATCATTTTCACAGACTGACTGACACACACACACACACACACACACACATAGACATCACCTCAAAAACGTTTAATTCGTGTTCAGGGATGCTTGAAACATGCTCTTCCGTCGAAAACTCGAATTCGATTTATCGACTCCATCACAATACTTTTCTTATCCATTATGTATATAACGGAAGTAATAAAATAATTGTAGAAGTTCATCTAATTTAGAAATATGAAAACATTTAAAATGTTATATCTTGTATGTATTCATCTTATATAGATAACATTTTAAAATCTCGTGCCTTTCATCCACTTTTTGCATTTTTATGTAAAATTATTTATTTTATTCCCCAAGAAATATAACTTATTGAAATAAAACTTATGAAATTTCGAATTCCAATATAAATTTCACTTGTAATACCAAATTTTTTGCCAAATTTTCAGCTTCCCCAGTCAAAAATTTCACAATACGCTACTACTATATGTATTTATACCTAACTTATGCATTTAAGGGCCTTCAATTTCCGACTTATTTAGGTGCTTAAGAACTTTCCCACAACACTATACATAGACGTATGTGAATGCAACGTAGACACAAAATCTTAAAATATACTCTAAATCTAAAAATATTTAATAAATATTGCTGTAGGAATTTTAATCACTGTCCTAGTTATTTGGTAGAACCTAGATTATTCATTTCACTTTATTACACGCAGAAGGTTTTCGATATCCTCGTGAACATGAAGAACTTCTTTTAATCCCACGGGAAAGCTATCTATATTTCAACGGCTGGTATCTTCCAGCTTTGAAGATTCAATTCCAATGCCATGGACTACGGAATCGGCTCAGGGTAAACTTCGATTGAACAGCTATAAGCCGTATCGAGGTATTTGAATTGGCGCTCCTAAGCTTTGAAACTAAGTTGACGACAAATACGAATTGGAATTGAAGTATGTTTACAATAGCGACGTCTCGGTAGAATATTTCTGGCTATCTCGGCTGCAGAGCATATTCAATAACCGTGGACAGAAATGACAAGAAAGATCAATCATGCTTAAAACATTGATTATGAAACACTTTCCAACTTCAATGCAATTTTATTTAAAAAAGTTTAAAATGCAATACATTCCTCGGTAATATTTTAAAACTTATCACAATACTACATTAATTTCTTATATTTGAAAACTTAAACCTTCATTGAAAAAAATGAACTTCATTCAAATGACGGAATTGAAATATAAATTGCCTGGTTTAAATATTTCTAAAATGCAATACATTCCACGGTAATATTTTTAAAACTATCATGATACTACGATAATTTATGATATTTGAAAACTTCATCGAAAACAACTGAAATTAATACAAATGACGTCATAGAAAAAATAACACGTCTGGATCTCTCTATAAAAACAGCATTTCATTCATAACTTTCTACCATTCATTTCATTCATCACAATACTATAATAATTTATTTTATTTAAAAATTAAGACCATGGAGCTACAAGTAATTAAACTCTATGCTTAAAACTTCATCGAAAAAAATTGTCCTTCACTTTGTAAAATCAATGAATATTTCATTCATATCAGTCATGCAGATTCCATGGGCTAAATTATTTTGTGTTAAAGAAATACAGCAATTCTAATACAACTCATTCTACATATTTTGCTGTTTACATTTTACATAAGTGAAAAATAGGCTTAGTTGTAGAAATAATCAAATTTGGATGAGCATTTAAACTGAAATATATCGTATTTGCGTTGTTTCAGCATGTAGATACACAGAATTTAAGCAAAAATAAAGTAGTTTTAGGACAGGTACAACACTCAATATGAGTTAAAAAGAACTTAAAAAATCACGATTTTGAAACAAGATGGACGCCATATATCATTTTGAAGTGGGTCATGTGATCTTTTCATATCATGGTCACGTGATCGTTTTACATAAGCGGTGTAATTATTATTTTAATTTTTATTTAAAAAACTACTGAATATATTTCGCTGAATTTTTTTTTATATATTTTATGCAACAATTTGAATATTACCTAAAATTTTCGAAGCAATTTGTGAATTTTGAATTCGCTTAAAAAATGTTTGAAAATTAGGTCCCATAGGGCTCAATGTATTTCATGTTTTAAACTCGGGTTCAATCCAAAACTAATTGGGTGATATTATTCATTTATATTGCCATAGGTCCTACAGACTGTCTGAACAACATACTAAAATTCCATTTTGATTAAGTTATTTTTACGGCAGTTATCGTGCTAATGGACAGACAGACAGACAGACAGACAGACAGAATGAACAAAGTCATAAACACTTTTCAACTTTGTTGTAAAATGTTAAAAACCGGTATTCCGGCTATTTTTAATCTTCAAATACTGGTTTCAGTGCCGGTATATCTGTATTTTCAAATATTAATTTTCTCGCTGTAAAAATTGGAAAATAATTCAAGAAAAAATAACAGTGCTTATACTGTAACTTAAATATTACTGTAACTTTGTATAGATTTTGAAATAAAGGCCGTTTTGTCGATCTAATAGAATATTTTACGGCGCATTCTCCGGAAATCATGGCTATATTCTTAGGATACAAGAATGAGTTCAAATTACCGGATAAAACGCTTTATTTAACACGCCAGTAAGCATAAATAGGAGCAATATACAGCTGGCCCTCTAGCTATCTTACAAGATCATAAAGCAATTGTCAGGTGCAATAAAACTGCCATTAAATGCATGCCTAACTCATTAAAAAAAATTGAAGATTATATTTTCAAGACATAGACATATTCACAATTCACTTTGATTCATAGAACGTCAACATTTAAGTGAACAATGATCACTTTATGCCATCTCTATAGAAATTTCTAGAAAAATCGAAGTCACTTTGGAAAATAATCAAACTACAGAATGTGAGAGGTTTAGGAACTAGCCAAAAATCACCAAGTTGGTGACATTTTTCCAAATTTTTCATCCATCCAAGTCACTAAATTGATAGCTAATAATGGTTCCCTGTAAATGTCGCTTTTCGTTAGAGAAGGTAAACGGGTGAGGGAAAAAAGCAAAAGGCCGAAAGAAAAGGGTAAAAAGTCCAGAAAACATTTTAGGTATTCGTAATAATATGAAAATGCAAAGAGATGAAATGAAAAATTCAAGTGACAAGATAATAATATTTTTACTAGCCACCTCGACTCGTAAAAAACAAACTACTGACTAAATAAAACAAATCGAAACCAAAATACACAGTATAAAGAGAAATAATTACTCAAAATGAGTCCATTGAATGAATATTGAAAAAAAATATGAAAATATACAATAAAAAACTGATTTGATAAAAATGTTTAACTGACCGATCATTTTTGAAGGACGGAATTGATATTTCAAACATATTTCAGAAATGTGTTGGTTACACGGTAAGAAATAAAAAAATCTGATGTGGGCAACACATGACTTTCCTTATATAATGTAATGAATTTACTACTTTTACAGTAAAAAAATAGGTTTTTCTTATAGTAGATACTAATATTCTTTCCAAGATATTGAATTTTCGACAATTAGTCGTCATTTTCATTGATTTAGCATCATTTTTATCCATTTGGCGAGATTTTCATTAATTTGGCAACATTTCAAAAAGTCGCCAAGTTGGCGACATTCCGCCAAATTCGTCGCCAAAATCTCGCCAAGCGTTATGCACTAAGAAAAAAGTTATTCTTACAGCAGATAAATGACTATTGGCGTTCAAATACAAAAGTATTATTCAAAGTATATTTTTTCATGAATGGAACGAGCTAGATCCACGAGAATGATGTCACTCAATTTATCGCATGGTATTACATATGAAAAGTGAACATGTTTCTCAATAGGAATTTTTTTTTTATGTGACTTTTTCATAATTTTTTTGAAAAATGTGCAATATCTCGAGAACAGTTCATGTTAGCATTCTAAAATTTATGCCAATCGTTTTCTAATGAAAAATTACATAAGAAATGTCTATGTGCGTAACTTTATTAGCGGTTTTGATTTTTTGACGATTTTTTCAAAATTTCATTCGAAAATTTAGGAGAGTTTTGAACATTCGATTACGTATAAAAACAATAGGCTTCCAGTGTTTACGGATTGTGATTTTTGTACCAAATTTGATTCGAATCGGTCCATTCGTTCGTCAGTTATCGTCTCCACAGATTCACTGACACACACACAGACACATACGTTCACACACACACACACACACACACACACACACAGACATCACTTCAAAAATGTTTGATTCGTGATTAGGGATGCTTGAAACGTGCTCTCCCGTCGAAAACTCGAATTCGAATTTTCGACCCCGTCACAATACTTTCCTTATACATTATGTATATAAGGAAAGTAATAACTACTAATATGCGGAATTAAAAAGAAATGTCATAAAAACTAGCTGTCAAAAATGTATATTGATCTGAAACAGTAAACAACGAAATGAATTAAGAATATAGTAATTAAATAATTCAAGTTGATTAAATGTTGAAAAACGAGATTAAATCTCTGAACCAAATAATTCGATAAAGGATATTCATTACAATGTTAAAAACTTTGAAAAATATGAAATAAATGAATGATGAAGAATAATAATTTAATGTTTAATCTAATTGATTTGCTAAATATGAAATACTGGTAACTTACTTATTAAAGAAGATTTGTCTATTTGTCTTTTGTTCATGTAGCAGAAAATCTAAGCGATCCATAGCTATGAAATTCGGTACAGTGATGGTTCAGGTCGGATCTCAAGACACCTTGGAGAGATTTTTCTTTAAATTTCGATTATTTTATGTTGAAGCGCTGTTTGAACGATTTTCGACCAAATCGATTAAAATATTATCACAGATTTTTCTATTTTGTCACTATAGGAAAGATCGAAAAAATGCTCTTTCCAATGAGTTCTGAACTGAATCCAAAACAATGTCTTCATATTTAAATAAAAATTGAAAATACACCGAAATATGCGCATTTTACGCAATCGTAGACATAAAAATTTCTTACATTGTAGATTTTAATATCTATGCTATTCAAATTTTTGTATGAATATAGAATATCTTTGCATTCGAATAATAAAAAAGTACTTCAATGACATTATTTGTAAAATTTTAACTAAATTTGGAATGAAATATTTTACAAGTTTTCAAATCTCTGATAGCAAAGTTGCGGACCCCATATGCCTCCCTTGAGGGCGTTTTCACTTGTTTCCTTTCATGCTAGTTTCAGCAAGACGTGACATATGTTAAAGCTCCTTTGAAAGGAATACATCTACGCACTAAAAAAATACTGGTAAAAGCACACAAAAGCACTAGGTTTACAGTCACTAGAATGACACTTTTAAACAGGTAAATTTCCAGTTACACACTTAAAAAGGTAACAATATCTATATGAATGTGTTATTTTATTCATTCGTGTGAGAATTGTATAGAATTATGGGTATATTTTTTATGCTTACCCTTTTAAACAGGTAAAATGGCAACACGAGATGTTCATTTTACGTACTTGTTTACATGCTTAAATGGGTTCCTCTTAAAGAACCCTTTTAAGCAGGTAAGTCGATGAGTAGCAGGTAAACAGGTGCGTTAAATGACTTGTTTAAAACGGTCTTTTCAGTGTAAAATAAAATATACCCATTTTTTGTGTAATTTATAATATAAACACCTTGTCTGTTTATCTCTCTAACTGTGGGTAACGCTTGGCGAAATTTTGGTGTCGAAATTGGCATAATATCGCCAACTTGGCCAGATTTTTAAATGTTGCCAAATTGACGAATTACTGAAAATCAATGTAAATGTCGATTAATTGATGAAAATTCAATGTCTTGGAACTAGCATAACAAACAATTATATGAATAACTCATTTCTCAGCCCATTCGTAATGTTTGGTGAAAAATTTGGCGGGATGTCGCAAACTTGGAGACTTTTTAAATATTGCCAAGTTAAAGAAAATGTCGCCAAATTGATAAAATTGTCACCAAATTGATAAAAATAACGCTAAATGGGAGGCAATGCTTTGCAAATTTTTAATTCCTTCATATGACGGACATACCTTCTAGTTCTCTTATAAAAGAGTAATATAACACATTCATATACAAATAGTTACCTTTTTATATAGATATATTAACCTGTTTAAAAATGTCATTCTGAAAACAGTAAAACCAGTTTTTTGTGTGTTTTTACCCATATTTATTTTAGTGTGTACTTACACGAAAAGCAGTGACGTCAAAATATTGGTGCTCATCACGTATACTATGACGGAATTGCTGTCAGTTTCAAAAGTTCTCCAATCTACATATTAATTCTTGTTATATTTTAATAAATTTAAATTTGAAGTTATATTTTAATGGGAATAATTTTGTGCTTCGTCATTGATTGCAATTATTCAGTATATTCAGTAGTTTGGGATTCCTACTGCTTTTATAGATTTCGAAAGGTTTTTTCCGTTCTATTTAGTTTTTCAAATTCTGGAAACTACATTGCAGATTGAGAATTTGAGTTTTCTTTTTCTTTTACGTTCTTTTGCCACTACAGGATGATTTTAAATTCTCAGCGCGGTTTGTTACTGGATCACCGTTTGCTATTCAGTCGCGTTGTAATAACCAAATAAATACTTTAAATACGGTGTGATAGTTTAGTCTTCCTGCGGCCGTGAGAGTTTGCATGAATTGCTGGTATAACAATGGGTGCATGCAGTCGCTATTTAAAATCTTATTTAGAGAAAATTAAGTATGGCGCAGTGGATCTATTGTTATTGAATGAAGTGGAATTATCGTTTTGGGACTTATCGTTATTGAATAATATGGGATTATCGTTTTGTGAATATCATTATTGAATGAAGTGGGGTTATCGTTTTTTGCAACCCTATTCATGCACACTGTCTTTATCCAGATAGCATACGTGGATTGCAGGTGTACTTGGATGTATAAAATCACACCTTTAGAATCCACCACAAAATACAAATATTTGTGAGTTTTAAACTAAAATTTGAATGTTTAAAGATTTACAGGTATGTTATTTTACTTCTTTATTCTATTGTATAATGTTGTTGTCAAATTCTATGGTTAAACCAGGAAAATTAGATCAAGTTTTCTGTAACAAATTTTGTGTAAAAATACTTCACAATTATTATGTTCCAACATTTTAATGATTAATTGACTGTAGTACTTACACATTGTAAAAAAACTTAAGCGAAAAATTCTCACTCGTGCAAACTAATCATTTACATTATATTTCCTATTCTTTTTGTTCACTGCTATTTGGGTGCTAATTTAATGAATTGCTATTCTTTTCTAGGTAAGTTGCTGTTGTTTTTAAGATACTTGACACTGTTATTTTGGGGTAAGTTACATTTTCTAACTGAAACTTCTTAATTAAATCTTTTCAAATGCTTCTAATCACGAATTCTGATTAAATGAAACTATTTATGATTTCGAATAAAAAAAGATGCTTTATTATCTATTACTAAATTCTTTTATCAAAACTCGAGAAGAAAATTTATCCAAATTCTAAATCTTTTCAAACATACTGAGAAAGGTATATCTTTTTAACCATGGATATTTATTTACTTCAGAGTTTCACAAAACAGGAAATATATTAAATAACGGAAAATTTTCTCATCTTTTCAAATTGTTCGTTTCTGCGTGTTTTCAATTTCAATTGTTTCTGTCGTTTTTCAAATTTAATTTATCGTGACGGGAGAAACATTCATTGGGCGGTCTGTAAATAATTTTCCAAGTCACTCATTGCAATATGTCACATCGACGAACAAAATTTAAACGTAATATGGCGTCTTGTTTTTCGTATCATACGTATATCATGTTATATGAATATTGAAAGTCTTTCACAAATTTATGAAGACTTGTTTGGATTTAACAATGATGTTTGGATGCAATAATATTACTATAGGATGATAATATTGCAACATGTTTGGATTTTAATGTTAATTTTGCAGATTCTACGAAAATAAAATTTATAATATATTTAGAACTTTGTTAAATTTCGCCGAATCTGCTGTCAAAAGTAATCTTACTTAATAAAAGAAGATGCCTGGTTGTTTGTTTGTCTGCTGGTACTGTAGCGGAAAATCTAAGCTACACACAGCTAAGAAATTCGATACAGTGATTGTTAAGGCAGGTCCCAAGGTATTTCGGAGGAATGTTAGTTTAAATTTGAATTAGTTTTTTAGTTATTTTATGTTGAAGCGCCAGTTTAAGCAATTTTAACACAAATCGGCGTTTTAGCCTTCATATCATATTATCACAGAATTTATCGTACAGTTTATTATCATAGGCATTATCATGAAGTTTTTATCCTTACATCATTAGAAAGATCGAAGAAAGTTACTTCCGACGAGCTTCGAACCGAATCCGTACACTAATTCCTTCACATTCAATTTTTAAGTGCATTGAAATATGCGTATTTCATGCAATTCCTTTTTTTAACACTATACAACAAAGTTGAAAAGTGTTTATGACTTTGTTCATTCTGTCTGTCTGTCTGCCTGTCTGTCCGTTAGCACGATAATTGCCGTAAAAATGACTTTATCAACAAGAAATTTTAGTATGTTGTTCAGACGGTCTGTGGGATCTATGGGAATATAAAGGAATAATATCACCCAATTAGTTTTGGATTGAACACGGGTTGAAAAAATGAAATACATTGAACCCTATGGAACTTAATTTTTCAAACATTTTTTAAGCGGATTTAAAATTCACAAATTGCTTCGAAAGTTTTATGAAATATTCAAATTATCCCATAAAATATATAAAAAAATTTCAGCAAAATATGTTCAGTAGTTTTTTAAATAAAAATTAAAATAATAATTACACCTCTTATATGAAGCGATCACGTGACCCTTATATGAAGAGATCAAGTGGCCCACTACAAAATAAAATACGGCATCCATCTTGTTGTTGTTGAAACCCAGACCGTCCGACCTACCAGAAAGGTGTAAGGTAACTGTTTGGACGGTCGGGAAGTGCCACCAAATTTAGACCGGAACCCAGTGGGGGGGGGGGGGCATCCATCTCAAAATCGTGATTTTTAAAGTTCTTTTTAATGCATATTTAGTATTGTATCCGTCCTGCTTTATTTTTGTTTAAATTCTGTGCATCTACGTACAGAAACAACGCAATTACAATATATTTGTTTTTAAATGATCATCCAAATTTGATTATTTCTACAACGAAGCCTAGTTTTCACCTATGGAAAATGTGAACAGCAAAATATGTAGAATGAGTTGTATAAGAATTGCTACATTTCTTTAACGCAAAATTATTTAACTCATGGAGTCTCTAATATAGCTGATATGAATGAAACATCCATTGATTTTACAGAGAGAAGGACGATTTTCTCGATGAAGTTTTAAGCATAGAGTTTAATTACTTGTAGCTCCATGATCTAAATATTTAAATAAACTAAATTATTTTAGTATTGTGATGAATGAAATGAATTGAAAACTGTTTATGAATGAAATGCTGCTTTTATAGAGAGAGCCAGACGTGTTATATTTCGATGACGTCATTTGAATAAATTTCAGTTGTTTTCGATGACGTTTTCAAATATAATAAATTATTGTAGTATCATGATAATTTTAAAAATATTGCCGAGGAATGTATTGCATTTTAGAGATGTTTAAACCAGGCAATTTATATTTCAGTGCCGTCATTTGAATGAAGTTAATTTTTTTTATGAAGTTTTAAGTTTTGAAATATAATAAATTAATGTAGGATTGTGATAATTTTAAAAAATATTACCGAGGAATGTATCGCATTTTAGAGATGTTTAAATAAAATTGCATTGAAGTTGGAAAGTGTTTCATAATCAATGAAATGCATGATTGATCTTTCTTGTTATGTTCTTACATCGGCGAATTAAAGATTCACACAATTTAAATATTTGATAAGAATATGAAGCGATATCTTGGTTAGTTGGTTGGTCTTGTGTCCATTAGGATCATGTTTTAAATAGATACGTGGACAGAAATGACAGCCTCTGTAATTTGAATGATTAAATCTGAGTATAGTTTTTCCTGTGGAAATTCACCAATGTTCTTCAATGCCGCCATAGTGGCTGGACTGGTGAAAATATGTTCTGGGGATAATTCCTCCTTTTGTCGATTTCTACAATAAGTTTTTCCTCCGTCTCTGTTAATTTTCAATCGTCTGTCATGACGAGTCCTTACACTGTAAAACAGTCCTTACACCTTTCTGGTAGGTGGGACGGTCTGGGTCTCAACAACAACAACTGTAAAACAGTCTGTATAACCTTTGCTCATTTTTTAAGCTACTTTGTTGATAATTTTGGCAAACTGATAAGAACTTTTATATAGACTCACTTAAAAATTCAGAAATAGTTTAATTATTTTTTTTTATTAGAATGCGAAGATATCGCATTCTAATAAAAAGATAATTACACTATTTTTGAATTTAAATTTTTAAGTGGGTATATAAAAGTTGATTTCGGATGGATCGGGAGCAGGAAATAAAATGAAGCGAGGACGTCTTTCTCCCAAAGCGTGATTTCACAACTGGGAACGCATTCGTTTGCTAAGGAGATTTATGTTGTAAAATTTTCTGTGTTTATGGAAAAAACGAAGCTTGATGGAAAAAATGAATATAGTTTTGTTTTAAACGACCGGTTTGGAAATTGTGCGGTGTTATTTATAGTATTTATGTAGCGGACGCTTATTTAGAAATAAACCAAATAAAGTTTTCAGGCTAAATTCTGTATGTAATATGAAAACTTTCTATACTACCTTGTATATATATATATATATATATATATATATATCATATAAAATCCAGTAAACAAATTCAAAAAGAATTCCTATGCATATCCACAAAAATCAAAGGCACTACTCAGGAAAAGGCGCCAAGCCGCTCTATACTCCGAAGCAGAATGTAATCCAAGAAAAAGAAGATTTAAAGGAACTTGGGATAACCAAATGCTTTGCATTTAATGGTTGGGGAGGATTGCGACTCCCCCTCCCGTTTAAAGCTGCTTTTCCAGCCTAGGCAAACGCTCACGGTACCAATGCAAAGCAAAGGTTGGTCCCCAATGCGTGCTAATACGAAGGCACCCGGATACGGAAGAACAAGACCAACCAAACAGAAGGAAACTGGACCAAAAGTGAATCCTGCCCAACTCGCTATCATATATATGTTCATTTTACGCATGCGTGCAATCTTAGCAGGTACGCATAAACTTTATTTACTTGCAAATTGAAGTAAACTGTCAAAATCTACATGATCCTTGAAAATCGATCTATAGCAATCCTTTAAGAAATATATAGGATAATGTTTATATAAAGCCTCTGTTATGATTTTAATATTGCTATTATTGCAATCTTTTTTAAACGTGTTGTAAATTTGATTTCTCTTGAAGTGTCCGAGTATGATATTTCTGAAAGTATTTTTGGTAAGATTTGTTTTCCAATCGATGAGATGATTTATCTTCATTTTATATAATTCTCTTTTGTCGTATAACGTTGTATAATGACCATATAATCCATGTTTTTTTATTGAGATGTCCAGAAAATTTACCGCTTCATTTTCTTCTTTACAATTTTCTATTAATTCCAATTCCGGTGGGTAAAATGTGAAATCGAAATTGGTGGTGGTTTCATAACTCCCCAATAGCACATCGTCAACAAACCGGAAATATGGTATCTCTGACAAAATATGGGTTCCTTTTTCATATGTTGAGAGGTAAATATCGGCCAAGATTGATGAACAGGCTCCTCCCATTGGGATTCCCTTTATTTGTCGGTAATAATTATTTCCGTTATATAGAATATTTTCTTTTAATACCAGTTCAATAAGATCAAGGTATCTTCGATAAGTAATAAAATCCTTCAAATCATATTCTTCATGTAATTTTTCCAAGATTGAGTATAAATTAGATAAATCAATGTTGTTAAATAGGTCGCGGAAATCAAAGCTTTTAAAACATATATTTTTATTACAATGTTTTAATCGATCGATAACTTCTACTCCATTTTTGATCATGACATGATTCTGTTTTTTGATGTTTTCCATCACAAACTTGAGGATGTTCAATAGTCGTTTATTAGCTATTGTCAGATATGATCCACAGCCAACGGTAACTGTACGGAATTTTACAGGCTCTTTATGCATCTTTGGAATGAGGATTAAATATGGAAATTTAACAGTTTTTATTTCATTACCGATTCGCTTGTACAAAGCCTTAATCCTATTGGATAGAACATTCCCATTATTATGTAAAGGGGTGTACATAGTACTGTCTAGATAGCAGTGAAGAAGTGTATCCATGTAAAACTTTTTGCATGTAAATGCAAAATGTGATACCATCTTGTCAGTATAAGTTATAGCAAAATTTTCTTTTATAGTTTGTATAGCTGCAGGTATTGAAAGATTCCTAATTCTGTTATTTTGTCTGATGTAATAAAACTGAAATTCTTTTGAAAAATTATATTTCCATTCATGAAAGGCTTGAATAGGTAAACTGTGTTTTACTGCTATTTTATAAATAAATTCTTCTAGATCTTGATTGAAATTTTCGATTACTTGGTTATATTCTTGTGATCTGTATTTAGTTCCGAGTTTGAAAATATTTTTTAGAGTTTTATCTGAGATAATATCCAGATCACCTGTAATGATGTGATTGTGATAAGGATCTTTAAGTTTGCTATCAGTGCATCTGCATTCTGTTGTTTTAGTATCCAATTCTTTACATATATTGTTGTAGTTGAAGAATCTTCTACCGTTTGTGCGTACAAAGCGGTAAGTCAATTTTACCTTAAGATCCTGAACAGGTAAGAAAGTTTTGATATTGTAAAGTATCGATTTAAAGGGAATTCCATCAAATTTCTTATTTCGGAATGTGGTTATAAAATATTCCATACTTTGCTTGTTCTGTATTCTGGGTTTTAATCTAATTTGAAATTTTCTGGCCCTTAATTTAATCAAGTCAAGCATAATGGCTATATTTTTGTGTGTTTCTTCAATCCGAAAGTCAATAGGTTCATCCAACGTATATTGCTGTATAAAAGCCCATATACGAGGTAAATATTTGATTTTTATACTGTAAATGACATCCTTAATCCAATTGTACTTGATTCCGTCTTTGGATTTAATTGATTCTATAAATTTGGAGATTTTTTCTTCTGTGTCATTATAGCTATAATGGTGTTTTCCTCTTCCTCTATGCCATCGCTGTGACTTCCTCTGTATCAATGAACTTGCTATTGGATAATTGTCAATACTTCTACAATAATCTAAATTGTAATTTTCTTTAAAATTGAGGGAATTCAATCCATAAGGGAATGTCGTTGAGTACTGTTTAATATGTGCGGCCTCCCACCACAATCTTTCCATCAATTGAGGTACTATATCTAGAATGGTGATGATGGTTCTAGAAAAATCATGTTGTCTGAAATGCCTAATTTCCAAACTGCTTAAATGTCGATCGAGTTGTCTTTTCTTACAGACTTGACTCCTGTGCAAGTTGATTCTTATATTAAGTGGATTCAGAGTCTGTCCAATATATTTAGTATGACATGTAAGACAGGTGATACAGTATATTGTGTTGTAAGATTTACAAAATATTCTGTTCGGATTAGCATGTTTTTTAATTTGAAGCGGGTTGGCCACAGGACACAGTTTGCATCTTTTTGATAGGCACTTTTGAAATCCACAATATCTTATATGACTGTGATGCATAAAATCATTTTTAAAAATTGTGATTCTGTTTGAATCGTGTCATTATACATATCTTCACTATTACGGACATTTTTTCTTATTGTCGCTTGTTTTTCCTGGACTGTATAAATAGGTTGGAAATAGCTTTTAATAGATTTCATCAATATAGAGAGTAAAGGGTAATTGGTTATCGATGCCACAAATACCCTTATCTATTGTGCCACCGAGCATATATTCTGTGAAGAATATTTTTGCCAGTCACTTTTATATAGTAAGATGTATTCATTCATGTGTAGTTTCAACATTTTATGACTCATATTGAGGAGTATAAAAGTAATTCGCTAGCAGTCTTATACATACGCATCATAACAATGAGGTTTCATTTCTTTAAGACTTACAATTAGAACAGGAAATACTCATCAAGGTAGCAATAATATACTCCTTCAATACAATACGTCCACATATGATTCGTAGCTTTTCGTGTAACCATACAGTCCATTAATGGAATAAGTGACATTTTCAAAGATTTTAAACTTTTTTTGGAGTGATTTTTTATCTGATTTGCAAGAAATGCGTTAAAAGGTCAAGTTAATTAACGAGTCCTGTACATTAAAACATTAAAACTTTAAAACATATATAATTAATCCAATTTAATAGAATTGCGTCATAAGGGCAAGTAAATTAACGAGTCCTGTTAATTCTAAAACATTAATACACTAAAACTAAACAACATTAAAATACTAAACCTAAACGACATAATGCATAAATTACTATATCATACACTACGTAAAGACGTCGATAAAAACAAACACACTATATGATGCAATATACTAAAATACGTCAAAGTGCGATAACATAAAACAGTATAGCATAAAAGTCTCACCCTTATTCCATGTATCCACTCTCCCGGCCAAATCCCATGCCTCCGCATCCGTACGCCTCAATACCCACAACACACGGAAGACCAAAGCTTCGCCCGCTCGGTCCGAGATGTACCCCATAAATACGACGAAGGATAACTACCAAATCCGCGCACTGCAGCAGGACTAATAACATCCGTAATATCATATAAAATCCAGTAAACAAATTCAAAAAGAATTCCTATGCATATCCACAAAAATCAAAGGCACTACTCAGGAAAAGGCGCCAAGCCGCTCTATACTCCGAAGCAGAATGTAATCCAAGAAAAAGAAGATTTAAAGGAACTTGGGATAACCAAATGCTTTGCATTTAATGGTTGGGGAGGATTGCGACTCCCCCTCCCGTTTAAAGCTGCTTTTCCAGCCTAGGCAAACGCTCACGGTACCAATGCAAAGCAAAGGTTGGTCCCCAATGCGTGCTAATACGAAGGCACCCGGATACGGAAGAACAAGACCAACCAAACAGAAGGAAACTGGACCAAAAGTGAATCCTGCCCAACTCGCTATCACATCGGCGAATTAAAGATTCACACAATTTAAATATTTGATAAGAATATGAAGCGATATCTTGGTTAGTTGGTTGGTCTTGTGTCCATTAGGATCATGTTTTAAATAGATACGTGGACAGAAATGACAGCCTCTGTAATTTGAATGATTAAATCTGAGTATAGTTTTTCCTGTGGAAATTCACCAATGTTCTTCAATGCCGCCATAGTGGCTGGAGTGGTGAAAATATGTTCTGGGGATAATTCCTCCTTTTGTCGATTTCTACAATAAGTTTTTCCTCCGTCTCTGTTAATTTTCAATCGTCTGTCATGACGAGTCCTTACACTGTAAAACAGTCCTTACACCTTTCTGGTAGGTGGGACGGTCTGGGTCTCAACAACAACAACTGTAAAACAGTCTGTATAACCTTTGCTCATTTTTTAAGCTACTTTGTTGATAATTTTGGCAAACTGATAAGAACTTTTATATAGACTCACTTAAAAATTCAGAAATAGTTTAATTATTTTTTTTTATTAGAATGCGAAGATATCGCATTCTAATAAAACGATAATTACACTATTTTTGAATTTAAATTTTTAAGTGGGTATATAAAAGTTGATTTCGGATGGAACGGGAGCAGGAAATAAAATGAAGCGAGGACGTCTTTCTCCCAAAGCGTGATTTCACAACTGGGAACGCATTCGTTTGCTAAGGAGATTTATGTTGTAAAATTTTCTGTGTTTATGGAAAAAACGAAGCTTGATGGAAAAAATGAATATAGTTTTGTTTTAAACGACCGGTTTGGAAATTGTGCGGTGTTATTTATAGTATTTATGTAGCGGGCGCTTATTTAGAAATAAACCAAATAAAGTTTTCAGGCTAAATTCTGTATGTAATATGAAAACTTTCTATACTACCTTGTATATATATATATATATATATATATATATATATATATATATATATATATATATATATATATATATATATATATATATAAGAAAAAAGGTTTGAAGATCCAATGAAAGAAAAGTGAGAAGCTGTAACACGAAAATTCAAATATCTGACAGGCTTACGAAATAAAAGTATAAATCAACAAATCCTCAAGCAAATGGAAAAAAATAAAAAACAAATAAATAAAATACATATATATATATATATATATACACAAGCAAGGTAGGATCAAAAGGTTCGGAGACTGTGCTGATATCTCTAACACTGATTGGAGGAGAGGAGAACTATTTTACCGTGGCGTAGAGGCACATGTGACACGAGATGTGAAAAGGAAGAAGCAGGTCCACAATGCAGGGTTTTTCCAGACAATGCGTGTCAGTGAACTGTAGCCTTTCGCGTTCGTCGAAAATAGAAATGGCGTTTGAAGAACAACGTGCGAATATCAAATTCTGCCAGCGTTTGGGGAAATCGCCAACAGAAACATTGCCTCTGCTAAGCAGGTGCAAAGTTTCTGTCGGCGATTTCTATAAACACTTGCAAAATTTGATATTTGCACGTTGTTCTTTAAACGCCATTTCCGTTTTCGACGAACGCGAACGACTACAGTTAACTGACACGCATGGTCAGGAAAAACACCTGCTTCTTCCTTTTCACATCTCGCGGCACATGTGCCTCTACGCCACGATAAAATAGTTCCCCTCTCCTCCAATCAGGGTTGAAGATATCAGCACTGTCTCTGAACATTTTGTTCCTACCTTTTATGCATATATATATATATATATATATATATATATATATATATATATATATATATATACAGATATATATATGCATATATATGCATACATATATATATATATATATGCATATATATACATATATATATATATATATATATATATATATATGCATATATATACATATATATATATAACATATATATATATATATATATATATATATTACATATATATATATATATATATATATATATATATATATATATATATACATACATAAATAATACATACATAAATAATACAAGCATATATAATAATACAAAAATAACGCTTTGGTAAACAATAATTAGCTGACTATTTCAGAAACGAAGTTGGAATTTTCATGAACGCCTGTAATTGCGGCTTTTCTGATAGTTTGCGGAAATTATAAACGAAATAGCTGAAAAAAATGAGCAAGGGTTGCAAAATGTTTTACAGTTTACGTTGAAGGACTGAAATTGCTAGTTTATATAAACGTTCTTAAAAATTATGAATTACAGCAAGTTTCTTGCTACTATTGCAGATATAGGCTAATTCATGCTGACGAGCGCATAATAAGCGCGAAATCGGTCCGTGGATGCTGGTATCTGCAATGGGAGTGCCTTCCAAATAAACTTGACAGTTGTACGAAACAGAGACATATTTAAATTAAATAACGAAATTGTTCACTTTCTCTTATACTACTGTTGGCGTGTATTATTTTCAATGTTTTCTTCCGGTTTCAAACTTCATTTATTGTGACGGGCGGAACTCTTATCGGGAGATCTACAAACAACTTCCCAATTTGTTCTCTGTGAATAATCTTTTACGTTCATCCACGAACGTAATAAAAATGCAATTTGGCGTTTCGTAAAATATCTTGTGAATATTGTGATCCTTAAGTGAATTTGTAAAACTTGTTCAGAAGGAATGGATAATAACACTTCTGAACTAATAACGCTTCAGCTGGAACGAAAATTGAATTTATTTTCCTGGATTATCATCGTCTCATGCTGTAGCAAAGAAAAAGTATTGTTTATACGAAAATGATTGAATTTGAAATTTGTACAGAAACGCATATTAAGAGATCCCGAAGACATCCAGAACCCTGTATGACAGATATATGTCTCTGTACGTAGTATGTGAGTGTATATCTATCCGTCAGTGTGTGAGTATATGTCTATATGCATGTGTGTCTGTAAGGTGTGTCAGGAATATCTCAAAAATGGCTATTTGTATCGCTATAAAGATTTAAGCTAGCATATACAGGGTGATTATTAAACCCAAATATTCCCCAATAACTTTTCAATTTGTGCATGGTCCGCTATGAAAACTGACATGGGCGAAGTTTACGTCTATAGAAGCAAAACTGATGCTCTCAAAGACGCTATAAGGTAGGAGGTTGCTGCCACTACCGTTGTCGCATTAGCATGCTAATTTGCAGATTTGCATACAGTGGTGTCGTCAAGGTGAGATTTGGGGATAATAAACCCCTCGCAGAAACCCATCAAAGCTTAGAGAAATACTACTTCGTGAAATGGTAAACAAAACATTTGGTTATCAAACCCCTTCCTCTAAATATTTTTTCCGGTGACTCTAATGTCAAATGTCAAATATACATGTCAAGAGAATCATATAAATATATTTATAGAGAACCATACAAAAATCAAAAAGTTATTGAGGAATGTTTGGGTTTCTTTGCGAGAAAATCACTCTATATAATGCAAAAAACTAAAGCTAGATCGAATATTTAGCAATTTCCATAATTTGAGCTGAAATTATTGGAAATTTAAGATTGTAGTATTATTATTTCCTATGGAGAAACGGGATAATTCCCTAAAAAGTGTTGGAACAAGTCTATAACTAATGCTAAATATGAGTTTAAATTATGCTATGGATATAATGGGCATTAAAATAGCATAGTTTAACGAAAACCGGTAGTCCATGAGATTCTACATTGCGAAATTGTATATCAGAAGCTATATGAAATGGATACATTTATATAGCTTCATATATTATATAGCTTTATATGCATTTATATAGCTTTTATACAATATAGAGTATTTTGTAAATCGAATCAAATTATTGGAAATCAGAGCGATTTTCCGGCGTTGTCTAGGACTTAAAAAGAAAATCTCTGATTAAAATTACATCTGAAAAAATAATACCTCCTCCCCCCCATACACACACCAAGGAACGCTTTAAAAATTGGCCCGCTTATAATAAAAAAAAAAAAATCAAAACTCACTGTTGTGTTCGCACAAACGCCGCACAGTCACCTAATGCACACTATTGCATGGAAAAAAATCTGATGTGGGCAACACATGACTTTTCTTATATAATGCAATGAATTTACTACTTTTACAGTAAAAAACAAAATCTGATGTGGGCAACACATGACTTTCCTTATATAATGTAATTAATTTACTACTTTTACAGTAAAAAAAAAGTAGGTTTTTCTTATAGTAGATACTAATATTCTTTCCAAGATATTAAATTTTCGACAATTAGTCGTCATTTTTAACCATTTGGCGAGACATTCCGCCAAATTCGTCGCCAAAATCTCGCCAAAAGTTATGCACTAAGAAATAAGTTATTCTTACAGCAGATAAATGACTATTGGCGTTCAAACACAAAAGTATTACTAAAAGTATATTTTTTCATGAATGGAATGAGCTAGTTCCACGAGAATGATGTAACCCAATTTATCGCATGGTATTACATATGAAAAGTGAACATGTTTCTCAATAGGAATTTTTTTTATGACTTTTTGATAATTTTTTTTTAAAAAATGAACAATATCTCGAGAACGGTTCATGTTAGCGTTCCAAAATTTATGTCAATCGCTTTCTAATGAAAAATTACATAAGAAATGTCTATTTGCGTAACTTTATTAGTGGTTTTGATTTTTTGACGATTTTTTCAAAATTTCATTCGAAAATTTAGGGGGGTTCTGAACATTCGATTGCATATAAAAGCAATAGGCTTCCAGTGTTTACGGATTGTGATTTTTGTACCAAATTTGGTTCGAATCGGTCCATTCGTTCGTCAGTTATCGTCTCCACAGACTCACTGACACACACACACACATACTTTCACACACACACACACACACACACACACACACACACACACACACACACACACACACACACACACACAGACATCACTTCAAAAATGTTTGATTCGTGATCAGGGATGCTTGAAACGTGCTCTCCCGTCGAAAACTCGAATTCGAATTTTCGACCCCGTCACAATACTTTCCTTATACATTATGTATATAAGGAAAGTAACAATAATCCTGCTCCATAAATAGCCTAACAAAGCTATAAAATCCAGTATTAAATCTGTCATACAGCGATTCAGTTTTTTAAAATAAAATTTATTCATTATCAATTATTACAGAATTATTAAAATATACTTTTATAATGTCCGAAATAATCCTAGTACGACGAACCGTAAAAGAGTGCGAGTAATATGTCTTAGTAACCGTAAATTCCGCCTTTCCTCAAATATGTATTCGCTGAAGGGGGATGTTTCTCCTTTCAATAATACTAAGTTTAACTAGTTAAAGTGAGTTTTGTTAAAAATTAGCGATGCATGAATATCTTCTAAAATCATAATTAATGCAAGGATGATCCCAGATACATAATTTTTTTTTGGAGCAGTATGTAATATTTAATTTAACTCCTGTTAAAAAAGGATGTTATGATCGTGTTATTCGTAGATCTTCCTATATTGGAACTTTAAAATTGTTTACATTTTTAAATACAGAGAGAGTGATCTTAAGTTGTTCTGAAGATATTGCACATTTTACGTTTAAAAATTGAATAGCATCTGGCGCGATTATTTTCCTTGATAAACATCAGCATTCTATTGATTTTAGAGATATTTGTGATCGGGAGAAAAGTCGTCTATCTCTTTACACTTAATTTCTCTACAAAGTCACTTATTGGTCACATCATATGTTTTTATTGTGAATCGAAATATCCCCTTACAAAATAACATGAAAGAAGTAGAATTTATAGCTTTACGAAACAGCAAATATCAGAATTAAATATTAAAACTTTTCACCCTCTTTCATATTACTCAAAGCATTTTAATTTCAATGTTTTCATCGTTTTCGAAGCTTAATTTATCGTGGCCTGAAAAATCCTCATCTCGCGATTTGTAAACATTTTTTTCCCTATTAATTTCCCAGTAACTTTTTTTACCTGACAATTACCAAGCATATAAAAAATGTTTCGTGTCTTGTTTCCATGCCAAAAAAGATTATGTGGATGTTATTATGCTTTGGCAAATTTAACTTTCGTTTCGAAACTGTATAGTGGATTTGATATAATAATACATACTCATAATCGAATTCATGATTGACCTTTTCTTTTATTATTTTCAACGTAGGTGAATGGCATTAGTGATTACATTTTTACTTTCCCTATAATACATGGCAATATAAAGCTTGTTTAAAAAGATTATCCGACTAAATATCTCTTGAACGTTTGGTTGTAGGCCAACGGTTCCAGTTTAAGAAATCCTTTTATTAACGTAGACTACTATTAATAAAGGTAGTAACAGTAGTTATAATGTATTTATTAATTTACGATGTTTATTATATATAAATTTTATATATATAACTTGTTTAATATTGGCCAGTTACATTTTTCAATATATATGTTAAAAACATTTCGGAATTGAAAACCATACCGTTGGCGTCCATATTGACAACAATTTGACTTTTTAAAGTACAGTTTAAGAATATTTGAATCAAGGGAAATGTCCCAAAAACTTTTTGGGAGGCTCCAAAGCCGTCATATTTACGTGTTTGTTTTATACTGTTTTAGGAACGAGTATTTTTATTCAGAGGTATTTTTACCAGCAGTTTGGGCGATTTTTTCTATAAGAAATTCATAAAGGAGCCTTGATATGGGAACAAGTGGTGTGTACACTTACACTTTTCATTCTTGATGGACCTATTAAGAGATTTTATTTTATTTTGTAAAATTATTTTTTAACAATCATGCGTGTTTTTTGGAAAAACCGAAAGTGATATCCCCAGAACCGGAACTGAATCCGCAATTCCTCCAAAATTCAATGTTGAATCCATATCTGTCGTTATCTAAGCTATATCTATAGCCAATCCTGAGAAATAAATGTTGTAATGAAAATGCAATTTTTTTAATGAACTGACTGACATTTCTCTAGAATCGGGAGAGAAAATGAGACCTTTACTCCCATTGAAATTGAATACTGAATTAATTCAATCACCTTATAAAGTTTATCCATAACTGGTTCTGAAAAAATATGTTTCAAGGAAAAATTTTAACCGGAAGTAGAAAATAATCGGATGTTACATCCTTTAGTGAATTCCCCAACCCTCTCAGAAATTTCATGTTGAATCCATATCACTCCGCATCTAAGCTCTATCTATAGCCTATTATGCAAAATAAATGTTTCAAGGAAAATGAAAATTTTTTAACCGAAATTGGGAAAATACCGGAAGTGGAAATCATTACTAAACCCCCTTCCCCCTCTGTAATTTGATGGCGAATTCATATTAGTCATCACTTAAACTCTATAGATAAAGCAGCAGTTTTATCGCGGTCGAGAATATATACTAACATTTCTAAAAATATCTATCAATTACGAAGTAGTAATACAAATAACTACTACGCAAATCAATAAGCATTACATTACGTTTTTTTCTCACTAATACTTACATTTATAAATCATTCATTTTTTTATTTTTATTTTTATTTCCCCCCCCCCACTAATACTTACATTTATAACTCATTCAAAGGCCATCTCCTCTAGACAAGAGTGCACGAGTCTCTGTGTCCAGCAGTGTAGAGATGTTATTAAGGAGATATCCCATAGGGTTTCCTTCCAGTGGATCCCCTCTCACTGTGGAATTCACGGGAATGAAATGGCAGATCAGCTTGCTAAAAAGAGGGCAGCGGTCCCACAAAAACCTACAATGAACAGGAGTTATCATTCAATAAAGCTTCTGACCTCTCTCTTCTATCGACAATTTTTCAAAGACTTTGTTTGCCTCTCATGCAAGTACTGGAAAGTCATGGAGATGGAGTGTACTCTCTGTGGATTCTTCTGTTGTACCAGACCTCCCGCGGGTCATTGTGTTGCTTCCTTTCGACTCTTGACGGGGCATGATTATCTACAGCTCATTTACACCGTATTGGACTTGTTGATTCACCATCATGTACTTTATGTGACTCAGGACAACCAATGACGGCAAATCATCTAGACGTGTACGCTGCACTATCCAATTTTTCTTGTAGATTAGAAAGATACTGGCAAACTAGAAGTTTGATGGCCTAGCGGCCAATGTAACTGGCATTTGATAAATAAAAGATAAATCATTCAAACTGTGGCAATATTGTCAACGCCGTGATGTGGGGATCAAGATTTAAGTGGACAGCTTTTTGATACATCACATTGTAGACTCACAGATTTTCTTCTCTAATGCAGTATCTGTTGTCCATTGACACGATTTTATTTTTTGTATAATGCATGACAACGTATGGGGAAAGTATTAGAATCGTGTCGAAAATCGCAACTCGAATTTTTGGCGGATCTACACGTTTCGAGCACGCTAGAACTTGAAAAACTATTTTTAGCGTAACATTTGTGTGTGTGTGTGTGTGTGTGTGTGTGTGTGTTTATTTGCACGTCTGTCTGTCTGCGCAATGTATGTATTCACTCTAGCTCAAGTATTTGGTCAAACTTCACAAAATTTGGTAGGTATGATACTTGTGGGTTACCCTGGTGCTGATTAGATTATTTTGGTACGAAAAAAGAACCTGCCTTTCTTGCGAAAAGGTTTGCAAGAATCTTCAAAATCTAAAATAAAAGACTACATAAGCTCAATTGAATGCTTATTCAAATAAATGCAATCAATTGAATACTTCTTTTTTACGTAATTTTTGAAGACCAATCCCATAACTCTAAAACTAACAGATATTGAAGTATTTGAGTTTTTATCACATTTTCGCAAAGTCTCTTTTGAAAATACTTTGCTGTCCCAACCAGCAATCGGATCCCGAATCTTCCAACTTGACAGTCTCCGCTCTACCGTTGAGCAACTGGGAAGAAATTGCAAGCTCTTATTGTTGAAGTAGACTCTGCATTCTCCACTCTCTAATATCAAATAGGCATGCGACTGACAATTTGACTGACCACCACCACCTGCTATTTCTACCTCAGGCCAGCTTGATGATGCTATTTTAATCCTCCAGGTTAGCTTCCTATATGGTCGTTAACCTCTCGATTTGAAATTGGCGCTTAATATCCCAGAGTCCACCGAATCCATGCAAGTCGTGCTAGGGTCACTTTCAGACCTCCGACATCTTTGCACTAGCCAACGGCCCCACCGTGCTGAAAACACCGGTTCTCGTTAGATCACCGAAGTTAAGCAGCATCGGGCGCGGTTAGTACTTGGGTGGGTGACCACCTGGGAACACCGCGTGCTGTTGGCACATTTCGAGCGCGGTAGCCCGGTGATTTGCGCGCTGAATTTGCACGCTGTGTTCATGCAGAGTATGATCACGTTAAACATGTGGGTCCGTAAGTCCTTCCGAGAGGTTGGTGGTAGGGGAGGGAGGGTACGGTCCCTGTGGATGCCTCCCCCACTCGGTTCCGGTTTAAATTGGGTGGCATTTCCCGGCTGTCCATACAGTTACCTTACACCTTTCTGGTAGGTCGGACGGTCTGGGTCTCAAGAACAACATCTTTGCACTAACTTACAGGGTTGATTTGATAGGGCACCATTGTAAAGAACATGGCTGTCGTAACCGGGAATCGAACCCTAGATCTTTGAACTGGCCAACCGACGGTCTATCGTTGAGGTACTAGAATGGAATTGCAAGCTCTTATTGTCGGACTCTGCAAAATGAATTAAAGCTGTAAATTCAGTGTAATTTCAAATAGTTATCCGTGTCATTTTGTGCAATTAAGTTCGATTTAGTGAATTATAAAGAAATAAAGAGACAATGAGTCTGCAAAGAAAGTTATGCGCTGCTCATATCAGATTTTTATATTTAGAAAATAATCGTTCAGCATTGACACTGTAGGTAATACTAGGCAACGGTTGAAAACTTTATGTGGCTAGAAAGGCGATTTTTCCCCGGGTTTCAGAAATCTTTTAAACCTTTGTTGACACGAAATTCTTTTACAGTCGCTTTATATGAACGAAAATGCAAACAAATTTCCGTAGTTTAAAGGATTCAAAGATTTAATATGTTTGATATTTACGAAATTCCTAAAAATATCCTAAAAAAATCGCAGAAATTTGCACCCCGAAATAAAAATCTAAAAACTATAATAGATTTTAGGCAATAATAGGAAAAAAAAAACTGAGATTCCCGAATATATTATTTGATATTCGCGAAATTTCAGAAATTCTCCGCAAAATTGGCGAAAAAATATCGCGGAAATTCACTCCTCGAAATATTTACTACCCTATCTATAGCCCATCCTAAGAAATAAGTGTGTAAAAGAAAATATTTGAACAGGGACTTAACCAGAAGGGGAAATCTTTCAAGAAGCCACCTACATCTTCCAAAATATTAATCAGTTGTCATCAAATTCTTCCTATAACCGATCGTGAAAAATAGATGTAGCAAGGAAAATGTAAATTTTTGAAGTGACATCTCCCGAACCGGAAATGAAAATCCTTAGTAAATCATCCAACCCCTAACAAAATTTAATGATAAATCCATCAGTCATTATTTAGGCTATATCTATAGCAGCTAATTCTGAAAAATAGATATTTTCTAAGAAATGTTTTAAGGCGGAAGTGAAAAAGAAACCGGAAATGAAAATTCTTAGTGAGCTACCCGACCTAATCTGGAATTCGACGCTGAATTTATATGCTATCATCTAAACTCTATTTATAGCCTATTTTAGAAACAAGGAAAATGAAAATTTTTAAATCAGAAATAGGAAACAAGCTTCAAGTGGACATCTTTAGTGAACCTCTGTACCTCCTTCGCTAACGCTGAATCCACATTTGTCATCTTCGTTCTATCTATAGCAGATCGTGAGAAATAAATGCTTCGAAAATATTTTTAGCAAAAAATACTTGGCAAATTTGATTGCCAGCAATTACCTTCATATTTATCTTCATTAAATATTTGAATTCGAATGCATGTTTTCCTCAATACTCTTCCCCCCTTTCATGCAGTCGTAGCATTGCCGTGAAAGCACATATCCAATAAATATCCAAAACTTGTTTAAACTACGTGATGCACATTCTTAAAAGGGGATGAGTTAAAAAAAATATATGAAAGAAAAATCCATAACTTCCTCGCTCAATTCCACTTAATGCACTTTTTTTTCTGTAGTGGATAGTCGGGAAAAGTTGTTACGCCAAGTGACATTTTCGTGTATTAAAAGGAAATATCGATTTTGGATATCGATTCAGACGATACTGAATCGAATTCGTATATTATATGTTTTCGAGACTGAAATATGTTCGCCCGACAGCAATCATTCGGATTTGAAGATCGACGTTTTAAAGTTTGAATTCGACGGATTCCAATGATAGATTTTTTGGGATTTTTTCTTTGCTTGTACGACAGATTTCCTTGTAATTTTGTGCGTGTACAACAGATTTTGAATCGATGTTTATTTTTTTAGTCAGAGGCATAGCAAGGGGGGAGCAGATGGGGGCATCTACTCCCGGACACACCAGTCAGTAGAGAAGCTGGAATAGGAAAAGATATTTGATCTGAAAATCATTTTATTAAAAAAGGACACATATGTTTTTAAATTTAACACACACACACACACACACACACATATATATATAGAATAAACAGTAACGTTAATGATCGTTATAACAGCGATATTGGCTTCCTCCATGGTTCAATTTCACAAGGATTTCCGAAGCGTTTTCTGAGCAACATCATATGTAGATTTTATGGTTTAACCGTAACTGAAAGCTACCGTATATATTTAGATACAGAACCTGTAAAGGGTTGATTATGACTAAGTGTCCGTGCCTTCCTTACACAAGTATATGCCGTGTATACTTTCCTATATGATGAATACAAACGTTTGGATAGATTGGTGCGTATTCGTCTTGCTTATTGAAGTATTGAAGTCATGGTACAGTATCTGATTACGTGTTTACAAACTATACTTTTTAATTCTTATTGACTTTTAAATTGTAGAATTAAGACACTTAAATGCAGGTTTTGGATTTCGAGTCTTGTGGGTTATTCCACGATTTCATGTTCTGGTACACTCTTTTTACATCTTTTTACATTTTTGATACTTCGGTAATCATATCTTATGCAATATATACCCGCTTCCGGGAGTGTTGTCTAGACGAAAAGCTTGCTTAACCGGGGAGTGGGGGTCACAACCCCCCGGCCAATCTTTGGTATATTGCTTCCATGTACTTGTCTACTTTTCTGGTATGATATATATATATATATATATATATATATATATATCATACCAGAAAAGTACAGCTTTGCGCCTTTATGCTGGGTCACATGTTTTTATTTGTTCTTATCTGATGGCACTTTCCCATCTTATACTTTAGACTTTCTCATATATACCCGGCATTCGTGAGCAGCTCTGCGCCTTTATGCTGGGTCACATGTTTTTATTTGTATATTGTATAATTTCATACTTTTGAATATTCACTTATATATATATATATATATATATATATATATATATATAATTGAAGAATTTTTATTTTACTTGTATTATATATACCTGAGATTGATCATTAATAGAAAATGTTCTGTATAGCAAACGTGAAAGGAAGACGGACTGAAACGTAAATGTGACATCAAAAATACTGTACGACAAGCAGTTGAATATTTTAAACAAGAAAGATCAATCATGCTTAAAGCATTGATTATGAAACACTTTCCAACTTCAATGCAATTTTATTTAAATATCTCTAAAATGCTATACATTCCTCGGTAATATTTTGAAACTTATCACAATACTGCATTAATTTATAATATTTGAAAACCTTCATCGAATAAAATGAAATTCATTCAAACGACGGCATTGAAATATAAATTGCCTGGTTTAAACATCTCTAAAATGCTATACATTCCTCGGTAATAGTTTTAGAATTATCATAATACTACGATAATTTATTATATTTGAAAACTTCATCGAAAACAACTGAAATTAATTCAAATGACGTCATAGAAAAAATAACACGCCTGGATCTCTCTATAAAAACAGGATTTCATTCATAACTTTCTCCCATTCATTTCATTCATCACAATACTATAATAATTTATTTTATTTAAACATTTTGTTTAAGACCATGGAGCTACAAAAAATTAAACTCTATGCTTGAAACTTCATCGAAAAAAATCGTCCTTCTCTTTATGAAATCAATTAATATTTCATTCACATCAGCCATGCAGACTCCATGGACTAAATTATTTTGTGTTAAAAAAATACAGGAATTCTAATACAACTCATTCTATATATTTTGCTGTTTACATTTTACATAGGTGAAAAATAGGCTTAGTTGTAGAAATAATCAAATTTAGATGAGCATTTAAACTCAAATATATTGTCATTGCGTTGTTTCAGTATGTAGATGCACAGAATTTAAGCAAAAATAAAGTAGTTTTAGGACGGATACAACACTCAATATGAATTAAAAAGAACTTAAAAAAATCACGATTTTGTAACAAGATGGATGCCATATATCATTTTGAAGTGGCTCATGTGATCGTTTCATATCATGGTCACGTGATCGTTTCATATCATGGTCACGTGATCGTTTCATATAAGAGGTGTAATTATTATTTTAATTTTTATTTAAAAAACTACTGAATATATTTCGCTGAATTTTTTTTTATATATTTTATGGAACAATTTGAATATTACATAAAATTTTCGAAGCAATTTGTGAATTTTAAATCCGCTTAAAAAATGTTTGAAAAATTAGGTCCCATAGGGCTCAATGTATTTCATTTTTTCGACCCGGGTTCAATCCTAAACTAATTGGGTGATGTTATTCATTTATATTCCCAAAGGTTCTACAGACCGTCTGAACAACATACTAAAATTTCATTTTGATTAAGTCATTTTTGCGGCAGTTATCGTGCTAACGGACAGACAGACAGACAGACAGACAGAATGAACAAAGTCATAAACACTTTTCAACTTTGTTGTAAAGTGTTAAAAAACATGATAAGTAAACATTATAAATAAAACAGGTACTAAATTAGTATAAAATACCTCTTTTTCCCTGTTCCATATATAAGTTAAGGAATGGAATAAGAATTACATGAGATGAGGATGGGTGAAAATTATATATATATATATATATATATATATATATATATATATATATATATATATATATATATATATATATATATATATATATATATATATATATATATATATATGCAGTATAGCTTCGATTACTATTACTATTATTATTATTATTATTATTATTATTATTATTATTACTTATAGACCGCTCATCTCACCCAAAGGGTGTAGAGTATGAATTTGATTCATTTTGCAATTTCTTTTATAAATATTTTTTTCTAAATTTCTAAATTTCTATACTTGTGTGTATGAAGGAGACGTGAACGCAAATTTTATGCCTTACTTTTGTGTGCAGCTATTAACTGGAGCTACGCTTCTGGGTTTAGTGCTAGATAACTCTTAGGTTGAGTTAGTTTACTGTCCTTTATAAAGCTTTTGAAAGGAAGTTTAAATTTATGATTAGAAAAAGTTATATATGATTTAATATTATAAGGTAAGTGACCCAAATATGGGCACTCCTAAGCATTTTAATTATTATAATGTTTGTTTTAGCAGATAAATTTTGAAAATTGTTGGACGTATTCTCCGTGCAGGGGGTAACAGGGAAAATATGATAATTGAGTTAAAAACATCAGATAGGTGCTAATAATGGATAGTGTCCATATTGGGATCCTATGCCCATATTTGTAACCTTTGCACCTTATATGGGCACCCTTAAAAATTGTGCTAAAAAAACCTTAAATCAACGTAACACTTTAATCAGAGCCGGCACAAGATGGACATACAAAAATATAAAATGTATCCTTACTTGTAAGGCCACAACACTCTTCATGTATCCAAACACGGCACGCATTAAACTGTATCATGTCTAATTGCTTTTCTTGACGACACAGTACACAATAGCAGGACTCTTTTGAGCTGGATACACCACTGCAGGACGGCTTAGCTGCAACAGTTGATATTACATTTGTCTTGGGTTTCGGCTTGGGTGCTGGTTTCGGCTTAGCTGCTCGTTTGGACTTGCCAGCTGCTTTATGCTTGGGTACCTTTTTTCTGGAAAAAGCGATTTCACCAGTCTTACAGCTCGATAATTTAAAGTACTTTTTCTGCTGGTCTTTTAAAAATATCGCAGATAGATAATTGATGAATATCTGTGTCTTTCTTACAGCAGTGCCCATATTAGGTATAGTGCTCATATTTGGGCCACTTAGATGAATATTTTACTTGATTTCTGAAAAAAACCCCAAAACTTCATACTAGAGCAGATTGTACGGTCAGAAGAGTGCACTTTTATTACTAGTATAAATAACTTGCACTGTATAATTTCTAATGTTCATTTTCTCAAAACAATGCTTTCTTTGATTCGTGCACGGTTTGCGTCTAGGTTTCTATTATAAATACCAGAGATTGGTCATTTATAGAAAATGGTCTGTAGAGAAATATATATATATGTATATAATAATATATATATATATATATATATATATATATATATATATATATATATATATATACAGAAATTATCTAAATGTTTTCCTTAGGTACCTTGGAAAATTGTTACATTATAACACATATCCATTATTTCCCATTCAAAATATGCGGAAGGAGTGATGTGCCACGTCATTCTATAAGGAGTAACAGAGTTACTCACTAATTTTTATACAAAAAGATTCGCACTTCTCATTTTTACTTTCCTTATATACATAATGTATAAGGTAAGTATTGTGACGGGGTCGAAAATTCGAAATCGAGTTTTCGACGGGAAAGCACGTTTCAAGCATCCCTGATCACGAATCAAACATTTTTGAAGTGATGTCTGTGTGTGTGTGTGTGTGTGTGTGTGTGTGTGTGTGTGTGTGTGTCAGTGAGTCTGTGGAGACGATAACTGACGAACGAATGGACCGATTCGAAACAAATTTGGTACAAAAATCACAATCCGTAAACACTGGAAGCCTATTGTTTTTATACGCAATCGAATGTTCAGAACCCCCCTAAATTTTCGAATGAAATTTTGAAAAAATCGTTAAAAAAATCAAAACCACTAATAAAGTTACGCAAATAGACATTTCTTATGTAATTTTTTATTAGAAAACGATTGACATAAATTTTAGAACGTTAACATGAACCGTTCTCGAGATATTGTACATTTTTCAAAAAAATTATCAAAAAGTCATATAAAATAAAAAAAAATATTTCCTATTGAGAAACATGTTCACTTTTCATATGTAATACCATGCGATAAATTGAGTGACATCATTCTCGTGGATCTAGCTCGTTCCATTCATGAAAAAAGATACTTTGAAAATACTTTTGTATTTGAACGCTAATAGTCATTTATCTGCTGTAAGAATAACTTATTTCTTAGTGCATAACGCTTGGCGAGACTTTAGCGATGAATTTGACGGAATGTCGCCAACTTGGCGACTTTTTTGAAATGTTGCCAAATTAACGAAAATCTCGCCAAATGGATAAATATGACGCTAAATCAATGAAAATGACGACTAATTGTCGAAAATTCAATATCTTGGAATGAATATTAGTATCTACTATAAGAAAAACCTATTTTTTAACTGTAAAAGTATAAAATTCATTACATTATATAATGAAAGTCATGTGGTGCCCACTTCAGATTTTTTACTAAGTGACCAAATCAGGTAGGTTTTTGAGAGAGAACCTCACACGTATCATACTATAGTGCAGGTATGTATAATGATATTCATGAGGCGACTGAAACGTGCGAGTCCATCGAACAGTCGAATTATAATATTTGTCTTTATCTCAGTAATTTTTTTTTCAAAACATTTTTTAGCGTTGAAGCGGTAGAAAAATCTCAATAAATGTGTTTAAACTACGTGCTGAACATACTTAAAGGAGGATCAGTTATGAAATAAAAAGAAAAATCCTTAACTTTTTCTGTGTTTCGTTTTATTCACTCCTTCGGGTTTATTCCATGTACTTATAGGGAAACTTGTTACGCCAGCTAATATTTTCGGAGGAAGTATCGATTTTAAATATCGATTTGGACGATATGGAATCGAATTCGGCTGTTATGTATTTTTTCAAGATGGAAAGATTTTTGCCCAAGAGCAATCATTCGTTTTTGCAAATTTTCGGTTATACTTTGTTATACTATGCTGACTATGTTGGTTAAAATATGTTGTTGAAATACTGCAGAATGTTGCATGTAATAACAATTTTATCAATTTTTATAGAAAGAGGTATTTTATAAATATATTACAAAATGCTATTTTCTTAAAGAAATGTGTAAATACAGAGAAAACGCTCTTGGTTATACCGCGGATTCAATATGACGAGTTAGTAAGCCTGTATCCTTTTCTTTATTTCCTTTGCTCGCCTCGTGATCTTTCTGTTCCCCTCGTGATCTTTCTGTTTCTACACCCTGATGGCCAAGCAATACACCAGTGCACTTGTTGGTTATGAGTTAAAATTACAGTGATAATTGTAAATCAGTAAGTAGATCGATATTGACGCACAGGATACAATCTGTCAAGTTATCACTGATGAAAAAATAGTTGCTGCAGCAACCTATAAGAATATTGAAGTAAGTGTAAGGTGAAACGGAAGTGATTCAGAGGAGGTCCAACCTAACGATATTCTTACAACAGAAGAAGTTCTAAAAGATATTGATACTGTTCTTTTGTGGTTTGAAAGGCAGAAGGACACCACTTTGTCACTAAGATGAATCCAATTAGACTCAATACAAAATAAATTATGAAAAAACCCTTCATATAAGCAGCTTAAAATGACAAACGTTATGGTTTCCGCAGTACTGTAATGACTGAAACGCATGTAAGAGTACACTGCTGTTTGTACGTATAGAAATGTATATGCTATGCAAATTATAGTATTGCTATTAAAAATTTATTTAAAATCTGTAGAATACTGACTTTTATATTATGTAAATGTCTTTGTTTAACAGACAAATAAAGATAGAACATAAGAACATACATTTAGAACATAATAAAAGAGATAAATATCATCACTGACAGTTGAGCTTTGAAATCACACGCTTCGTTTATAACGCGGTTGCCTTTATAAAGCGGGTAGTTTGGTGCAGATAAATATATATACGCGTTCTAATCGGGGTTCACGGTATATACCCACCAGTGGAGTAGTCGTAAAAAAAAGGTGGGGGGACGCTTTTTTTTTGAAGAATTTTAGCCAATACTGTATAATTTCTGTGATTGATATAGGGCTGGGAAGTATTGCGATACAAGTATCACCCATACAAAATGTCTTGAGTAACGACCCTAGTCTCTAAATGTATCGTGGATTTTGTATTGAGATACTTTTGCAATTGTATCCAGTTTTTTTTTTCTCTTTTCTTTTTTTACTTTCCAACTCGAACTCTTAACATGTTGATAAAATCAAAAGAATAATAATTATTTTAATTTTATTTAGTTATTTATTAAAAACCAAAAATTGTGCTCCAAAGCATATGATTCTCAGCTCAAGAAAGAAAAATCAATTAAGATTCTTGCATTTTGAAATGAAATTATCTCAAAAAACTTTCTATAGAGATACTTTTTCATTGATTACATTGATTACTCATTGAATACATTGATTCATTGATTACATTGATACTTGTCACTGACTTCTCTACTGATTTTTTTAAAGCTTTTTAGTTTTGGAAAATTTCTAAATCCGAATGTAAATAAAATGCAAATAACATTTTTTTTGTCTACAAACGTTTTTTTTCCTTAAAAAACCCAGAAAACCAGTTATTTTTGTAATAACCGCCATCCCTATCCATATGTTTTTTCAGAGGAAGAGTGACCAAAGAATAATAATCTGAGGCCATCGACCAAGCATTCCATCTATGTCAAGCTGCAGAGGGGTTATATATGTATATATAAATTAAAAAAAAAGCGTCCCCTTACAAAATAAAAAGTAGGGGTACGTTTGAGATCAGGAGAAAAGGTGGGGGGTCTGCGTCCGCCCGCGTCCCCCCTCGACTACACCCATGATACCAACTTCGGAATATATTCACTTAGGCAAACCAATTATTAAGGACGCGCGCTGCCTTGTGCAAAATGCTGTTCCGTTTAAACAATGATGCTACCTATACTTTCCATACACTCAAGACGCATACCTACACGTCGCACTACATATATAAAAGATCAGTTATTTCTCCGATTTCTAGTGCATATTTGAACAACATAAGCGACGGAGTGCACGACGTATAGTGTGTCCAGCATCCTCAATGTCTGGCCTGCCTCAGTTTAACAACGACAGATTTCACTTTGATTTTATGCAGAAATTTATTATAATATGGGCTTTATCCCATTGCAAGCAACAGCATCCTTAAACTGATTTCGTGCATTTTATGCGCTTTTCAGCATGGAATGGACACGTAGCAATTTTTCAGTTTACAATGGATACATAGCAATTGTGCCACGTAGCAATGGATACATAGCAATTGTGTCACGTAGTAATGGATACATAGCAATTGTGTCACGTAGCAATGGATACATAGCAATTGTGTCACGTAGCAATGGATACATAGCAATTGTGTCACGTAGCAATGGATACATAGCAATTGTGTCACGTAGCAATGGATACATAGCAATTGTGTCACGTAGCAATGGATACATAGCAATTGTGTCACGTAGCAATGGATACATAGCAATTGTGTCACGTAGCAATGGATACATAGCAATTGTGTCACGTAGCAATGGATACATAGCAATTGTGTCACGTAGCAATGGATACATAGCAATTGTGTCACGTAGCAATGGATACATAGCAATTGTGTCACGTAGCAATGGATACATAGAAATTGTGTCACGTAGCAATGGATACATAGCAATTGTGTCATTTTCTTGCAACTATCGACTATTCCAGGTTGAAGAGTTTATGAAGATAGGGAAGAATAAAAAGGATCCACTGATGTTGTTATCTGCAACTGGACAGCCGTCTTAACACCGAGAACGTACCTATTAAGACTGTTCTGGAATTTTGACCTTAGCTATTACAGCCTCGAGTAAATTGAACTCAATATTTATGAAATTTGATGTGGGTATGTGATAGGACTAATTTTGTCCATTCTCATGGAAGCGCATAAAATTGGAGTAAATAGAAAATTTTTTTCTACCACTGCAGCAATTTCACGAAGAGACCATAAGACGGGCAAGACCAATCCATGAATGCTATCATCTGCAATAGTTCAATTCTTTTGTGAATGTAATTTGAGTACATTTATGATCACTAGCGTAAGGGAAATACGCAATTTCCATGAATATTCATAGAGTTGAGATGTCTGGCCAGGCCAATTGTTTTTAAACTTAATACAGGTTGATTTGAAACTATCTGTGTAAATTTTAATGGGAGACAGAAAACAAACACTAAAACAAGCATTTTTCGTTTATGAATGTATGTCTACAGACATCACCTTTTGGCTCTAGAAAGCGCCGTTAGGTGGCGCGGTACCTGGTTATTTATGGCCATCATCATTCCTAAAGCGGAATTTTTGCGTGTAAGATTGGAGCATAGTACGAAATCTAAAGTAGTCGACATATATTTAATGTATGGGTTGTCAATGCAAGCGGATAAGCTGCTGAAAGGCTATTTGTAAATCTTATTGCAGTTATTTCGTTTTAATTGGCAGTCGCTAGATGCATGTGAGCAGTACTACTCAGACCCTCTGACCTACCCGAAAATGTAAGGTACCTATTTAGATGGTGGAAACAGAGCTACCCAATCAGTCCGGAATCCAGTCGGGTTGGCAATCACAGAGACCGTACCATCTTCCCCAAATCTTGGATAAACTTTCAGACATACAGATTTATCATGCCCATATACTCCACATAGACATGTGGTCCGTTTTGAACGGCGACGAGGATTCAATACTGCTCAATGCAACACTCCTGACTAATGTATCCCTGTCCAGATGCATGTCAATCATTTCAGCATTCGTGAAATGCCCTATTTTACATGTGCGAAGTCCACGTTACGAATAATGATGATAAAAATAGCCGAATTCTGCGCAGCTCAATAGCGCTCTCAAGCACCAAAATGTGACATTTGCGAACATACATTTATTAAAAAAATAATCAGCAGTGTCTCCAATCCGAAATGGTTTTGCGTGAATAACATTTTGCAAAATAAAACTTCAAACGTAAAGTTCAATAAGTTTATTCGATTTTTTAATAGTCATTTATTTTGTTTATAGGTTTACAAAGCGCTACAAATGACTAATTCTGTTAAGGGAACGGTGGACGTTGAAATGAGCAAAAATCGACTAAAAAATGTGTTTTTCACTTTAATATATAGCATTATTTTACACATTTAACCTTTTGCTTACGGGTGGGAAAGTGTCCATCCCAAACGAAGAGCTTCCCCAAAAGACAGGTTTTTGACATACTAGCAGGTGCGATGTTTCTGTAGACGATTTCCATGGACGCCAATGCCTGAAAAGGGGGATCGAACTGTTTGGGACAGGGTATGTCAAACACCTGTCTTTTGGGGAAGTTCTTCGCTTGGGATGGACGCTGTCCCACCCGTAAGCAAAAGGTTAAATGCATTTTTTTGAAAAGGAATTTTCAAAGGTTTTACATTTTTATAATGCTCCATGTGTCTTAATTTTTGTTTGAGATGCACGAAATTTGGCAAGAAGATACCTTTCATGCTTTTTAATGAAACTGGATATGCATTTTACAATTGGACTTTATTAAAGTAATTAAAAGTGAATAAGAACCTAATTAAATGATGAAAATTAAGTTTTAATGCAGAAAAATATTTAAAAAAAATTAACTTTCTAAAGGATTTAAAAATGAATACCCAAATTTGTTCATAACATGTTTTTGAGTGTTTGTAATGTAAAATTAATCAAAAATGTGAGCAAATGGCACGCAAGGAGCATTTTCAAATTTTCGTTAAAAAAGAATTAAATTAAAAAAAATACAAAATTATAACAAAATAAAAAAAAATTAATGGTATTTTATATAGTAATGTTAAGAGGAATATTTATAGAAATTTTCATGTTTCTAAGTCAATAAATAAATAAAAAAAAAATTCAACGTCCACCGTCCCCTTAATGTCTGAATACAATTCTTTTGTAGGTGACTCACGATTTTATTTTTAGTCATACATGACCAAGAATGTTGTGATAATTAAAAATTATTTTTGACTTTTAGTGCATTTTACTAAAACTGTGTAACTTAAAAAGTTTTTATATATTTTTATTATGCGTATTTGGCTTTGAAGTAACGGTGAAATTTCAATAAATGTGTTTAAACTATGCGCATGGTTGAATGAGGATGAGTTATAAAATAAAAATAAAAAATTTATTACTTTCTTAATTCAGCTTAATGCACCATTTTGTTTTTCGTAGGTATCCGGGAAAGGCTGTTACGTCAGGTGACATTTTCGTGTACCTGCAACAAATATTGATTTTGGATATCGATTTGGATGATAATGAATCGAAATCGTTGTAATGCGTTTTTAAGATGGAAATTTTTTTGTCCAAAACCTATCATCCGGCTTTAAAAATTGAATTTTAGATTCGCTACAATATTTTTCTTTAAATATATCAAAAATATATTTGTTTATGATTTTGCGCTGGTTAACAGTCTTGGTGCAGACTGGTTTAATTTAGTACTTCACCCTTTCGGAGCTTTCTAAATATAAAAATTCTGAAAATTTGTATTTAGTTTAATATTAACTTTTTAGTCACGTGTTTAACAAAATATTGTAATTGTGACATTTTAAAGATTTTTTAATATACTATTTATAATATATGACTCGTTACAGGTTACGAAACTCAATAAAGTAATATGTTTTCTGAAAGAAATATGATCCACGTTTTTAACACTTTACAACATAGTTGAAAAGTGTTTATGACTTTTGTTCATTCTGTGTGTCTGTCTGTCTGCACGCACGATAACTGCCGTAAAAATGACTTAATCAAAATGAAATTTTAGTATGTTGTTCAGACGGTCTGTGGGACCTATGGGAATATAAATGAATAATATCACCCAATTAGTTTTGGATTGAAACCGGGTTGAAAAAATGAAATACATTAAATCCTATGGGACCTAATTTTTTAAACATTTTTTAAGTGAATTTAAAATTCACAAATTGCTTCGAAAGTTTTAGATAGTATTCAAATTATCCCATAAAAAATATAAAAAAAATTTCAGCAAAATATATTCGGTAGTTTTTTAAATAAAAAGCAAAATATTAATTACACCCATATTATACGAAGAGATCAAACAGACCCACTTCAAAATAAAATATGGCATCCATCTTGTGTCAAAATTGTGATTTTTAAAGTTCTTTTTAATTTATATTTAGTGCTGAATCTGTCCTAAAACCGCTTTATTTTTGCTTAATTTCTGTACATCTATATTCTGAAACAGCGCAATTACAATATATTTGAATTTAAATGATTAATGTCATCCATCTTGTGTTAAAATTGTGATTCTTAAAGTTATTTTTAATTTATATTTAGTATTGCATCCGTCCTAAAGCCGCTTTATTTTTTATTTTTTTCTGTGCATCTATATACTGTGACAAAGGAATTACAATATTTTTGAGTTTAAATGATCATCAAACTTTGATTATTTCTACAACGAAACCTGATTTTCACGTATGGAGAATGTAAACAGATCAAGATGTAAGATGAGTTGTACAAGAATTGCTAAGTTTCTTTAATGCAAAATTATTTAACTCTGGACTCTATAATATAGCTGATATGAATGAAACATTAATTGATTTTACATAGAGAAGCAGACGATTCTATTTCCTTTTTCGATGAAGATTTAAACATTGATTTATACAGTACTTTTACTTCCATCTTTTTAAGTTTCTAAGTAAAATAAATTATTGTAGTAGTCTGATAATTTTAAAAATATCACCGCTGAATGAAAGGAATGGAATAAAGTTTATTAATGAAATTTTCACTGCTTTTATATAGAGAGCAAGGCGATTTATATTTCGATGACGTTATTTGAATAAAGCTCATTTATTTTTGATGAAGTTTTCAGATATAATAAATTGTTGTATTGTGAAAAAATTTAAAAATATCTCCGCTGAATGTATCGCATTTTAGAGATGTTTAAATGAAATTGCATTGCAGTTGGAAAGTGTTTCATAATCAATGTTTTATGCATGATTGATCTTCCTTGTTGATAATATTTTAAGTTTAAACTTTCTTAGATAAGTAATGTAGATTTATCGGAAACAAAGTCATGAAATAGTTGAAAAAAGCAAAACACAGATGCTAAAAGAAAACTAAAAGAAGCAATATTTAATAAAGTATATTCTCTGAAGGAAATATAGTCCAAGTTTTTGTTAATATTTAAAGTTTAAAATTTCTTAGATAATTAATGTAGATTTAGAAGAAACAAAATCATGCAATAACTAAAAGAAGCAAAAGACAGAAGCTGAAAGAAAGCTAAAAGAAGCAAAAGACAGAAGCTAAACGAAAGCTAAAAGAAGCAATATTTGATAAAGTAATATATTATCTGAAGGAAATATGATCCAAGTTTTTGTTAATATTTGAAGTTTAAACATTTTTAGATAAATAATGTAGATTTAGTGGAAACAAAATTATGAAATAACTTAAAGAAGCAAAAAACAGAAGCTAAAAAAAAGCTAAAAGAAAGCTGAAAGAAGCAATATTTAATAAAGTAATATATTATCTGAAGGAAATATGATCCAAGTTTTTGTTAATATTTTAAGTTTAAACATTTTTAGATAAATAAAGTAGATTTAGCGACAACAGAATCATGAAATAACTAAAGCAAAAATCTAATACCTTACAAGTAGCATCGTGCATGCTGATTTCGACCATATGTTAACACACACTCAGAATTTCAAAAGTGAGTGAAGACGTAGCGGTGCAAGGAGATCTTTTCCTATTCAGAATGAATCGTACTTTGAAGACGACGTGTGAAAAAAAAATCTGATGTGGGCAGCACATGACTTACCCTGCAGACTTATATACACATTCTCTATATTTTAATTAAATTTAATTCACTATTAATTCAATTTTCGTTCTCATTTGGTAACTGGAGTCATTTTCAAAGGAAGCGTAGAGAAAAACGTAAATATCTCGAGAACGGCTAGTCCTAGTGTAATGGGGTTGGTCTTATTCTTTTCTTTGTTAAAAATTACGGATAAAACGAGCATTTAATGGATATGTTTCAGCATACGTTGTTTTTTATTTTAGATTTTGTCGATTTTTGTGGGCCATTTCGCAAAAAAAGGCGGGTTCTTTTATCCCAAATCGTACCCAAAACTAATCAGCACCAGACTAACCCACAAGTGACTTACCTACCAAATTTTATGAAATTCGGTCAAATAGTTTTTTAGTTAGAGTGGATACAAAATCTGCACAGACAGACACACAGACACACAGACGTCACGCTAAAAATAGTTTTTTCGTATTCTAAAGGTCTCGAAACGTGTAGATTCGTCGAAAACTCGAGTTGCGATTTTCGGCATGATTCCAATACTTTCCCTATACATTACCATGTATTGCAGGGAAAGTAAAAATCGCATTGAAAGAACATTTAAAAAAAAAAACCCTGAAATTTTGAGGAGCGGGAATAGAACCAGGAATTTTGGACTCATTTGAAAATTTGATGGGAAGAAACAAATTCACATGTTTCTTATATGCTACAGCTAATGCGGCATATTGCACAGTTTTAACTTTAGTGATTATTCATTCGTCATTTAGATAAAGTTGCTATTTCTTCATATTGCTAATTATAATAAATTTAAACTTTTCATGAATTTAAAAGTGGATTAGTTGAAATAATTTTTTTTATATTTGAAATTACAAAAATTTTATTGAAAATGAGCAAATTATGATATAGATATAGCAAATTATATTACAGCTAATATAGATTTCATATTATCATGCAATATTAAACATAAAAGATCAATCATGTATAAAGCATTGATTATGAAACACTTTCCAACTGAAATACACTTTTATTTAAACATCTCTAAAATGCGATACATTCAGCGATGATATTTAAAAAATTATCACAGTACAATAATTTATTTTATTTGGAAACTTAAAATTTCATCAAAAAAGGCAATGATATAAAATAGTCTGCTTCCTTATGTAAAATCAATGACTATTTCATTCATATCACTTATATTCCAAACTCCAGAGCTAAATAATTTTGCGTGAAAAAAATATTCATTAATTCTTTTCAACTCATCTTACAACCACTTGTTTACATTCTGCATCCATTAAAATTAGGCTTCCTTGTAGAAATAATCAAAGTTTGAAATAATTCATAAAACATTTAAACTCAAAAATATTGTAATTGCATTGGCGCAGAATATAGATGCACAGACAATAAGCAAAAGTAAAGCGATTTTAGGACGGATGCAACACTAAATTTAAAATAAATTTTAAGAATCACGTTTGTTACACTGGGAAAAAAAAATGAAAGCTATATTTTTTGAAGTGGATTATGTGATCTCTTCATATAATATGGGTGTAATTATTATTTTAATTTTTTATTTAAAAAACTATCAAACATATTTTGCTGAAATTTATTTTATATATTTTATGGGATAATTTGAATATTTCCTAACATTTTCGAAGCAATTTGTGAATTTTAACTTTGCTTAAAAAATGTTTGAAAAATTAGGTCCCATAGGGTTCAATCTATTTCAGTTTTTTAACCCGGGTTCAATCCAAAACTAATTGGGTGATATTAGTTATTTACATTCCCACATGTCCCATAGATCGTCTCAACAATACGCTAAAATTTCATTTTGATAATATCATTTTTACGGCAGTTATCGTGTGAACGGACAGATAGACAGACAGACAGGCAGGCAAAATGAATAAAGTCATAAACACTTTTCAACTATGTTGGAAAGTGTTAATAAAAATGAATAAATTAATCATTTTGTAGAAAGTATTTCATACTTTGGAGTGTTTCTTACTTTTAAAATATTCACGAATTAAATCACATCTTATTTGGGGAATTAATTGTCTTTTTAATAAGAAAATTACGTAATTTAAATATTTTTTCTTGGAGCCAACAAATCTTCCTAAATTTTTCTGACTTCAGCTATTTGCAATTCCGAATGCAACAAATAAGTATTAGTTTTACTTATAAATTTTACACATTTCTTCCACAATGCAAAACGCAATGACTGAAAATTACTGTTTAATGGCAACTTTTAAAATTTCCAGTTTTTCAAGATTCCTTTCCCAAAATATCCGGATCATTTCGATCTGTTTTCAACTTTAATCGAAAGTGAGCGTACTATAATATGTACATGGCGTTCGAAAGGATCGATAGAAAATGAAAAGGAAAAAGCCTACGACAACTAATCTCCAAATGGTAAAAAAAAACCGTTAACCGTGATCATGACATTTTGTGCTAGATCTTTGATATAACCAGGGGTAGATAATTACCGATTCAAAGCAGCGGTCACGGAGGACCATATTCGTAACTTTTCACATGAGTAGTATCCGTGATAGTACTTAGAGAGTACAAAGTACCTCTTACATTTTGCCAAATATTCGATATCTTTTTAAAACTCACCTACTCTTAGCTTTTAATTTCAGCATTTTATCTTTAAATTTATTACCTATGGAGGCAAGTAAAGGAGTTATAACTCCATGTTAGGAAAACGTCAAAATCCTTTGGAACAATCTTTCCGATGGCGTGGCGTGGCGATACGTGCAATACGTGCAATACGTGCTCCAGATACGTACTTCAGATACGTGTAATACGTGCAATAAGTTCCACGTATTTATATGGTTATTTATATTGCACGTATTTATATGGCAAAAGGTTGGTATTGAATTAAGCAAATTAAATTTTTAATTTTACAGAAAAATTATCAGTACAGTGCAATGCAAATTGGAACTCAAACAATAAATATATTTTATCTTATAATTTATTTTTGTTTTCCTATATTTTGTACCCTATTCTGCAAATAGCAAAAATATGAATTCTACTTATAATTAGGGAAGTTTGATTTAAAAATAATCAAAAATAAATACACTAAATACTACGCCTTTCTGTTGTGTTAGATGAGAACTGATAGGACTTTATTCCCACTAGCGATATGTAAATGCAACTTTCAAAGCGTTATAGCATTTTTAAGCTTTTCTGTCATAGTAGTTTTATTTCCTCTCTGTTATTACCTTTTTTCATTTCTATCTAAAATACCTTCATATTCGAATGAATTTTTTAATGAATATGAATGTATAAGTGCATTCGACGTACATTATTCTGCCCTTATCTTACCGGCTAATTAAGTCAATGTTGATCGATATTTTGATTTTAATTTTACAAATGCGTAAAGCCTGTTGCAACTGAAAGTGGTCAGTAAAAGCATCGGATGTCTCAGTCTTATCAGATGTGGGTAGAACAAATATTTTTGCTTAGCTGCCATTAATTTTTCCCCCTTGTCATTTCTAATATATATACATTAATTTCAGTAAATATATATATATATATATATATATAAGTAATACATATTTTAAATGAACTTTTATATTTCAGCTATGTCGACGATATTCTGATAGGATTCATGTATCATGAGTTGAGTATAAACCTGATTTCAGTTTTTACCCAACTACATTGGAAATAATTGTCGAGTGATCATAACATTGGAATGATCATAATATTGCACATAAACGGAAAAATTCTTTGAATAAAGACTTTCAAAAATAGTAATTAGTATGGGACTCAGGACAAGTGGAAAGTAGACTTTCAAAAATAGTAATCAGTATTACACTCAGGCCTAGTGGAAAGTTAGGTGATAAGAATGGGTGAAATTCACAAAATGAGTTATCCGGTCAAAGATAAATAATGCAACTGTAAAATTGCTACGTGATGTATTTGAAATTATTAATAATATTATTAACAAATATTTTCGGACAGTGATAATTTTGACAAATGCGTTTAAGATTACTGATGTGGCGACAGTGAAACTGAGGATCTGAAAGTTGATGGATTCGAAATAACTGGTTTAAAATTATGTTTCTAAACAATTGAATAGAAATACAAGATCGATATGATAGCAGCTTAATGATAGTGATATTATCTTTTTCATCAAATAGATTGGTCATAACATGATCATGGAGGGTATCTAAATTTAAGACTAGATAATTTACAGTTTGACTAACACTAGGTTCATTAGGGATTAATTCTAGGTTAGAGGGGTAAAAATCAATATTAATTGGATAGGGCTTGTCAATGACAATACCGATTAAGTCGTCAACATATCGATATATAATATATGAATTAGAGAAAAAATGACTTTCATAAAAATAAATATATAAGTTAGCTAGAATACTGCTACTATAGCCCCCTTGAGGTATACCAGATGTTTGTAAGTATATGTTATCACCTTGGATAATCTAGTTGTTGTATAACACAAAGTGCAGTAGCATAGCAAAGTAAACGGAACATCATTGGAAGAGAGATAGTCATTATAAAGAGAGATAATAACTTTATATAAATCTGTAATATCAATATTATTAAACAGGTCTTTAAAATCAGGTATGGAAAACAAAAATATGTGGAAGTTTGCTAAGGTGCAATTTTCAATTGTAGCAGCAATTTTCATATTTTTCTCTGTATATAAAAATTTTGATAAATTTTTTTTATCTTTTTTTCAAGTTATAAAATTTATTTTTTGTACATATATTAACATTTTGTCAAAATTTAAACTTGGAGTATATTTCTTGTGTGTAAAAGATTATTGAAATTTTTTTTCAGATGAGTATCTTCATAAACAGCTATTTTGCATAATTTTTAAAGTTTAATGCCTTTTTTCTCAAAGACATGATTTTCAACATTTTTATAAATTTAAATTGATATAAGTCAAATTATACTGCATGGATATGAATTAAATTTGGAACAATTGTTATATATATACTTTTCTTTAACTTCTCTTCAGCAATTGCTGAAATATGTGTTTGTTTTTTCTTATGACTTTCGAAAACAATATTTGTGGTGTAAAATCACGTTTTTTTACATTACTTTTTATTAAATTTTTTCTGATTCATATTTACAATAACTGTGAAGACAATTTATTTCTTACATATTTTTATGTTAAATTAAATGTTCAAATTAAATGTTCAAATTAAATTTTTCTAATATGAAAAAGAAAACTTGTGAAATTTTTGAAATTTTAATTTTTAAAAAATATATTTTTTTTTAATTTTTAAAATTTTGAATATCACATTTTGTTTACTATACTTAAAATATACCTGAATACAAAAAATTACAACTATAACTTCGAAGTTGCAGATTTCAGCAATTTGGGTACCATACCCCCTTAAACAGTTTAAAAGATACTTACTAGCAGTAGTGGTAAAGGTATAATGTCCACAAGTGACCGTTCTAATACTGAGAGGTGATTTAGGGAATTTAGGAACCAAAGTAACATATGGAAATGTATAAAATTTACAATTAATATTTAATTGTGTATATAATTTTAGCATTTTAGTTTTAATTTCGGTAGACTGATTATTGATGGGTTTAAAAACATGATTATTTTTTAAGTAATTATGTAACAGAGAAACATAATACTTTTTAAAAATAATGGTATAATTATTAGAAGCTTTATCTACATAAGTTATGACAAAATGTTGTTGTAATCCTTTAATAGCAGAAAGGAGTTGTTTAAAAGAATAACTAGGTTTCTTAAATTTAATGTTTATATATATATATATATATATATATATAAATATAACTATTAACCTCATCTAAAACAATCTACTGAAAATAAACCCAATGGCGCTAAGCTTCTCAAACAAGTACATTTATATACTACATAAGAAATAGAAAATTGAAGAATGACAATGTATTAAAATTTCGCCGGGGGGGATTGTGACCCCCACTTCCCGGTTTAGCCAGCTTCATGTCATGACGACACTCCCGGAAGCGGATACAATGTCGCAAACCTAGTACATATACTAAAACTAAAAATGTATAAAAGTTGAAAGACCAATACTGACTTTACACCTAAACATAAACAACGAGATTTACTACATCCAAACAGAAACCCAAAATACATTGTAAATATCAAATATCTAACATCAGTATATCAAGATAAACAAGCCCCGCATACACTTCACCACTCTAACCTCCAAAAAGTAATAGACTCTTACTTTATACAAATTGAACTCCATCAGACAGTTAAACAATGACATCCGCAATGCTGCGTGTCTTCAGATCAGACTGAAAGTGTACTCCTATTTAAATATAAGTTACGGTTATGCTTTCAGTTACGGTTATGCTGAAACATTTACATAAAATGTCACTAAGAAAACGTAGAGGGTAACCCTTTGCAATTGCTTCATTTAGATAGCCCAGATCACTTACAAAACGATTTTCTGCACTGTATATATATATTACGTAATTTAAAATAAATTACGTAATTAATTGGCATTCTTGTCTGCATCGTAATGTTTTCAGGAACATTATTATAAATTTTTTAACAAGAGGCAAACGTTTAAATAGCAGTGCAGAAAATCGTTTTGTAAGTGATCTGGGCTATCTAAATGAAGCAATTGCAAAGGGTTACCCTCTACGTTTTCTTAGTGACATTTTATGTAAATTTTTCAGCATAACCGTAACTGAAAGTTACAACTTATATTTAAATAGAAGTACACTTTCAGTCTGATCTGAAGATACGCAGCATTGCGGATGTCATTGTTTAACTGTTTGATGGAGTTCAATTTGTACAAAGTAAGAGTCTATTACATTTTGGAGGTTAGAGTAGTGAAGTGTATGCGGGGCTTGTTTATCTTGATATATTGGTGTTAGATATTTGATATTTACAATGTATTTTGGGTTTCTGTTTGGATGTAGTAAATCTCGTTGTTTATGTTTAGGTGTAAAGTCAGTATTGGTCTTTCAACTTTTACACATTTTTAGTTTTAGTATATGTACTAGGTTTGCGACATTGTATCCGCTTCCGGGAGTGTCATCATGACATGAAGTTGGCTAAACCGGAAAGTGGGGGTCACAATCCCCCCCGGCGAAATTTTGATACATTGTCATGCTTCAATTTTCTATTTCTTATGTAATATATATATATATATATATATATATATATATATATATATATATATATATATATATATATTAATATATATATATATATTATATATATATATAAATATATATATATTATATATATATATATATTTTATATATATATATATATATATATATATATATTATATATAATATATATATATATATATATATTATATATAATGTATATATATATATATATATTTGCATAATTATGTTACCGACAACGGAGCAGAATCTGACGGAACCGAATGCCCCCACCCCGGGACGCAGGGGAAAGGCGGCTGAAAGCCTTTTTAGAACTTTCCCCTGATACCTCCCTGCAAATAGAAGGCTGAATCTTTGCACACTTATATTAATAACCACGGGGCAGAACTTAATTGATTTCATTTTATATTAAGGTGAATATTTTCGACGTCAAGGACCATACATTATTAAATAAAATAAAACTTATTTATAACGCAACCTAATTTTCTAAGAATTTTAGTTTCCCCTTCTTCAAGACGCTAATGCACTTGCACCAATATGTATTTATCCGCCAAGTACCTAAAAGCACAAAGAAATTCACAATTTTCAAACACATTGTATTTTGATAAAAAAAACATAACTTCTAAAAGTATTTATTCTTAAAATAATCCTTATATTCAGTTTAAAAATGGAAATTCTTTTTATATAATTCTTTTTCTTTCGAAAAATAGAAACTCTTACATCATTCTGCGAAATGTTTCCATGGATGTTGCCACTTACTGTAATAGTCCATGTAATTTGGAAGGAAAAATTGTTTCGGTTATGCCGCGCTTTCAACTCGAAAATGTATCTCGGTTATCGATCTCAAAAACGAAATATTGGGAAAAAGTGAACATTCGTGTTCCTGTTTTTTTTTTTTTTTAAGTTCGGGGATCATGAGATTGAAAGTATTCACGATGTGGGCGAAAAACTACCACGACTTAATATTTCTAAAATTTGTTTTTTACATCTGTTGAATACTGCAACAAAGTGCACCAGTGTGTACCAACACCTAACTGCAACAAAGTGCATTTGGTGAGAAGAGAATATAAATCTTTTTTATTCATTGGTGTCTCCCTAACTTTCTAATAAATAATAGCCTAATAAGGCTATCGTTTATTCAACCTTGTATAATATTAATTTTCTAATGGTTGCATTTATACCCGCTTTTTATCCTAGTCTAAAAATTTTTTATCAGTTGGTCTGATGCAAGTATTTTTTCATTTAGAAAGCGTACTGTTGATTTAAATTAAGTAAGTGCTCCTGCGCATTTACGGCATATCAAAGGAGCTTATTGAAGACGTATCAGAGGGACTTATTTAAGCGTATCAAAGAAGCTTATTTAGGGGCGAATCAAAGGAGTTTATTCATTACTTTTCTTATATACATAATGTATAAGGAAAGTATTGTGACGGGGTCGAAAATTCGAATTCGAGTTTCAAGCACGAGAGCACGTTTCAAGCATCCCTGATCACGAATCAAACATTTCTGAGGTGATGTCTGTGTGTGTGTGTGTGAAAGTATGTGTGTGTGTGTATGTGTATCTGTGTGTGTGTGTGTCAGTGAGTCTGTGGGGACGATATCTCACGAACGAATGCAGCGACTCGACTGAAATTTGGTACAAAAATCACAATCCGTAAATACTGGAAGACTATTGTTTTTAAACTTAATGGAATGTTCAAAACTCCCTAAATTTTCGAGTAAAATTTTGAAAAAATCATCAAAAAATCAAAAAAAATAATTAAGTTACGCAAATAGACATTTCTTATGTAATTTTCCCTTAGAAAACGATTGAGATAAACTTTAGAAAGTTAGCATGAACCGTTCCGGAGATATTGCACATTTTTAGAATAAATTTATCAAAAAATCCCATAAATTAAAAAAAATATATTAACTGTTGAGAAACATGTTCACTTTTCATATGTAATATCCTGCGATAAATTTGGTGACATCATTCTGGTGAAACCAGCTCGTTCCATTCACGAGAAAAAATACTTTGAGTAATACTTTTGTATTTGAACGCCAGTAGTCATTTATCTGCTATAAGAATAATTTATATTCTCCGTCCAGAACGCTTGTCGAGATTTTGGCGACGAATTTGGTGGAATATCGCCAACTTGACGACTTTTTGAAATGCTGCCAAATTAACGAAAATTTGGCCAAATGGATAAAAATGACGCTAAATCAATGAAAATGACGACTAATTGACGAAAATTCAATATGTTGGAAAGAATATAAGTTACTGCTATAAGAAAAACCTTTTTTTTTGCTGTAAAAGTAGTAAATTCGTTGCATTATATAAGGAAAGTCATGTGTTGCCCACATCAGATTTTTTATTTATTCAATTTACTTGGCAACTACAGGTAATATCCAATTACAGTAACCACGAAATAGTAAACGCTACATACTAAACTTATTAAGAATACTAAGCAGCAAAGCTGTCAAGTGCATTAATAAAGGTCTTTTTAAAATGGTAGAAATGGAAATTAAAATTTCATTATCAGCACAATATTCATAAAGGAGATTAACAAATTTACAGATAGAAAAACTCTTAAAGCGTATTAAAGGAGGATGTAAAGTCAATTGTGTTTAATGGTAGTATTATGAAACATTTTTTTTATATAGTATTGGTTACAGGTATATGGAATTCCAAGCAAAAAAGTAAAATTGGACAATCAATAGTATTATTTAAAACTTTAGAGTAAAACAAGATTTTCTAACTTTTTAAGAGGTATTACATTAAATATTTGCCTATGTTTACAAATATGCATATCATATGGATAATAACTGGAAATTATGCAATTAATTATATACAGCATGTTAAAAAGGATTATTTAAGATGAATGAAAAGAGCTTTTTAGACAGTATTTGCTGTAAGAATATAAACAAATATTGTGACTCACGATTTTCCTAAGAATTCAAATACACAAACACTTTTTGAACAACTTACTTGTACTTCTCAGTAATTCACGACGTTCTTTCAGCAGACGTTTTTTCATGCAAATTGCGTATACAAGTTTATTTGCATATTCAGGAATGACTCCCGAATATTGTGACATCCCGGAAGGTACTCATCCTAGAATATATAAAGAGTTCAATATGTGAATTGGGAAATCAGATCGTTGGGAAGGAGTCGTTAAAAAACAGACGGTCAAGCCTGTTCGTGGCGGTTTTAGTTACAGTAGGTGTCCAGTTCTTTTTATCCGATGGAATTTAGATGTGTTCAGTTCTACCACCATACAAATTCTAATCAATACTTGAGTTCAGTTCAATTCGAACTATTTTCAGTCAGCCTGAAGTTTGAGATTAACAGTCGGAGGTGTCACATCGTGTAGTGCAAGTTAAGGAAATGTGTACCCCTGATATGTGACCAGCGTGTGGTGAAACTGGAAGGACATATCGGCAAAAAGTAATATGTAATTTAATGCATTGTTAAAATTTTCCTGATTCACCGTATTGAGCTCTTTATGCTAATTAAACTACGAGCTCTTTGTAAATAAACTTTTTGCTTATGTCTGTAGTAGCAGCTTCTGTATATATGGCAAGATTATGATTTTTTAATACCGTCTTTAAATTACTTGTATAAAAAGACTCGTGTTCGTTTTCTTCGATTAACCACGGCATAATATCTCGCTAGGTTTAAAGCTAGCAAATGTTTCGGAATAGAATGAAGTTCTTCTCAGAAATAAATTTTTTATACAGCATCTGTTCGTTAACGATACGGCTATGGGAGGAGAGTATTACGTTCGCTAAGAGTACGAAGATTGTATTTAGGACTATAAAAGAATTTTACTTGGAGCGTATTACGCCCTAAAAAGAGCTAAAGGCGTATTTAGGGCATAATACACAGTCGTATTAGGACGTAGCATTCGCGGTACTCAGCGCCGCATTCAAGTCATATTACGATCTCACACAGTGATCTAAAACGTATTTTTGGTGCTCATTTAAGGCGTATTATATCCGCTTAATAGGCGTGACGCATCTATGCATGTGCTCATGTTGTGGGAGATTACGCCATTTGAAAAACTTAATGAAATTGATTAATCCCTGGTTTAAATCCCGAACAAGGACGTATATGGATATATATATATATATATATATATATATATATATATATATATATATATATATATATATATATATATATATATATATATATAATTATCATAACTATTAGGAACCTTATTCTCCATTACGGACAGATGATTCCCCTGAAACTTTCAGTAACATGCTCACAAATGTTTTACAATACGGTATATATATATATATATATATATATATATATATATATATGTATATATAATATATAAGATGGAAGTGTTATAGCATTTATGCACAAAGCAGCTACAAATACTATACACGATATAAATATAAAAAGTATAAAAAGCATTTAAAATTTTTAAATGCTTTTTATAAATTTTAAATGCTTTTTATACTTCATATATATATATATATATATATATATATATATATATATATATATATATATATATATATATATATATATATATATATATGTATTTATATATATAACTGGCTATTCTATCGGTTTTAATTCGAATTGTATGGCTGTCCTGATGAGAATGCAATATCGAACTAACCGCCATTTTTTGTGTAGTTTCAATTGATTGTTCTCAATGTCTTAATCTTTTATCTTGAGCTAATTATTATTGCCTTTTCTCATTTTTGCCGTATTTTCTTTTTCATTTTTATTTATATTTATATATACTTTTTAATTGTGATTTTTGTATATTAATATTCTTCTCATCTCCCTTTCCATTGTAGTGATATGTAACCTTCTATTTTTATCCTTAGTCTTGGTCTATAGTTACTTATTTGTAACAGATATGCTAGAGATAGGTTTTTTGTACATACAGTAGTTTATGCATAGTTTTCGATTAAAATCTTTCAATTTTTATATATATATATAACAGTTTGAAAGTCCAATGAAAGAAAAGTGAGAAGCTGCAACTCGATAAACCAAACATTCTAAAACACCCACAAAATAAATATATAAAACAGCAAATCTTCAATCACATGGAAAAAAAAGTACAAAATACGTGTCATCAAGTTAAAGAAAATCAACAAATTTATGGTATGGAAACGAATAAAGAAAAACATAAAAAATCAAGCAATATTGCTATACACGTGGACAAGAGCTAGAGAGCTAGGCCTTAAAAAATGGAAATGTTCACTTCGCAAAACTCTTCTTCTGGTCCAAGTATTTTGATGAAGCAAACACAAAAAATGTATCTTTCGGAAGAAATAGATAGATTATATCTATAAACTATTTCTACTTGGACGAGATACATAAAGAAGGAAAAATAAAAGAAAACATGAATACCTGGTAAATGCACAGCATATGCCCGAACCATTGGAACCCTGAATGAAGAGACCAGTGTTGCCATTCGCAATGAAAAAAATCTGATGTGGGTAACACATGACTTTCCTTATATAATGTAATAAATTTACGGTTCCTTATATAATGTAAAAAAATTAAGACTTTCCTTATATAATGTAAAAAACGGTTCGTGTTAGCGTTCTAAAATTTATGTCAATCGTTTTCTAATGAAAAATTACATAAGAAATATCTATTTGCATAACTTTATTAGCGGTTTTGATTTTTTGACGATTTTTTCAAAATTTCACGCGAAAATTTAGGGGAGTTCTGAATATTCGATTGCGTATAAAAACACCAGGCTTCCAGTGTTTACGGATTGTGATTTTTGTACCAAATTTTGTTCGAATCGGTCCATTTGTTCGTCAGTTATTGTCTCCACAGACTAACTGACACACACACACACACACACACACACACACACTTCCCCCCCACACACATACTTCCCCCCCACACACATACACAGACATCACTTCAAAAATGTTGTTTGATTCGTGATCAGGGATGCTTGAAACGTGCTCTCCTGTCGAAAACTCGAATTCGAATTTTCGACCCCGTCACAATACTTTTCTTATACATTATGTATATAAGGAAAGCAATAAATGATCTCCTGTTGCCATTCGTAAGAAATGAGAAACAGTAATGTGAAAAGGTAAGAAAAAGCAATAATATACAAAAAGAGCTACAAAAACAGTGGGGCTAATAATAGTAAGGCTGACGTTGAAGAGGATGTAAAAATAAAAGTATTAATATTACAAAAGAAAGGAGATGTCTGGCTAATATAAGATACTATGAATAGAATTATGAGAATCCAGCTAATCTAAATTTTTTAACTATACCATTAACTAAATAAGAGGGATATTTATATAAATTGCTGGTAATTTTGAGATTATTTATATGCATAGCATGACATTTTTAACACTTTACAACAAAGTTGAAAAGTGTTTATGACTTTGTTCATTCTGTCTGTCTGTCTGTCTGTCTGTCTGTCTGTCTGTCCGTTAGCACGATAACTGCCGTAAAAATGAGTTTATCAAAATGAAATTTTAGTATGTTGTTCAGACGGTCTGTAGGACCCATGGGAATATAAATAAATAATATCACCCAATTAGTTTTTTATTGAACCCGGGTTGAAAAAATGAAATACATTGAACCCTATGGGACCTAATTTTTCAAACATTTTTTAAGTAAATTTAAAATTCACGAATTGCTTCGAAATTTTTAGGAAATATTCACATTATCCCATAGAATATATAAAAAAAAATTCAGTAAAATATGTTAAGTAGTTTTTTAATTAAAAAAATTATTTAATATAGGGAAAAAAACAAATTCAATTAAATTCTGACTTTGGGATATCTTCCAGAAAGAAAAGAGAGAGATATTATATAATAAATATCTCTCCATTTGTTAAAACGTTTTGCATATGGGAGTGGCTTCATATTTTAAAATAATTTGGTAGATAACAATTTTTCATTTTTTTAAAATTTTATATAACTCTTCATGATAAATTTAATTGATGGCATTTTAAATGCACTTTCCTACGTCCTAGAGAGTTAAAATTTGGTGCACAGCTTAAATTTGTAGAACATTTTATTCTACAGCAATTTGGTGGATCTTTAAATATAGATCATACATTTTTTTCGAAATGACCCGCAATTAATCCCCGTTCACTTTTATAAATCATTGTTGTAATATTGTTAAAAAGTCTGATGTGGACAGCACATGTCTTTCCCTGCAGACTCATATTCGTTCTCTTTATTTATTCAATGATAATTTGAGTTTATCTGCACAACATAAGTATTTTAAATGACATTGAATTTACACGTTAAACTTAAATTTGGTTCTCATTTGATAACTGGACTTATTGTCAAAGGTGGCGTAGCGAAAACGCGAAAAAACTAGAATATCTCAAGAACGGCTAGTCCTAGAGTAATGGGGTTAGTCTTATTCTTTTTGTTGTCTAAAATCACATATAAAATAGGAATTTAATTGATATAATTGAGCACACGTAGTCTTTTATTTTTATATATAACGATTTTTGCTGGCCATTTCGCAAAAATAGCCCGTTCCTTTTTCCCGAATCGTAGTAGAATAACCTACAAATGATTTATATACAAAATTTTGTTAAATTTGGTATATAAATCACTTGTAGGTTATTGAAATATTATACTCCAAATTTTGTTAAATTTGGTTCATTAGTTTTTAGCTAGAGTAGATAAAGGCAATTTCTGCGGCCATTTCGCAAAGAAGGCTGATTCTTTTATTACGAATCGTACTATAATCTAATGAACATCAGGATTTCCCACAAAAAACATACCTACTAAATTGTATGAAATTCGGTCCATTAGTTTTTCAATTAGAGTGGATGTAATATCCACACAGACACACAGAAACATACACAGATACACCCTTACACACACAGACGTCTTCCTAAAAGTAGTTTTTTCGTGTTCTAGAAGTCCCAAAACGTGTAGATACTTTGAAAATTCGAGTTCCGATCTTCGGCACGATTCCAATACTTTGAGTACATACACATACACATATATATTATCTGTGTATTATCTGTGTATCTAAATTCCGTGCCTATGCAATTACAATAGTTGTGATTTTAAATGATCCCTAAACTTTTATTATTTCTTCAAGGAAGCCTAATTTTAACATATGCAGAATGCAAATATCTCAAGCGATTGTAAGATGAATTACATAAGAATTGCTGAATTTTTTTCACACAAAATTATTTAGCTCTGGAGTCTGGAATACAAGTTATATGAATGAAATATTCATTGATTTTGCATAAAGAATCAGATGATTTATATTTCGATACAGTTTTAAATATTTAAGTATAATAAATTACTGTAGTACTGTGATAATGTAAAAGATATTACCACTGAATGAATCACATTTTAGAAATTTTTAAATGAAATTACATTTCAGTTGGAAAGTGTTTCATAATCAATGCTTATGCATGATTGATCTTTCTTGTTTATCATATAATCTATAAATTCTGAAAAACTGAAGTATAATATTTCTAAACAATTGAATCGAGTTGCAGGAATTAAATGGTAAGATTTTATTAATGTTAAAGCTAAAAAAGTCTTTTTTTATCATATAAATTAGTAACAATTCTATTAGAAGGATCAATAAAAAGATTTAAATCCAAAAAATTAATATTATTACTAATAGTAGCTTCATTAGGAATTAATTCTAAATTGTCTGGATAGAAATCTATATCTATGAGATAATTTTCAGTATGTACTAAGCAAATCAGATCATCAACATATCTGTAAAATGTATAAGCTAATGAAGTAAAAAAAAATTTCATAATGATAAAGGTATAAATTAGCTAACATACTGCTACTGCAGCCACTCTGTGGAACTCCTGAGACTTGTAAGTATAATTTATTACCTTGAAAAATATAATTATTGAAAATAACAAAGTGAAGAAGTTTAGGAAAATTTATAAAATTTGTTTGAGTTGAAAGATTAGTAATATAAGCTCTGTATAGAGCTACAATTACATCATATAGATCAGAGATCTGAATATTATTAAAAATATCTTTAAAATCAAATGTTTGAAATACTATTATTTTTCTAAGAGATGTTAATTTATTCTTTAATTCTTTACTAATATTTTGACTAATGTAATTATTGCTAGACTGGCATAAACTATTATTTATTATATTTAAAGAATATAGTAATAATTTACTCGCAGTAGTAGAGTAAGTATTATAACCACTGGTTACAGTTCTAAATTTAATAGAATTTTTATGAAATTTTGGAATAAGCACTATATAAGGAAATTTAAAATATTTATATTTAATATTTAAATCACTAAATCTATTGATAATTTTCAATTTGATACTATTAATGGAATGTAAATCAAGTTTAAAAATACTTTTATTTGTTAAATAATCTAACAGAAATTGTATATAAAAATTTTCAAAGATAATAGCATAATTATTAGAGGCTTTATCAACATAAGTGATAACAAAATATCTTTGTAAATCATTAATGGAATGTTTAATATTATCAATATTATATAAAGATCTAGACAATTTAATATCCCTAATAGCATTTTTAATAGATTCTAATAAAGTAAATTTCCGTATATTAAATGCCTCTAAAGGCAGAGCGTATTTACAAGCTAATTTATATATATATTTATCAAGATCAAGATTAATTGATTTTACAACTTTAAAATAATTATTACAAGAAGGTATCCTAAATTTAGTGCCAAATGACGTTATAGTTATTAAAATATTTTCTCTAACTATATCTAAGTCTCCTGTAACTATATGCCCCAAGTCTGAATTTAGAAATTTAGCATATTTGTTTACTTTACAAGTACATTCACTATCTACAATTGACTGAGAATCATGATGTATATAGAGAGATTGTGAAATGTCATTGTATATGTCTGTTGCAAAAAATATATGCACCTATAAAAAATTGAGCTGCAGCCGCATTATATAAGAATGTATATACTTATATAAGAGATTATATAAGAATACACAGGGTGATTAAAAAAAGATGGGCCAAACTTTACGTCGTGGTAGTACTCATCAAACCAAGCATTTGTCGTCATAGTTTATCGGATAGTAAATGAAACGTAAAGGCGTTACAGGTCGTAAAGTTTGGCAAGGTGGTCCTATAGCTTGGCCCCCACGATCGCCCAATCTGTGTCTTGACTTCTTTTTGTGGGGATATCTCAAGAGTCTCGTCTATAATACCCCCCCCCCCCCCCCCTCTTGAATCTGAAGAGGAACTCGTCGTCAGAATTTCGGCCGCTGCTACCGAAGTGCGTGACATGCTTGGTCTATTCGAGACAGTCCGCCAATCCCACCTACCATCGCCGCTGTGAGATGTGCATTCAGGTTGGTAGTTGCTTTTTTGAGCCATCACTGTAATTATTTTTTATTAAATGTCATTTTATAACTTAAGTCATTCTTGTGTTTTCGCCTCATCTCATCGGTTTCACCAGTAAGCGTCCATTGGCGCCTTTGCGTTTCATTTCCGACCCGGTAAACTATGACGAAAAGTGCTTGGTTTGATGTGTGCTGCCACCTCCTTAAGTTGGGTCCATCTTTTTTTGAATCACCCTGTATACCACAATACATGATAATTTATCAAAGTACTCATAACAGGCGTATGAAAGCAAAACTGATTAAACAGCTCATAAAAGCTTTCACTGGTCATTCAAGTTAACCTTGTTTGAAGTATGCTTTACCTCGCTTTCATCGCCATAACAGCCATTTTGTCTTTTAGAAACGTATTTACTGTGGACGAAGTTTTTCATTGCAAAAGTTGAGTGATGCGAATCAAATGTTTCTGTAATGCAATTGCACATAAAAATTTAAGCAGATACAGCGCAAGTACACGTAATATTAAACGATCCTAAAGTTAAAGTTATAAAGAAGTTGTGAAATTAGCGTAAGAATACGCCAAAACAAAATTCATTAGATACCTTATTGATTGTGAAAAAGTTTAAAAAGTTTCGAAATGAGAAAAATCCTTAATGTACTGGAAAGAGAAGTTAGCAGGGCTGTTAAGTGGCAAAAGAACATGATCATCTTTTCATCCGTGCCCACTTAATGCACTTTCGATTTTTTTCAGAGAAGTCGTATCGCTCTTTAGTTGATATTTCACTCGAGTGCGGTGTAAAGAGAGAAGAATCGATGTTTGATATCGATTCCTTAATTATATCCCTTTGTATCTCCGTTTCTCGTCCTAGGTGAGAGGATATGCGATATCTAAGTAAAAGATACGGAAGTAGTAAGTAGTTGCAGATATTTGTCAAAGAATATGCTTGAAAAATTTTATGTGGGCAGCACATAACTTTTCCCACAGACTCAAATTTTACACGAATTAGAGTTTATTGCACAAAATAGCAGATGAAACTAATAGTTAATAAATAGAAATTGCACCAACATTGCAGTTTCAATATAGCTGATTTATTTTGGGGACTTGGTGCATTTTAAAGTGTCGCCAAGTAGCCAGAATTAAAATGTTTTGAGGATATTTAATACTAGTACAATGAGGGTGGTCAATGTTTTTTAAATTGTCAAATATTATGTTTAAAACAAACATCTATATAATAATTCTCCTACGTATTTTTGTCTTTTCCTTCGGAAATTCCTCTTCCTACCTTAGTGCTCTAGAAGATTGAATTTTTGATTATTTATATCGACCACAGGACTGAACCTAACCGAGCTATATTTATGCCCCCTCCCCTTGGTAGATAAAATCGGATATTTTCGAAGATATTTACAGGCCACCCGAAGCCCCTCCCCTTTAGTGATCTATAAGAATGCATTTTTGCACACTTATAGTATCGACCATGGTGGCATGGAACAGAACATAACCAAGCTGGATTTTCGATTTCTCCCGAGAGGGAGAAAATGAGGGAGTTGAAAAATCTTTCCAGACCCTACAGAAGCTCCCAGGTGAAACTTTTCACACTTATAATATATGCCATGGTGTAGAACCTAACTGAGCCAATTTTTGATTAAAGGGACGCTAAGCGCTTTTCGTTGTTAAATAAAATGAAACTTGGTAATAAAAAGTTGCAACATAATGTTTTAAGAGTGCTAGTTTTCCAGTCTTTGACAGGCATAAATACTAGTTCAAAAATACTAGCCGTGGTTACCGCAGGTTGGTTTTTAAGGTTGTTGATGGCTCGTTAAAAGAAAGTTGTTTAAACTTTTAAATATTGATTAAACTCGCCCCCCCCCCCCAAGGGGATTAATGACGTTACGAACGCAAGTTGCAACGAGTTGCAACATAATGTTTTAAGAGTGCTAATTTTACAGTCTTTGACTGACATAAATATAGTTCAAAAATACTAGCCATGCTTCCCGCAGCTAGCTATTGGTTTTTAAGGTTGCTGATGGCTCGTTAAAAGAAAGCTGTTTAAACTTTTAAATATTGATTAAACTTGTCCCCCCCCCCCCCACTCCCGAGATTAATGATGTTACTAACGCAAAATGTGTGTTGTGGTATTTCGTAGCCCAAAATAAGCCATTTTTTGCATAATTATGCGAAATTTTGTCTGACTCTGCCAAGTTAGGGAAATATAAAGTTTCGAATAAATTTCGAGGTTATCGCTCGAATTTCAAAACTTTTTATATAGTTCTAGATTTTACGTTAACAAAGTCGGATATGAAGTTCCGCGAAATCCATTCACATTTATGGCCGCTATGTTGTGCACAAGAAATCGACCCCACACAGACAGACGGACATCACCCTAAAAATAGTCAACACGTATTCAGGAGGTCCTAAAACATATATTGGCATCAAAATCTCGAAATCGAAAATTTTCGTGAAAACAGTACTTTATACTCATACTATATTCTGTAGTGTAAGAAAGCAAAAATTATCATTGTTTTTAATTTTTACTGTCCCATGCATAATATTGAGAAAGTATTGTTTTCACGAAGATTTCGATTTCAAGATTTTGATGCCAATATATGTTTTAGGACCTCCTGAATACGTTATAACTATTTTTAGAGTGATGTCCGTTTGTCTGTGATCGATTCCTTGTGTAAACTATAGCTGCCACAAATATTAATGGGCGAAAACTTTTTGATCTAGATATGTTTTTTTAATTTGAGTACAAATTTCGAAGTTTATTCGAAATTTTATATTTTCTTAACACGGCAGCATAGGATAAAATTTGACATAATCATACATACAATGGATTATTTATGGATCAATGATTGCGAAACTTAACAGTTTCAATGATTGTAGAAAAAAATAGCCGCGATATAGTTTTTGCATTCGTGCCGTTATTAGCCTCCTCGTGGGAAGTACATTATCAAACTTGGTATCAATGTAAAAAATTTGATGTAGGCAGCACATGACTTTCCATATATAATGCAATGAATTTACTACTTTTACAGTAAGAAAAAAATAGATTATTTTTATAGTTGTTATTTATATTCTTTCCAAGATATTGAATTTTCGTCAATGAGTCGTCATTTTCCATGTCGTCATCATCAATGAGTCATCATTGATTTAGCGTCATTTTTATCCATTTGGCGAGTTTTTCGTTAATTTAGCAATATTTAAAAAAGTCGCTAAGTTGGCGACATTCCTCCAAATTCGTCGCCAGAATCTCGCCAAGCGTTATGGACGAAGAAAAAAGTTATTCTTACAGCAGATAAATGACTATTGGCGTTTAAATACAAAAGTATTACTTAAAGTATATTTTTTCATCAATGGAATGAGCTAGATCCACAAAAATGATGTCACCAAATTTATCGCATGGTATTATATATGAAAAGTGAACATGTTTCTCAATAGGAAATATTTTTTTTATTTTATATGACTTTTTGATAACTTTTTTGAAAAATCTGGAATATCTCGAGAAAGGTTTATGTTAGCGTTCTAAAATTTATGTCAATCGTTTTCTAATGAAAAATTATATAAGAAATATCCATTTGCGTAACTTTATTAGCGGTTTTGATTTTTTGACGATTTTTTCAATATTTCACTCGAAAATTTAGGGGGGTTCTGGACATTCGATTGCGTATAAAAATAATAGGCTTCCAGTGTTTACGGATTGTTATTTTTGTACCTAATTTCATTCTAATCGGTCCATTTGTTCGTCAATTATCGTCTTCACAGACTTACTGACATACACACATACACACACATACTTTCACACACACACACACACACACAGACATCACTTCAAAAATGTTTGATTCGTGATCATGGATGCTTGAAATGTACTCTCCCGTCGAAAACTCGAATTCGAATTTTCAACTCCGTCACAATAGTTTCCTTGGGCGCGGTAGCCCATTGGTTAGCGCGCTGGAGTTGCACTCGGTAGGCCCGGGTTCGATTCCAGCCACTGCCAAAACTGCCGCCGTGTTCATGCGGAGTACGATCACGTTAAACATGTGGGTCCGAAAGTCCTTCCGAGAGGTTGGTGGTAGGGGAAGGAGGGTACGGTCCCTGTGGATGCCTCCCCCACTGGGTTCCGGTCTAAATTGGATGGCACTTCCCGACCGTCCAAACAGTTACCTTACACCTTTCTGGTAGGTCGGACGGTCTGGGTTTCAACAACAACAACAATAGTTTCCTTATACATTATGTATATAAGGAAAGTAAAAATCTGATGTGGGCTGCACATGACTTTCCTTATATAATGCAATGAATTTACTACTTTTATAGTTAAAAAAATGTTATTCTTATAGTAGATACATATATTCTTTCCAAGATATTGAATTTTCTTCAAGTAGTCGTCATTTTCATTGATTTAGAGTCATTTTTATCCATTTGGCGAGATTTTCGTTAGTTTGGCAACATTTAAAAAGTCGCCAAGTTGGCGACATTCCGCCAAATATGTCGTCAAAATATCGCCATGCGTTATGGATCGAGAAATATGTTATTCTTACAGCATATAAATGACTATTGGCGTTAAAATACAAAAGTATTACTCAAAGTATCTTTTCTCGTACATGGAACGAGTTAGATCCACGAGAATCATGTTACCACATTTATCGCATGATATTACATTTGAAAAATGAGCATGTTTCATAACAGTTAATATTTTTTTTTAATTTGTGGGATTGTTTGGTAAATTTATTTGAAAAATGTGCAATATCTCGAGAACGGTTCATGCTAGCGTTCAAAAGTTTACGTCAATCGTTTTCTTAGGAAAAATTACATAACAAATCTCTATTTACGTAATTTTATTAAGGGTTTTGATTTTTTGATGATTTTTTCAAAATGTCACTCAAAAATTTGGTGGGGTTCTGAACATTCGATTGTGTTTTAAAACAATAGGCTTCCAGCATTCACGGATTGTGTTTTTTGTACCAAATTTTATTCGAATCGCTCCATTCGTTCGTGAGATATCGTCTCCACACACACACACACACACACACACACACACACACACACACACACACACACATACACACACACACACACACACAGACATCATATCAAAAATGTTAGATTCGTGATCAGGGATGCTTGAAACGTACTCTCCCGTCGAAAACTCGAATTCGAATTTTCGACCCCGTCAGAATACTTTCCTTACACATTATGAATATAAGGAAAGTATAAAAAAGCCCTTTAAAATGAAGGGTAATATGTTGTAACTGTGATCATTTGGGGCAACAACATGGATATCTCAAATTTTATCTATTTCTCGGACCCAGACCGTCTAATCTACCCGGTCGTGTAAGCTACCCATTTAGGCGGTCAGGAAGTTCCGCCTAATTTAGACTGGAATCCAGTGGGGGCGGTATTCACAGGGATCGTATCCTTATTTCCCTATCACCAACTTCCCGGAGAACTTACAGACCCACATATTCAACATGCCCGTACGTAAGTGAACAGATTGTGCAGTGGTGGGACAGATTTTTTCTTGTAAAATAAAAAAAAAAAGTCACAAGCTGCCTTTAAATAAATTCTGATACGAGAAAGTTAAGTTGAGCCCTCTAGTTAATCTTAATAGCTAACAGTCTTCTATAGAAATAGCGCATTCATTAGATACCAACTGCGATTTTTGAGAGCATGATAAATTGAGAAAAACGCTAAATACATAGATATATACATACAAGAAATCGGCCTCATACAGACGGACAATCAGAAGGACATCACTCTAAAAAGAGTTAAAACGTGTTCAAGGAGGTCCTAAAACATATATTGTCATCAAACTCTCGAAATCGAAAAATGTCGCGTAAACAACACTTTATACTATATTCTATAGTACGAGAAAGTAAAAAGTGAAAACAACTAATTCTGCAAGGCAACAAAGGGAAATTAATGCTCATTACAACTTTGTATAGCATTACTTAGGTAGTAGAATTCGACACCCGGAACGCACGAAACGCCTATATGGAAGGCAATAAATATCCGTCATATTTAAACGATTGCTAGATTAGCACTGACTAATTATTAAGTAATTGTATAATATTCTTTCTCGAATTCCGATGTAAATTTTCGATGGCATTTTTAATAGACTAGATTTCTGTGCGGTACGTTTTGTTTATTGAATCATTCTTGAATAGCACAACCTTCCATCTATACCCATATTGTATTAAATAAATGCTTTCTGTAAAAGTTGTATTGTAAATCTTTACTCATTCGACAATGCTTTGCGATTTTTTAATTGAAAATTTTCTTTACCTCGCTTTGTCGCAGTGTTCGTTATACTAACTTTTAAAATGCTCTGCTAGGGACGCTGAAAATAATGTTATTCGATCGAGAATGTTTATAATTTTAAATAATTTTCTAAATAAATCCGACGTGTGCACTCATGGGCCTTATTACGAAGTTGAACACAGTTACAAAGTTATCTAACCTCTCCCTATAAAGCGTGCATAAGGATTTTTCTAGGAGCCCTATATAGTTAATAATAGAAAAAAATCTGATGTGGGCAACACATGACTTTCCTTATATAATGAAATGAATTTACTACTTTTACAGTAAAAAAACAGGTTTTTCTTATGGTAGATACTTATATTCTTTTCAAGATATTGAATTTTCGACAATTAGTCGTCATTTTCATTGATTTAGCGTTATTTTTATCCATTTGGCGAGATTTTCATTAATTTGGCAACATTTCAAAACGTCGCAAAGTTGGCGATATTCCGCCAAAATTGTCGCCAAAATCGAGCTAGATCCACGAGAATGATGTCACCCAATTTATCGCATGGTACTGCATGTAAAAAGTGAACATGTTTCTCAATAGCAAATATATTTTTTTTTATTTTATGATTTTTTGATAATCTTTTTTCAAAAATGTGTAATATCACGAGTACGGCTCATGTTAGCGTTCTAAACTTTATGTCAATCGTTATCTAATGAAAAATTACATAAGAAATATCTATTTGCCTAACTTTATTAACGGTTTTGATTTTTTTACGATTTTTTCAACATTTCACTCGAAAATTTAGGGTAGTTCTGAACATTCGATTGTGTATAAAAACAATAGACTTCCAGTGTTTATAGATTGTGATTTTTGTGCCAAATTTCATTCGAATCGGTCCATCCATTCGTCAGTTATCGTCTCCACAGACTCACTGACACACACACACACACACACACAGAGACATCACTTCAAAAATGTTTGATTCGTGATCAGGAATGCTAGAAACGTGCTTTCCCGTCGAAAACTCGAATTCGAAATTTCGACCCCGTCACAATACTTTCCTTATACATTATGTATATATAAGGAAAGTAATTAGTTTGAATTACGTTATGGATTTGGGGGATATATATATATATATAACGGGTATAAAAGTCACATACATTAATATAACCGACTGCAGTAGCACTCTCCTCGGAACTCTCTACTATAATCTTCTTGAGCTTGATAATCTTCTTGAGCTTGAGACACGTGTTTTATCGACTGCAAATTCCAAGGACAATGCAACGTTTTGGTCGTACATGTAACTGCAACCAATCACAGCCAGTAGTTGCAGCATCCAACCAATCATCAGTTTAGTGTCATGGCGCAACTTGAACGCGTCTTGAGTTTAATGGGCTGTCAGAAAATCTCACAAAAGTTTCAAAATTAGAACAATTCTTAATGTCCCGCAAAGAAAAGTTGCCGGTCCATTAAGTGCAAATATCGATTTTTCTGTGAAAGTCGTTGTTTGACATTTCACTAGAGATAGTGGGATGTAAAGTAAGAATATTGATTTTTGATATCGATTCCTTAATTATATCTCTTTGTATCTACGTTTCCCTCCTTTAGCGCGAGGACGTAGGATGTTCAGGTAAAAAGAAGGGAAACTGTAACTAGGTGCTGCCATTCAACGGTTCCAAATAAGGCGAGGAATTTGCAAGTGTCGCTTTCAGTGATTGCTCTGAGTTTCTGCAGAGGCAGCTGTTGATTGAGAAATCTTTTATGTGCTATTGTCTTAGAATTTCAAAAAATAAAATCTGATGTGGGCAACACACGGCTTTCCTTATATAATGCAATAAATTTACTACTTTTACAGTTAAAAAAAATGTTATTCTTATAGTAGATACATATATTCTTTCCAAGACATTGAATTTTCTTCAATTAGTCGTCCTTTTCATTGATTTAGCGTCATTTTTACCAATTTGGCGAGATTTTTGTTAATTTGGCAACAATTAAAAATGTCGCCAAGTTGGCGACATTCCGCCAAATTCATTCCAAAATCTTGCCAAGCGTTATGGATGGAGAAATAAGTTATTCTTACAGCAGATAAATTACTATTGGCTTTCAAATACAAAAGTATTATTTAAAGTATCTTTTTTCAGGAATGGAACGAGCTAGATCCTCGAGAATGATGTCACCAAATTTATCGCATGGTATTACATATGAAAAGTGAACATGTTTCTCAATAGGAAATATTTTTTTTTTATTTTATTTGACTTTTTGATAAGTTTTTTGAAAAATGTGCAATATCTCGAGAACGGTTAATGTGAGCGTTCTAAAATTTATGTTAATCGTTTTCTAATGAAAAATTACATAAGAAATGTTTACTTGTGTAACTTTATTGGCGGTTTTGATTTTTTGACGATTTTTTAAAATTTCACTCGAAAATTTAGCGGAGTTCTGAACATTCGATTGCGTATTAAAACAATAGGCTTCCAGTGTTTACGGATTGTGATTTTTGTGCCAAATTTCGCTCGAATCGGTCTATTCGTTCGTCAGTTATCGTCTCCAAGACTCACTGACACACACACACATACACACACTTTCACATACACACACACACTTTCACACACACACACACACACACACTTTCACACTTTTCATGAGGAAGTCGTGTTGATTCCAGTAAATTTTACATGAAATATTGAGAAAATTTAAAAAGAAATGGAGTTTAAACATAATGAAAAAAAAAATCTGATGTGGGCAACACATGACTTTCCTTATATAATGCAATGAATTTACTTCTTTTACAGTAAAAAAATAGGTTTTTCTTATAGTAGATGCTTATATTCTTTCCAAGATATTGAATTTTCGACACTTAGTCGTCATTTTCATTGATTTAGCGTCATTTTAATCCATTTGGCGAGATTTAATTGGTTAATTTGAAAACATTTAAAAAAGTCGCCAAGTTGGCGACATTCCGCCTAATTCGTTGCCAAAATCTTGCTAAGCGTTATGGACAGAGAAATAAGTTATTTTTACAGCAGATAAATGACTATTGGCGTTCAAATACAAAAATATTACTCGGAGTATCTTTTCTCATAAATGGAACGAGCTAGATCCGCGAGAATGATGTCACCAAATTTATCGCATGATATTACATATGAAAAGTGAACAGGTTTCTCAATAGGAAATATTTTTTTTTTATTTTATGATTTTTTGATAATTTTTTTTCAAAAATGTGTAATATCACGAGTACGGCTCATGTTAGCTTTCTAAACTTTATGTCAATCGTTATCTAATGAAAAATTACATAAGAAATATCTATTTGCCTAACTTTATTAACGGTTTTGATTTTTTGACGATTTTTTCAACATTTCACTCGAAAATTTAGGGTAGTTCTGAACATTCGATTGTGTATAAAAACAATAGACTTCCAGTGTTTATAGATTGTGATTTTTGTGCCAAATTTCATTCGAATCGGTCCATCCATTCGTCAGTTATCGTCTCCACAGACTCACTGACACACACACACACACACAGAGACATCACTTCAAAAATGTTTGATTCGTGATCAGGAATGCTTGAAACGTGCTTTCCCGTCGAAAACTCGAATTCGAAATTTCGACCCCGTCACAATACTTTCCTTATACATTATGTATATATAAGGAAAGTAATTAGTTTGAATTACGTTATGGATTTGGGGGATATATATATATATATAACGGGTATAAAAGTCACATACATTAATATAACCGACTGCAGTAGCACTCTCCTCGGAACTCTCTACTATAATCTTCTTGAGCTTGATAATCTTCTTGAGCTTGAGACACGTGTTTTATCGACTGCAAATTCCAAGGACAATGCAACGTTTTGGTCGTACATGTAACTGCAACCAATCACAGCCAGTAGTTGCAGCATCCAACCAATCATCAGTTTAGTGTCATGGCGCAACTTGAACGCGTCTTGAGTTTAATGGGCTGTCAGAAAATCTCACAAAAGTTTCAAAATTAGAACAATTCTTAATGTCCCGCAAAGAAAAGTTGCCGGTCCATTAAGTGCAAATATCGATTTTTCTGTGAAAGTCGTTGTTTGACATTTCACTAGAGATAGTGGGATGTAAAGTAAGAATATTGATTTTTGATATCGATTCCTTAATTATATCTCTTTGTATCTACGTTTCCCTCCTTTAGCGCGAGGACGTAGGATGTTCAGGTAAAAAGAAGGGAAACTGTAACTAGGTGCTGCCATTCAACGGTTCCAAATAAGGCGAGGAATTTGCAAGTGTCGCTTTCAGTGATTGCTCTGAGTTTCTGCAGAGGCAGCTGTTGATTGAGAAATCTTTTATGTGCTATTGTCTTAGAATTTCAAAAAATAAAATCTGATGTGGGCAACACACGGCTTTCCTTATATAATGCAATAAATTTACTACTTTTACAGTTAAAAAAAATGTTATTCTTATAGTAGATACATATATTCTTTCCAAGACATTGAATTTTCTTCAATTAGTCGTCCTTTTCATTGATTTAGCGTCATTTTTATCAATTTGGCGAGATTTTTGTTAATTTGGCAACAATTAAAAATGTCGCCAAGTTGGCGACATTCCGCCAAATTCATTCCAAAATCTTGCCAAGCGTTATGGATGGAGAAATAAGTTATTCTTACAGCAGATAAATTACTATTGGCTTTCAAATACAAAAGTATTATTTAAAGTATCTTTTTTCAGGAATGGAACGAGCTAGATCCTCGAGAATGATGTCACCAAATTTATCGCATGGTATTACATATGAAAAGTGAACATGTTTCTCAATAGGAAATATTTTTTTTTTATTTTATTTGACTTTTTGATAAGTTTTTTGAAAAATGTGCAATATCTCGAGAACGGTTAATGTGAGCGTTCTAAAATTTATGTTAATCGTTTTCTAATGAAAAATTACATAAGAAATGTTTACTTGCGTAACTTTATTGGCGGTTTTGATTTTTTGACGATTTTTTAAAATTTCACTCGAAAATTTAGCGGAGTTCTGAACATTCGATTGCGTATTAAAACAATAGGCTTCCAGTGTTTACGGATTGTGATTTTTGTGCCAAATTTCGCTCGAATCGGTCTATTCGTTCGTCAGTTATCGTCTCCAAGACTCACTGACACACACACACATACACACACTTTCACATACACACACACACTTTCACACACACACACACACACACACTTTCACACTTTTCATGAGGAAGTCGTGTTGATTCCAGTAAATTTTACATGAAATATTGAGAAAATTTAAAAAGAAATGGAGTTTAAACATAATGAAAAAAAAAATCTGATGTGGGCAACACATGACTTTCCTTATATAATGCAATGAATTTACTTCTTTTACAGTAAAAAAAAAGGTTTTTCTTATAGTAGATGCTTATATTCTTTCCAAGATATTGAATTTTCGACACTTAGTCGTCATTTTCATTGATTTAGCGTCATTTTAATCCATTTGGCGAGATTTAATTGGTTAATTTGAAAACATTTAAAAAAGTCGCCAAGTTGGCGACATTCCGCCTAATTCGTTGCCAAAATCTTGCTAAGCGTTATGGACAGAGAAATAAGTTATTTTTACAGCAGATAAATGACTATTGGCGTTCAAATACAAAAATATTACTCGGAGTATCTTTTCTCATAAATGGAACGAGCTAGATCCGCGAGAATGATGTCACCAAATTTATCGCATGATATTACATATGAAAAGTGAACAGGTTTCTCAATAGGAAATATTTTTTTTTTATTTTATGATTTTTTGATAATTTTTTTTCAAAAATGTGTAATATCACGAGTACGGCTCATGTTAGCTTTCTAAACTTTATGTCAATCGTTATCTAATGAAAAATTACATAAGAAATATCTATTTGCCTAACTTTATTAACGGTTTTGATTTTTTGACGATTTTTTCAACATTTCACTCGAAAATTTAGGGTAGTTCTGAACATTCGATTGTGTATAAAAACAATAGACTTCCAGTGTTTATAGATTGTGATTTTTGTGCCAAATTTCATTCGAATCGGTCCATCCATTCGTCAGTTATCGTCTCCACAGACTTACTGACACACACACACACACACACAGAGACATCACTTCAAAAATGTTTGATTCGTGATCAGGAATGCTTGAAACGTGCTTTCCCGTCGAAAACTCGAATTCGAAATTTCGACCCCGTCACAATACTTTCCTTATACATTATGTATATATAAGGAAAGTAATTAGTTTGAATTACGTTATGGATTTGGGGGATATATATATATATATAACGGGTATAAAAGTCACATACATTAATATAACCGACTGCAGTAGCACTCTCCTCGGAACTCTCTACTATAATCTTCTTGAGCTTGATAATCTTCTTGAGCTTGAGACACGTGTTTTATCGACTGCAAATTCCAAGGACAATGCAACGTTTTGGTCGTACATGTAACTGCAACCAATCACAGCCAGTAGTTGCAGCATCCAACCAATCATCAGTTTAGTGTCATGGCGCAACTTGAACGCGTCTTGAGTTTAATGGGCTGTCAGAAAATCTCACAAAAATTTCAAAATTAGAACAATTCTTAATGTCCCGCAAAGAAAAGTTGCCGGTCCATTAAGTGCAATTATCGATTTTTCTGTGAAAGTCGTTGTTTGACATTTCACTAGAGATAGTGGGATGTAAAGTAAGAATATTGATTTTTGATATCGATTCCTTAATTATATCTCTTTGTATCTACGTTTCCCTCCTTTAGCGCGAGGACGTAGGAGGTTCAGGTAAAAAGAAGGGAAACCTGAACTAGGTGCTGCCATTCAACGGTTCCAAATAAGGCGAGGAATTTGCAAGTGTCGCTTTCAGTGATTGCTCTGAGTTTCTGCAGAGGCAGCTGTTGATTGAGAAATCTTTTATGTGCTATTGTCTTAGAATTTCAAAAAATAAAATCTGATGTGGGCAACACACGGCTTTCCTTATATAATGCAATAAATTTACTACTTTTACAGTTAAAAAAAATGTTATTCTTATAGTAGATACATATATTCTTTCCAAGACATTGAATTTTCTTCAATTAGTCGTCCTTTTCATTGATTTAGCGTCATTTTTACCAATTTGGCGAGATTTTTGTTAATTTGGCAACAATTAAAAATGTCGCCAAGTTGGCGACATTCCGCCAAATTCATTCCAAAATCTTGCCAAGCGTTATGGATGGAGAAATAAGTTATTCTTACAGCAGATAAATTACTATTGGCTTTCAAATACAAAAGTATTATTTAAAGTATCTTTTTTCAGGAATGGAACGAGCTAGATCCTCGAGAATGATGTCACCAAATTTATCGCATGGTATTACATATGAAAAGTGAACATGTTTCTCAATAGGAAATATTTTTTTTTTATTTCATTTGACTTTTTGATAAGTTTTTTGAAAAATGTGCAATATCTCGAGAACGGTTAATGTGAGCGTTCTAAAATTTATGTTAATCGTTTTCTAATGAAAAATTACATAAGAAATGTTTACTTGCGTAACTTTATTGGCGGTTTTGATTTTTTGACGATTTTTTAAAATTTCACTCGAAAATTTAGCGGAGTTCTGAACATTCGATTGCGTATTAAAACAATAGGCTTCCAGTGTTTACGGATTGTGATTTTTGTGCCAAATTTCGCTCAGATCGGTCTATTCGTTCGTCAGTTATCGTCTCCAAGACTCACTGACACACACACACATACACACACTTTCACATACACACACACACTTTCACACACACACACACACACACACTTTCACACTTTTCATGAGGAAGTCGTGTTGATTCCAGTAAATTTTACATGAAATATTGAGAAAATTTAAAAAGAAATGGAGTTTAAACATAATGAAAAAAAAAATCTGATGTGGGCAACACATGACTTTCCTTATATAATGCAATGAATTTACTTCTTTTACAGTAAAAAAATAGGTTTTTCTTATAGTAGATGCTTATATTCTTTCCAAGATATTGAATTTTCGACACTTAGTCGTCATTTTCATTGATTTAGCGTCATTTTAATCCATTTGGCGAGATTTAATTGGTTAATTTGAAAACATTTAAAAAAGTCGCCAAGTTGGCGACATTCCGCCTAATTCGTTGCCAAAATCTTGCTAAGCGTTATGGACAGAGAAATAAGTTATTTTTACAGCAGATAAATGACTATTGGCGTTCAAATACAAAAATATTACTCGGAGTATCTTTTCTCATAAATGGAACGAGCTAGATCCGCGAGAATGATGTCACCAAATTTATCGCATGATATTACATATGAAAAGTGAACAGGTTTCTCAATAGGAAATATTTTTTTTTTTATTTTATGATTTTTTGATAATTTTTTTTCAAAAATGTGTAATATCACGAGTACGGCTCATGTTAGCTTTCTAAACTTTATGTCAATCGTTATCTAATGAAAAATTACATAAGAAATATCTATTTGCCTAACTTTATTAACGGTTTTGATTTTTTGACGATTTTTTCAACATTTCACTCGAAAATTTAGGGTAGTTCTGAACATTCGATTGTGTATAAAAACAATAGACTTCCAGTGTTTATAGATTGTGATTTTTGTGCCAAATTTCATTCGAATCGGTCCATCCATTCGTCAGTTATCGTCTCCACAGACTCACTGACACACACACACACACACACAGAGACATCACTTCAAAAATGTTTGATTCGTGATCAGGAATGCTTGAAACGTGCTTTCCCGTCGAAAACTCGAATTCGAAATTTCGACCCCGTCACAATACTTTCCTTATACATTATGTATATATAAGGAAAGTAATTAGTTTGAATTACGTTATGGATTTGGGGGATATATATATATATATAACGGGTATAAAAGTCACATACATTAATATAACCGACTGCAGTAGCACTCTCCTCGGAACTCTCTACTATAATCTTCTTGAGCTTGATAATCTTCTTGAGCTTGAGACACGTGTTTTATCGACTGCAAATTCCAAGGACAATGCAACGTTTTGGTCGTACATGTAACTGCAACCAATCACAGCCAGTAGTTGCAGCATCCAACCAATCATCAGTTTAGTGTCATGGCGCAACTTGAACGCGTCTTGAGTTTAATGGGCTGTCAGAAAATCTCACAAAAGTTTCAAAATTAGAACAATTCTTAATGTCCCGCAAAGAAAAGTTGCCGGTCCATTAAGTGCAATTATCGATTTTTCTGTGAAAGTCGTTGTTTGACATTTCACTAGAGATAGTGGGATGTAAAGTAAGAATATTGATTTTTGATATCGATTCCTTAATTATATCTCTTTGTATCTACGTTTCCCTCCTTTAGCGCGAGGACGTAGGAGGTTCAGGTAAAAAGAAGGGAAACCTGAACTAGGTGCTGCCATTCAACGGTTCCAAATAAGGCGAGGAATTTGCAAGTGTCGCTTTCAGTGATTGCTCTGAGTTTCTGCAGAGGCAGCTGTTGATTGAGAAATCTTTTATGTGCTATTGTCTTAGAATTTCAAAAAATAAAATCTGATGTGGGCAACACACGGCTTTCCTTATATAATGCAATAAATTTACTACTTTTACAGTTAAAAAAAATGTTATTCTTATAGTAGATACATATATTCTTTCCAAGACATTGATTTAGCGTCATTTTTATCAATTTGGCGAGATTTTTGTTAATTTGGCAACAATTAAAAATGTCGCCAAGTTGGCGACATTCCGCCAAATTCATTCCAAAATCTTGCCAAGCGTTATGGATGGTGAAATAAGTTATTCTTACAGCAGATAAATTACTATTGGCTTTCAAATACAAAAGTATTATTTAAAGTATCTTTTTTCATGAATGGAGCGAGCTAGATCCTCGAGAATGATGTCACCAAATTTATCGCATGGTATTACATATGAAAAGTGAACATGTTTCTCAATAGGAAATATTTTTTTTTATTTTATTTGACTTTTTGATAAGTTTTTTGAAAAATGTGCAATATCTCGAGAACGGTTAATGTGAGCGTTCTAAAATTTATGTTAATCGTTTTCTAATGAAAAATTACATAAGAAATGTTTACTTGCGTAACTTTATTGGCGGTTTTGATTTTTTGACGATTTTTTCAAAATTTCACTCGAAAATTTAGCGGAGTTCTGAACATTCGATTGCGTATTAAAACAATAGGCTTCCAGTGTTTACGGATTGTGATTTTTGTGCCAAATTTCGCTCGAATCGGTCTATTCGTTCGTCAGTTATCGTCTCCAAGACTCACTGACACACACACACATACACACACTTTCACACACACACACACACTTTCACACACACACACACACTTTCACACACACACACACACACACTTTCACACTTTTCATGAGGAAGTCGTGTTGATTCCAGTAAATTTTACATGAAATATTGAGAAAATTTAAAAAGAAATGGAGTTTAAACATAATGAAAAAAAAAATCTGATGTGGGCAACACATGACTTTCCTTATATAATGCAATGAATTTACTTCTTTTACAGTAAAAAAATAGGTTTTTCTTATAGTAGATGCTTATATTCTTTCCAAGATATTGAATTTTCGACACTTAGTCGTCATTTTCATTGATTTAGCGTCATTTTAATCCATTTGGCGAGATTTAATTGGTTAATTTGAAAACATTTAAAAAAGTCGCCAAGTTGGCGACATTCCGCCTAATTCGTTGCCAAAATCTTGCTAAGCGTTATGGACAGAGAAATAAGTTATTTTTACAGCAGATAAATGACTATTGGCGTTCAAATACAAAAATATTACTCGGAGTATCTTTTCTCATAAATGGAACGAGCTAGATCCGCGAGAATGATGTCACCAAATTTATCGCATGATATTACATATGAAAAGTGAACAGGTTTCTCAATAGGAAATATTTTTTTTTTATTTTATGATTTTTTGATAATTTTTTTTCAAAAATGTGTAATATCACGAGTACGGCTCATGTTAGCTTTCTAAACTTTATGTCAATCGTTATCTAATGAAAAATTACATAAGAAATATCTATTTGCCTAACTTTATTAACGGTTTTGATTTTTTGACGATTTTTTCAACATTTCACTCGAAAATTTAGGGTAGTTCTGAACATTCATTTGTGTATAAAAACAATAGACTTCCAGTGTTTATAGATTGTGATTTTTGTGCCAAATTTCATTCGAATCGGTCCATCCATTCGTCAGTTATCGTCTCCACAGACTCACTGACACACACACACACACACACAGAGACATCACTTCAAAAATGTTTGATTCGTGATCAGGAATGCTTGAAACGTGCTTTCCCGTCGAAAACTCGAATTCGAAATTTCGACCCCGTCACAATACTTTCCTTATACATTATGTATATATAAGGAAAGTAATTAGTTTGAATTACGTTATGGATTTGGGGGATATATATATATATATAACGGGTATAAAAGTCACATACATTAATATAACCGACTGCAGTAGCACTCTCCTCGGAACTCTCTACTATAATCTTCTTGAGCTTGATAATCTTCTTGAGCTTGAGACACGTGTTTTATCGACTGCAAATTCCAAGGACAATGCAACGTTTTGGTCGTACATGTAACTGCAACCAATCACAGCCAGTAGTTGCAGCATCCAACCAATCATCAGTTTAGTGTCATGGCGCAACTTGAACGCGTCTTGAGTTTAATGGGCTGTCAGAAAATCTCACAAAAGTTTCAAAATTAGAACAATTCTTAATGTCCCGCAAAGAAAAGTTGCCGGTCCATTAAGTGCAATTATCGATTTTTCTGTGAAAGTCGTTGTTTGACATTTCACTAGAGATAGTGGGATGTAAAGTAAGAATATTGATTTTTGATATCGATTCCTTAATTATATCTCTTTGTATCTACGTTTCCCTCCTTTAGCGCGAGGACGTAGGAGGTTCAGGTAAAAAGAAGGGAAACCTGAACTAGGTGCTGCCATTCAACGGTTCCAAATAAGGCGAGGAATTTGCAAGTGTCGCTTTCAGTGATTGCTCTGAGTTTCTGCAGAGGCAGCTGTTGATTGAGAAATCTTTTATCTGCTATTGTCTTAGAATTTCAAAAAATAAAATCTGATGTGGGCAACACACGGCTTTCCTTATATAATGCAATAAATTTACTACTTTTACAGTTAAAAAAAATGTTATTCTTATAGTAGATACATATATTCTTTCCAAGACATTGAATTTTCTTCAATTAGTCGTCCTTTTCATTGATTTAGCGTCATTTTTATCAATTTGGCGAGATTTTTGTTAATTTGGCAACAATTAAAAATGTCGCCAAGTTGGCGACATTCCGCCAAATTCATTCCAAAATCTTGCCAAGCGTTATGGATGGTGAAATAAGTTATTCTTACAGCAGATAAATTACTATTGGCTTTCAAATACAAAAGTATTATTTAAAGTATCTTTTTTCATGAATGGAGCGAGCTAGATCCTCGAGAATGATGTCACCAAATTTATCGCATGGTATTACATATGAAAAGTGAACATGTTTCTCAATAGGAAATATTTTTTTTTATTTTATTTGACTTTTTGATAAGTTTTTTGAAAAATGTGCAATATCTCGAGAACGGTTAATGTGAGCGTTCTAAAATTTATGTTAATCGTTTTCTAATGAAAAATTACATAAGAAATGTTTACTTGCGTAACTTTATTGGCGGTTTTGATTTTTTGACGATTTTTTAAAATTTCACTCGAAAATTTAGCGGAGTTCTGAACATTCGATTGCGTATTAAAACAATAGGCTTCCAGTGTTTACGGATTGTGATTTTTGTGCCAAATTTCGCTCGAATCGGTCTATTCGTTCGTCAGTTATCGTCTCCAAGACTCACTGACACACACACACATACACACACTTTCACATACACACACACACTTTCACACACACACACACACACACACTTTCACACTTTTCATGAGGAAGTCGTGTTGATTCCAGTAAATTTTACATGAAATATTGAGAAAATTTAAAAAGAAATGGAGTTTAAACATAATGAAAAAAAATCTGATGTGGGCAACACAGGACTTTCCTTATATAATGCAATGAATTTACTACTTTTACAGTAAAAAAATAGGTTTTTCTTATAGTAGATGCTTATATTCTTTCCAAGATATTGAATTTTCGACACTTAGTCGTCATTTTCATTGATTTAGCGTCATTTTAATCCATTTGGCGAGATTTAATTGGTTAATTTGAAAACATTTAAAAAAGTTGCCAAGTTGGCGACATTCCGCCTAATTCGTCGCCAAAATCTTGCTAAGCGTTATGGACAGAGAAATAAGTTATTTTTACAGCAGATAAATGACTATTGGCGTTCAAATACAAAAATATTACTCGGAGTATCTTTTCTCATAAATGGAACGAGCTAGATCCGCGAGAATGATGTCACCAAATTTATCGCATGATATTACATATGAAAAGTGAACAGGTTTCTCAATAGGAAATATTTTTTTTTTATTTTATGATTTTTTGATAATTTTTTTTCAAAAATGTGTAATATCACGAGTACGGCTCATGTTAGCGTTCTAAACTTTATGTCAATCGTTATCTAATGAAAAATTACATTAGAAATATCTATTTGCCTAACTTTATTAACGGTTTTGATTTTTTGACGATTTTTTCAACATTTCACTCGAAAATTTAGGGTAGTTCTGAACATTCGATTGTGTATAAAAACAATAGACTTCCAGTGTTTATAGATTGTGATTTTTGTGCCAAATTTCATTCGAATCGGTCCATCCATTCGTCAGTTATCGTCTCCACAGACTCACTGACACACACACACACACACACACACAGAGACATCACTTCAAAAATGTTTGATTCGTGATCAGGAATGCTTGAAACGTGCTCTCCCGTCGAAAACTCGAATTCGAATTTTCGACCCCGTCACAATACTTTCCTTATGCATTATGTATAAGAAAAATAAAAATGATGTGGGTAGTAAATGACTGTTTCAATATTTCACAATATATTTTTATTCAAATATATATATAAATACGGCATTTCTCCGAACTATTATTAATTATGTTATTCATTTAAATGAGAGCTTTTATTTCCTTAATTAATCTTTAAAAGTCCTTCAAAAGTTTTTTTTCACTGTTGGCAACAGTCTAGTCCATAAATTAGATTAATTTAATATAACAAAAGTTAACAAATCTGATAGGTGCAACAAAGATATCAGCATTTTGGTATACGGATAAAATTAGTGTTACACCACATATTTAGAATGAACGCAAGAAATATATATTTAAGTAAACTAGAAATTTCAGTTAAATACATATTTAAATTTTGCACATTACAAATATAATATCACCAGGCAAAATCTTGCATTAGGAGTGCAATAAAAATTCCAGAATGAATATTTTTTCATTTATAACATCTTTCTTCTCCACGTCTTTTATTACCTTCAAAATAATGTTTGGTATGATAAGAATCAACCTTTATGCTACACTAGAGGGAAACTTTAGAATGTATTAAAGATACAGTTTAAAATTCATTAAAGCTGCTGTCTTTACTCTAAACTATGCAGCTCATTCTAACGTCCTTAAACTAGGTCTAAATTTGGTGAAAGAAAGGACCAATTTATTGCACTATTCTTTGTCTTCAAACAATTTTTTAACTGCCTGTGAAATATGAGCTGGTGCATTATCTTGCTGGAAAGCCCACTGATTTTGATTTATAAAATCTGACCAAATTGTGAAATATCGTTTAGCCCGATAACTCTGAATAATAAATTTGACATTTAAAAGCTTTAAATAGTATAGTAGTACAGTCAACCCTCCAATAATGCTGTACTTTCATAATGCGGTTTCCATATAACGCGAAGCAAAAATTGCGACAGCCTTCTCATAACGCGGTACTCATAAAACGCGGTTTTCATACAACGAGGTAGTTTTATAACGCGATTTCTCTATAATATAACTCAATTAGCAATCTCCCTATAGCATGAATTTTTCTATTATACTTTTACGGTTGAAATTAATGGGGAATTCTCCTGTTTTTTCATCCACGTACATCACCATTTTTCAATTTCAATTATCAGAGAAATCCCCTGTATAAAAATTAATACATTCACCTCAAAAGCATTGGTAGACGAAAATATGGATAAAGAATGGGTTGCAAATGTCAATTTAAGTGATGTGAAAAGGGGATTGGGATTGGGGAAGCAATTAGAAAATTACTTTATTGAAAATGATCCTTCATCAGTGCGAAGTGCAAAGTTTAAAAGAGAATAACAAAATTGCTTAGCTTCTTATAGAGAGATTTAGGTAGAGTTACAAAATAAAACGACATTAAAAGAAAAATGATTAGGTCACTAATATTCGACAGCGACGATGAATGTTAATAGAATTTTTGTTGGAAAAAAGTTACTAAGTTTATATTTCACATTGTTTTTACTTTTCCTGCAATACATGGTAATGTATCGGGAAAGTATTGGAATCATACCGAAAATCGCAATTCGAGTTTTCGACGGATCTACACGTTTTGTGACCTCTAGAATACGAAAAAACTATTTTTAGAGTGTCTGTCTGTGTGTTTGTGTGTTTGTCTGTGCAATGTATGTATCCACTCTAACTCGAAAAAAAATGGACCAAATTTTATAAAATTTGGTTGATAAGTCACATGTGTATGACCCTGGTGCAGATTAGTTTTGGCACGTTTGGGGAAAAAAGAACCTGCCTTTTCTTGCAAAATGGTCTGCAAAAATTGCCTGTATACAATCTAGCTGAAAAACTAATAGATCAAATTTTACAAAATTTTGTAGATAAGTTACTTGTGGAATACCCTGGTGCTGATTACACTTTGGTACGATTCGGAATAAAAGAACCTGCCTTTCTTTTTTGCGAAATGGCCCGCAAAAATCGCCAAAATCTAAAATAAAAAATTGCGTATGCTCAAATATGAATTAAATGCTTGTTTTATATGTAATTTTTAACGATCAAAAGAATAAGAGCAAACCTATTACACTGAGACTAGCGATATTTCTTGTGATATTTTAGATTTTTCGCATTTTCGTTACACCACTTTAGAAAATAAGCTCACCTACCAAATGAAAACGAAAATTGAATTAAAAGTGCAAATTCAGTGTAATTTTAAATAATTATGGCTGTTATTTTGTGAAATTAAACTTAATATAATGAATTATTGAAGAAATAAAGTGAACGCGGATATGAGTTTGCAGGGAAAGTCATATGCTGTCCACATCAGATTTTTTTAATTTTCTTATATGAAGTTTTAAACTCAATAAAAATAATTCGAAATATGTAAATATATATTTATTGCCTTTTATATCTATAAACTTATATTTTATAACCGTATTCCGCATAATATGGTGTTCTAAAAATGAAGTTTTATATAACATAGAACGAATCAGCCTGGTTTACATGTTCTGGGTTCCACTTAATGCTGTTTCTATATAACGCGGTACAAATTGCTCTGCTTTGTATTAATTCTGAGTGTCTTATATCTCGGTTTTCAGACAACACGGTATGCGGTTTCCATATAACACGGTATGAATTAATCACATTATAAGAAGGTTGACTGTAAAACTAACCCCCAAAATTATTACTCCGCCACATTGCTGCTTTTCGGGCATATCCGTTTCGTACAGAAATTACGAAAATACGAGTAACATGCAAAACTATCTGGGTTATTGAAGCCAATTTCGTAGCAAAACATTATTTTTTTCCTGTCAGTTTTTCCTGTTCTTTTGCAAATTGCCATCTTTCTTGATGCATACGGCTCAATGGAGTTTTTGCAGTTGTATATTTTCTCCCGCAAAGTATTTAGATAATTTAGTAACACGCTAAATGTTTTCTACACTTATTTAAAACTGAAAATTTCTTTAGCGCTTGGTTGGGGTTTGATGCAGCTTCGAGAATGCAAAGAAACACTTTTAATTTTTTATATAAAGGGCATTATACTGGAATTTTAAACATTCACCTACAGCAATATAGCTTGTATTCAAACCTCGCTCGAACATTTCCCATTTTAGCATAATACGAAAAAAAGAAAAATAAAGTATGACAAAATGGATTTTAACCTTTATTAACACCAAATGAGCGGTGCAATTTCCGCTTTAAAAAGTAATTAGCTTTAGCAATTTCCGCTTTAAAAATTTTGCAAATCGGTATGGCTTGTTTCTTTGGGTACTGCTAATTTTTTCATCATTCTTTATTTTGAAATTTGCAGTTTTTACATTACGAGAAAACAATTATCCAAACTTAAATAACATAAACTATTGTTATTGTTTCAAGAAAACCCCAGCATCAAATATTTATGTTTTTGTTACAAGGTATCCTCTGAAATCGTGGGTATGTGCTCAGGATACAAGAATGAGCCTAAATTTCTGGATAACTAACACGTTTATTCACAAGCACAGCGTAAACAGGAATAATATACAGTAAAGCACAACTTAAATGCGTCTCTAATATCACAAAATAACTGATATTATTCTCAAAACACTGGCGAAAGTCATTTAACAAAACAGTAGCTACTATTCTCAAAACATTGATGTAAGTCACTGTTCAATGCAGCTCGTATCTCGTCAACTGCTCGTCAATTGAGTGATAACTACTTTTATAGGCTATCTATAGAAACTTCGGGAAATCTCTCACATCTTATAAAATTGTACCGGTTATTTCGAGGTGTTTCTCGAACTTTCGAAAAGTCGCCAAATGTCGCTAAATTAGTGATAAATTGTCCAATCTGGCAACCTTTCTCCGAGCTTCAGCACATTGCAAACTTAGATTCACGTCATAGGAAAGGTTGTTTGTACAGGTGTTTTCTTCGTCTGGTCTTCGAAAGAGACGAAAGTGAGAGGGGGAAAAAGAGACTCCAGAGCATTTCACAAGTTCGTAACATTATTTTCTATTTTGATTTAATGTTAGTTATATTTGTCGTGCTGTTATGTTTTTGTCGGGGACTGTAGTTAATTGAAAATTATAACAGTGACTTATTGAGATTTATAATCCGGAGATTCTTGTATTTCTTAATGAGAAAAAGTTATCAAAATAATAAATTTCGATTTACGTGTATGCTAATCAAATAAAATCTAGTCATTTACACCTGCGTTTTCCTTATTTGAAATGGCAATAAATGTGACACCATTAAATGTGTGTGTGTGTGTGTGTGTGTGTGTGTGACACGCTTAACTATAACAAGTCACTGAATGTGACACCAGTTAATGTGACACGCTTAATAATAACATGTCATTATATGTGACAAGCACAATAATAACATGTCATTATTTGTGATACGCTTAATAATAGTTGTTGATAAATTTTTTGGATATCAAAAAACCCTTTCAGAATTAAACATAAAAACATTTTATAATTTGGTTAACACGTTAAATGGGAAAATATATTTATTGAATCTTGTTTCCCCGCACGAGAAAATATTTTAATTGTTTAATTTTTCTTTCTGCAGCAAAATGATATATATATAAGTGTGTTTTAATTAATTCTGAGAGACAAAGTCTCAGCTTTTTGAAAATTACATTGTAATCTTACCTTTAATTTCAAATTTTCAAAATTATTATACTTTTCCGTTCATGTAGAAGATGAAACGGACCGAATGAGACGAAAACTGAGATTCTATTTAAAGTATAACTACTCAGCAATTAAGCAAAGAGGTTTTAAATTTTTGATTATTCCTTTGCATCGTCACCCCAAATTCGAATTTTCTACATTTTGGTTTTTTTACTTTCTTTATAAACATAATGTATAAGGAAAGTATTGTGACGGGGTCGAAAATTCGAATTCGAGTTTTCGATGGGAGAGCACGTTTCAAGCATCCATGATCACAAATCAAACATTTTTGAGGTGATGTCTGTGTGTGTGTGTCAGTGAGTCTGTGGAGACGATATCTCACGAACGAATGAAGCGATCCGAATGAAATTTGGTACAAAAATTACCATTCGTGAATACTGGAAGCCTATTGTTTTAAAACACAATCGAATGTTCAGAAGATCCTAAATTTTCGAGTGAAATTTTGAAAAAATCATCAAAAAACGAAAACCTTTAATAAAGTTACGTAAATAAACATTTCTTATGTAATTTTTCCTTGGAAAACGATTGACACAAACTGTAGAACGCTAGCATTAACCGTTCTCGAGATATTGCATATTTTTCAAATAAATTTATCAAAAAATCAAGTAAAATAAAAAAAAAATTAACTCTTAAGAAACATGTTCACTTTTCATATGTAATATCATGTGATAAATTTGGTGATATCATTCTCGTGGATCTAATTCGTTCCATTCACGAGAAAAGATACTTTGAGTAATACTTTTGTATTTGAACGCCAATAGTCATTTATCTGCTGTAAGAATAACTTATTTTTTCTTCCATAACGCTTGGCGAGATTTGGCGACGAATTTGGCAGAATGTCGCCAACTTGGCGACTTTTTGAAATGTTGCCAAATCAACGAAAATCTCGCCAAATGGATAAAAATGACGCTAAATCAATGAAAATGACGACTAATTGTCGGAAATTCAATATCTTGGAAAAAATATTAGAATCTACTATAAGAAAAATCTATTTTTTTTACTGTAAAAATAGTAAATTCATTACATTATATAAGGAAAGCCATGTGTTGCCCACATCAAATTTTTTTTGTTGACCTGGAAACTGAGCTGGATCGAATAAGACCAAAACCGAAATTCTGGCAGGAAGTGGTCGATCATTTCGAAGAGCGGTTTTGAGTGTTTTGATTATTTTTTTCACGCTGTTCTCCTAATTTTAATTTTTAAAATTTTAGATTTTCTCCTTAACCTCAAAGTTGAGGCGGATCGAAAGGCATCAAAACCAGCATTCTTGCTGAAGTGAAGTCTTCAATAATTTTGATATGATACACAATCATACAATCAGTCAGACAGTTTGTTTAGTGTATATTATATAGATTAAATTTTATTTTCTATACAGTTTAGAAATTTAAAATCCCGCTCTGATATGTGCATACGTTTTTAAGTTATCATGTTTGAATTTAATACACATACACATGCGAGCACACACACACACACACACACACATAGGAGCACACATACAAACGTATAAAAAGTACACGCGCACACACACACGCACACCACACACGCAAATACACTTATAGACACTATAAAAAATGATTGATATGTATTCAGGGATACACAATACGTATAAATACATCATAAAAGAAACTTTTAAATACTTTTGAATTCATCCCAATATTTTCGTTTTACATTTTTTATGTGGTGCAGAGAAAGTATAAAATATTAAACAGAAAAGAAAATCCCCTTCTTAATTTTATAGACAAAGTGAAATACCTTTTCTGGTATACCTTTTCTGACGTTCTTCGGTTGATGATCTTAAAGTTTTCCACTTATGCTGTGGCTATTTCTGATGAGTGTCTCGGCTGAAAGGGAAATAGATAACATAATATAGATAATACACTGATCCGAAATTATGTACTAGGTCTATTATTATTTCTTCCGAGAAATAATATATTAAACAGCATCAATAACTGCAATATATTAAACAGCAATATTAAACTTCATCAATATAAGACTTCCTGACAGAGTGATACACACTCTTTTACGAAGTTTATACTCGTGTGGAGGAATTATTTTAATTAAAAGCAAAGCACAAGCAAGATGATCGATGTACAACTTTTGAGCTCCATCGGGTAAAAACCGTCCGCAAGTGTGCTTTACGGGCCATTTTTAATTCCAAAATTTTTTTGAAACCATAGAAAAGAAATCTGATGTGGGCAGTACATGACTTTCCTTATATAATGCAATGAATTTACTCTTTTTACAGTAAAAAAAAAATCTGATGTGGGCAACACATGACTTTCCTTATATAATGTAATGAATTTACTAGTTTTACAATAAAATAAATACGTTTTTCTTATAGTAGATACTAATATTCTTTCCAAGATATTGAATTTTCGACAATTGGTCGTCATTTTCATTGATTTAGCGTCATTTTTATCCATTTGGCGAGATTTTCGTTAATTTGGCAACATTTCAAAAAGTCGCCAAGTTGGCGACATTCCGCCGCATTCGTCGCCAAAATCTCGCCAAGCGTTATGGATGAAGAAATAAGTTGTTCTTACAGCAGATAAATGACTATTGGCGTTCAAATACAAAAGTATTACTCAAAGTATCTTTTTTAATGAATGGAACGAGCTAGCTAGATCCACGAGAATGATGTCATCTAAATTATCGCATGGTATTACATATGAAAAGTGAACATGTTTCTGAATAGGAAATATTTTTTTTTCATTTTAAATGACTTTTTAATAATTTTTTTGAAAAATGTGCAATATCTCGAGAACGGTTCATGTTAGCGTTCTAAAATTTATGTCAATCGTTTTCTAATGAAAAATTACATAAGAAATGGCTATTTGCGTAACTTTATTAGTGGTTTTGATATTTTGACGATTGTTTCAAAATTTTAATCGAAAATTTAGGGGGGTTCTGAACATTCGATTACGTATAAAAACAATAGGCTTCCAGTGTTTACGGATTGTGATTTTTGTACCAAATTTGGTTCGAATCGGTTCATTCGTTCATCAGTTATCGTCTCCACAGGCTCACTGACACACACACACACACATACTTTCACACACACACCCACACACACACACACACATACACACACACAGACATCACTTCAAAAATGTTTGATTCGTGATCAGGGATGCTTGAAACGTACTCTCCCGTCGAAAACTCGAATTCGAATTTTCGACCCCGTCACAATACTTTCCTTATACATTATGTATATAAGGAAAGTAATAATGTATAAGATCCACTGTACTGTGTTTTTAACGCTGTTTAGTTTTTGTGATTTTCCGGTTGACATCATGTAATACTATTTCAAAGTACTTAATTAACTTACATATCACACAACTCTAAATTAACAATTATCAATATTGATAGCATTCTCAATTAGCGATATAGTCCATATATTAAAATATTTTAATAATTTATGCATCAATTAGGCGTCATTTTCATTAATTTAGTGTCATTTTTGCCATTTTGACATAAATTTCGTCAATCTAGGGCGAAATATCGCCAAGTTGGCGATACTTTGTTAGATTATTCACCAATTTTATCAAATACATTACCAAGTGTTACAGACAAACTGAGAGAAAAGCTTTTGTTATATACTAGAAGGTATGATGGTCATATGACAGAAATCAGAATTTGCGTAAAATTACTTCTCATTTGAAGCCATTTTTATCAATTTGGATACATTTTTGTCACTTTGGCAATATTTAAAAATGTCGCCAGGTTGGCGACATCTCGTTAAATTTCTCGCCAATTTTTCGACAGACGGACGGAGAAATGGGCTATTCTTATAGTCTCTTCTTATGTTATTTCCGAGATATTGAACTTTCATCAATTAGTCGTCATTTCATTAATTCAGTGTCAGTTTCATCAATTTAGCGAGTTTTTATCAATTAGGTGACATTTCGTCAATTTGGCAATATTTGAAAAGTCACTATGTTAGAGATATTCCGAAAAATTCGTCACCAAAATTTTATACAAACATTATGGACGGAAAAATAGGTTATTCTTATAGTACTCGAAGATTTTTATATTATTTCCAAGATATTGAATTTTCGTCAATTAGTCGTCATTTTCATTGATTTAGCGTCATTTTTATCAATTTGGCGACATTTTCATTAATTTTGCAACATTTAAAAAGTCGTCAAATTGGCGACATTCCGCCGAATTCTTCGCCAAATTCTCACCAAGCGGTTTGGACGGAGAAATAAGTTATTCGTATAGCAGATAAGTGACTACTGACGTCCAACTAAAAAAGTATTATCCAAAGTAACTTTTATCATGAATGGAACGAGTTAGATCCATGAGAATGATGTCGCCAAATTTATCGCATATTACATATAAAAAGCGATCATATTTCACAACAGTTAATAATATATTTTTAATTTTATGTGATTTTTTGATAAGTTTATTTTAAAAAATGTGTAATATTCACAAGAAAGGTTCATGCTAGAGTTCTAAAGTTTATGTCAATCGTTTTCTAATGAAAAATTACACAAGAAGTGACTATTTGTGTAACTTTATAAAAGGGTTTGGTTCTTTTGATGATTTATTCAAAATTTCACTCTAAAATTTAGTGGGGGTTCTGAACATGTTTAAAAGCAGTAGGCTTCTAGTATTCACTGATTGTAATTTTTGTACCAAATTTCGTTCGCATCGCGTCATTCGTTCGTCAGATATTGCCTCCATACACACACTCAGACATCACCTCAAACACGTTTGATTTGTGTTCAGGGATGCTTGAAACGTGATCTCCCGTCGAAAACTTGAATTTGAATGTTCGACCCAGTCACAATATTTCCCTTATACATTATACTATTAATATAAGGAAAGTAATTGCATGCAGAAAAGTCATATTTTATTAACAAATGTCAGATTTTATTAGGATTAGTTTTATCGTAGCAAAAGGTAGATAATATTACTTCCCTTATATACAATAATGTATAAGGAAAGTATTGTTACGGGGTCGAAAAACGGGAGAGCACGTTTCAAGTATCCCTGATCACGAATCGAACATTTTTGAAGTGATGTATGTGTGTGTGTGTGTCTATATGTGTGTGTGTCAGTGAGATTTTGGAGACAATAACTGACGAACGAATGGACCGATTCGAACAAAATTTGGTACAAAAATTACAATCCGTAAACACTGGAAGCCTATTGTTTTTATACGTAATCGAATGTTCAGAACCCCCCTAAATTTTGGAGTGAAATATTGAAAAAATCGTCAAAAATTAAAATTTATAAAAAAGTTACGCAAATAGACATTTCTTATGTAACTTTTCATTAAAAAACGATTAACATAAATTTTAGAAGGCTAACAGGAACCGTTCTTGAGATATTGCACATTTTTCAAAAAAATTATCAGAAAGTCAAATAAAAATAAATACTTCCTATTGAGAAACATGTTCACTTTTCATGCGTAAAACCATGCGATAAATTTGGTGACATCATTCTTGTGGATCCAGCTCGTTCCATTCATGAGAAAAGATAGTTTGAGTAATACTTTTGTATTTGAACGCTAATAGTCATTTATCTGCTGTAAGAATAACTTATTTCTCCGACCATAACGCTTGGCGAGATTTTGGCGACTTTTTTAAATCCTGCTAAATTAACGAAAAACTCGTCAAATGGATAAAAATGACGCTAAATCAATGAAAATGACGACTCATTGATGAAAATTCAATATCTTGGAAATAATATAAATATCTACTATAAAAATAATCTATTTTTTTTTACAGTAAAAGTAAATTGCATTATATAAGGCATTGCATTATATAAGGAAAGTCATGTGCTCCCCACATCAGATTTTTTTAGAATGGGATTAAAAATTTTCTGCATAAAATTTTATTTCGAAGACACTTGATTTATCATACCTATTGAGCCACTCAAATTTTGAATAATTCGAATGTTTTTGAATACCACTTAAGCATTTGATTTGCAGTACTTAACATTGCGTTCGAATTACATTACTTTCTTTATGTTCGAATCACAGAACTTTACGTTCGGATTAAAGTACATTTCTTTATGTTAGAATTATAGTAACTATTTTCTTTCGAATTGCTGTACTTTTTTTAACATTCGAATTAAAGTACTTTTTTTTTGCATTCCAATTACAATACTTTCCTTTAAGTTTGAATTAGAGTACTGCTATTTACGTTTGGATTATAGTTTTAGTTTACAATGTATTGCAGGCAAAGCAAAACATAAATTTCCTATTTCACAAATTGATAGTTTAAATCTACATAAATAAAATTGAAAATCTGTTGGTATGTGAGTGTGTGTGTGTGTGTGTGTGTTTCATCATCCCGAAGAATGGCTGCATTAAATTAGATAAAATTTCCGGGGAAGGCTTAGATTAGCCTCACTTAAAATTTAGTTCATTCTTCGAGTTTCTAGGACCAGGGGTTATCGTTATCGAGATAATAAATCCCATAGAAATGGTATTACGCAGACGATGTTTTTTCCGCAAATGTATTTGAACAGAAATATATCATGTTGCTAAGCAACAGTATTAAATGAGTTTATACAGCAGGCGATTTTTATTAAATCTTTTTCGATATAAATAATAAAGAAATTTCTATAAATAAATTTTAATATAAATAACATAAATATTTATAAAAATAACGTTTATGGGATATTTTGGTTTTCTTCTTATTACTTTCCTTATATACATATAGTGTACAAGGAAAGTATTGTGACGGGGTTGAAAATTCGAGTTCGAGTTTTCGATGGGACAGCACGTTTCAAGCATCGCTGAACACGAATCAGACGTTTTTGAGATGATATCTGTGTGTGTGTGTGTGTGTCAGTGAGTCTGTGGAGACGATAACTGGCGAATGAATAGACCGATTGGAACAAAATTTAGTACAAAAATTACAATCCATGAATACTGGAAGCCTATTGTTTTCATACGCAATTGCATGTTCAGAACCCCCCCCCCCCCTAAATTTTCGAGTGAAATTTTGAAAAAATCATCAAAAAATAAAAACCTTTACTAAAGTTACGTAAATAGTCATTCTTATGTAATTTTTCATTAGAAAACGATTAACATAAATTTTAGAACGCTAGCATCAACCATTCTCGAGATACTGTACAGTTAAAGAAATTATCAAAAAATCATATAATATTAAAAAAATACTACCTAGTTGAAATATGTTGACTTTTCATAAGTAATATCATGCGATAAATTGGGTGACATCCTTCTCGTGGATCTAGCTAGTTCCATTCATGAGAAAAGATACTTTAGGTAATACTTTTGCATTTGAAAGCCAATAGTCCGTTATCTGCTACAAGAATAACTGCTACAAGAATAATCTGCTACAAGAATTTCTCCGTCCATAATGCTTGGTGACGAATTTGGTGGAATGTCGCCAACTTGGCGACTTTTTAAATGTTGCCAAAGTAACGAAAATGTCGCCAAATTGATAAAAATGAAGCTAAATTAAAAAAATGACGACTAAATGATGAAATAATTATTACAGTATTTTAATATATGGACTATATCGCTTACTGAGGATGCTATCAATATTGATGATTGTTTAGAGTTGCGCAAAGTATAAGTTAATTAAGTATTTTGAAATAGTTTTACATGTTGTCATCCTGAAAATCGCCCAATGTACAATTCAACGATAAAAACACAGAACCGTGGATCTTATACATTATTTTTTTACTATAAGAGGGGTGAATTCATTGCATTATATAAGGAAAGTCATGTGCTGCCCACATCATAATTTTTTGAATAGTTAACGTCATTTAAAAATGCTCCAAGTTATCAAATGAAAGAAAAAAATATTAAAATTGTCTATTTGATAAAATTTCAAATTCCTAGTTATGTTGTATTTTATGACGCCAAATTTATGCATATAAAAATTAAATAAAATAATTAAAAAAATGAATTTGATGTAAGGATAGTTATGTAGCTACGAACATCTAATTTTTGTTTAATTTCTTAGAACATTGTTTAAGGAAGTCATGTGCTCCTGACATCATAAAAAAATTTTCATGTTGGCTTTTTGTCAATGTCATAATACATGTGAAACACAAATATAATTTTATATTTAAGTTTAGAGTATCATTTTTACATTTTACGAAGTTAAAATTTTAGAAAAAACATCACTTAATTTAGGATAAAGGTATATTAATTAGTAAAAGCAATAAACGCATGTAAAATTAAATTAAGAAGTTAAAATTTGTGAGTCAGTTATTGCAGTACTTTGAGAGCTCTTATAAAATACTTTTATCGTACATTTAAGAACATTCTTTGAGTTTCATTCATTTACGTTAAACGGCGCAATACTCTTTTTATGCAAATTAAGTTTGCATGTTTATGTTTCCTTTAAGGCTTTTTGCCAAGCAGAGGCTTTTCATAGGACTATTTAGCTAATCTCTCGGGCCATGCCGTAAAAGCACTTCCGAGTTTGTTTTATTCCATAAAGGAAAAGATAATTTGCGTCATAGATTGACATAGACGTTTTAAGTGTCTAGTTATATAGGAGGTGATCTTTTTTTGTGTTCAAGCCATGGCTATGTGGGGAGAGTTTGTATAATACAGGCACTTAGATTCAGGTCGATTATCTGTAAGAATGTATAAAATTATATACACTAGGATCTATAGTGATTAGATTAATGAAATGTATGTAACTCCCGCCAGTTTGTTGCAAGAACTTGAAGACACTTTTAATGGTTTAAGTGCTATACTCTTTCATTACTTTGTTCTGTGCCTCCTATTTATTATAGTTGGAATTTTCATCTAGGATTCCTGCTCATTCTATTTACCCTATATTAATTATGGCTGTCTGTCTTCAACACTTATATATATATATATATATATATATATGACAGTGTGGTATTACAGGAAAGTTAAAAGTGAAATGCTCTTTGAACCATTGGCTGTAGACATATAGTTTGATACGCAAAAGTACTTTCAATAAAGTAGAAAATTATGCAATAGTAATTCAAATAATCTGTAATAATATTGCAAAATCTTAAAAAGTTAAATTTTAATATAGCCTTTCTAGCGAAAAAAGTTAAATTACAAATATATTGTCTTTAATTCGTTTAATCAAACAAAACAAAATTCTGTATCAAAAGTACAAATGTAAGACGAAATAAATCGTCAAACGCACCAAGTTATGTTACTGCTACACCACTCCGGCCATATAAGAAATTACCTGGAATGACCTTACAGAGCCAACAATACGCAAAACGTTCATTGAAAATTCTGGAACATTCATAATAAAATTGAACACTAAATATTTTAAAATTTCAATTTTTATGGCAACACTTCATGTCGTAGAGTGTCCAGGAACTTATATTTTAGCTTAAAAGTTATTTAATGTGAGCCAACGGCTCTACCGTGCTGAAAACACCGGTTGTCGTTAGATCACCAAAGTTAAGCAGCATCGGGTGCGGTTAGTACTTGGGCGGGTGACCACCTGGGAACATCGCGTACTGTTGGCTCATTTCAGTCGACGTAGTGGCCGAACGGTCAAGGCGAGCTTTTCCAGCGATTGATCGGCCGCCACATTGTGTGTTCGAGTCCCATATAAGACATGGATGTTTGTGTTGTTGGGCGCAATGTGCCCCCACCCCCACTGATGCCCTGGGGCAACGTCATTTGACGGCTAAGAGGTTCACTGTCCTGGTCGATGTATAGGCGAAGATGAAAGAGTCAATGCCTGGCCATTGGGGAAAAAAAGTTATTCAATGTGTTCACCGGCTTCAAAATTCATCGTCTGAAACTAAATATAAAGAACGAACTTAGTTTTCTCATTCAATTTTCCCCTCTGCGTGAATAAGAAAAAAAATCACAGATGTCTTAAATTTATTCTCCCTTATTGAATTATTTTTCTATTCTTCCAGTCTATTCATTTGTCATTTCTTCCAGCCGTGAATCGATTAAATCAGTTTTTTTGTTCTCCCCTACAATTATTTTAAAGATGGTACTTGAAGGTGAACCAATAACATGACCGTAACTAAGCAACCACATCTCTCAACTAAAATAACGGAAGATACTATTCCTTCGGGACATGGCTTGATACATATTTCGAAATTTCGATATTTTTTTTTTGTAAGTACAGGAGAACGACACGAAATTTAGAGTTGCGCTTTTACTTTCCCTATAATACATGGTCATGTAAAGGGAACGTATTGGAATCGTGCCGAAAATCGGAACTCGAGTATTCGACGGATCTACACCCCTAGTAGCAATCCAATATTGGCTTATTATTGCTTCCAATATTGGACCAATATGAGAAAGTGTATATTTTGAAGGAATTGGCTCAATATTGGCTTAAAATATTGGGACATTATTATGCTAATATTTCCAATGTCACGCCAATATTGGCGTAATATTGTAATGAAAATATTAGCCAATATTGGAGGCCAATATAACCCCAATCTTTGGTCAATATTGGGATTCCAATGAAAATATTTCCAATGTAATGCCAAGATATATAAGATTGGTGCAATATTAAATGCTACTAGGGACGTTTCAGGGACTCTCGAACACGAGAAATCTATTTTCAGCGTGACGTCTGTGTGTGCGTCTGTCTGTCTGGGCAATAAATGTATCCACCTTAATTGAAAAAAAAAACTATTCAACGGAATTTCACAAAATTTTGTAGAATGCATAATCATATGTTGTTATAAACCATAATCATCTCCAAAGAGTTCGCCATTACAGAACAGTGTCATAATTTAAACTCTAGTTATGTAATTATTTGGAAGGTTAGCTAGCCAAAAGCCTTTTAATGCACTCGCGCATATGAAGCATGCGAGCTCTGAAAGATTTCAAATTAAATTCAATTTAACAAATAATTTAGAAAGTAGAAGTATAGAAAATTAATTTCAATATTTGAGAATCCTAATACAAAAAAGTATAAGTTGTTAAAATTTGAATATTGAATTAAACAAATTGGAATAAATGAAAAAAATAAAATCAAAGTAACGTATTTAATATACAGAAGCACGTTTAAACCACAATACATACAAGTGCACACGCTTTGATTAGTTGCTTAAAAGTTGTTGTTTACTTGTTATTTGTATGAAGCGTAGTGAGCATGCGCGGTTTAAAAATGAGGCGTTTCACAGTTCGTTTAAATCATTGAAATTGTGATTCAGCACATCTGTGTGCCATTTTTTGTATGTGTGCGAATTCTCATTTTCATACCTATTGTAGTTTTCTTGTGAAAAGAATCGCAAAATTCAGGCAAATGTTGATTTCGCTTCGTTAAGAATAAGAAAATGATTTCGCTTTGCTTGTCCAAAAATATCTGTAAATCGATAAAATAGTGACGTATTAGCTTCAAGGAAATATGTGCAGAATTTACTTTTACAATGGCGCCCTGACGAATTAACCCTGCAGATTAGGTGGAATGGCAAAGGAGGAGTCTAAAAAACACCAATTTGTGAATTTTCAATGGACCTTACGAATTATGACGCCAGTTTCAGAATTGCAATCAAATAGGATGCTAGCTTGTATAAATTAAAATATTGATCGTTTAGATTGTCAGTTGCAAGTCAACCTGACTTGAGATGGAGGAAATGACTCCACATTGACGAGAAGAACTTAGAATCATGTTGCAGTACCTCAACGGTTAGAGTAGGTGTTATCAAGTTCAAAGATTAACGTTTTGGTCCACGGCTGGAATAGTGAAACCTTCACAAACTCACGAGAATGTGAAAGCTGGAGAAGAATTTATCCATCATGGAGATGGTCTAAAATAATGTACGAAACTCGTATTTATATCTACCTACGGTTACTTTTTACAGACACAAGATAAATTCTGAAAGGTATAAAATATACACTCTTTTGAAAAAAAACAAAAAAAAAAAAAAACGAAGCATCCCTAAAAATAATTCGATCATCTCGAAAATTTGTATGCAAATTCATTTATACCAAGTATGCAAATGATTAAATTTACAAGGCCAATGAGTGTCGGTCATAGAGCAAGTTTCTACTAAGCAACTAGCATCCTATAAAACAGGTTAAAAATGTGGACGGTTTATCTTCGCTCGATATCGGCGTTGCAGTTCCGTGGAGACACAACCAATAATGCCGTTACGACGTTGCCAAAGACCATATAAGCAATTAGACGAGTTCGAACGTGGTCGTATAGTCGGGATGCGTGAAACTGACTGGTCATACCGAGTAATAGAGAGTCACCTGCACCGAACGGACACTGATGCTGTGAAAAGGTGCTGTCAGCAAAGGTTTCTGCAAGTAACTAATCGGCGGAATGAAGACTCTGGAAGGCCAAGGTGCACGAATGCGTGGAAAGATTGGATTACTATGCGACAGGCCCGAACTGGTCCAACAGCATCATTGTCCGCCATCCACAGTACTACAATCTCTTCCATACCTCCAGTGGTACCTTCCACCATCTCACGGCGCTTGGCTGAGGTGGGGTTACACTCACGGCGGCCTTTAAGACGTCTGCCCATAACCCCACAATATAGACAGAGTCGTTTGTAGTGGTATCGTAGCGGAGCAACATGGCTGCCAGCAGACTGACATCGAATAGTGTTCGGCGAAGAATCACGTTTCAGTCTTTCAGCAGATGACCATCGGGTACGTGTGTGGGTGCCCCGGGGGCATCGGTCCCAATCAGCCTTTGTTTTACGCAGGCACACAGCCCGGTCGCTCATCCTGCTATTCGTACCCTAAGGTGAGTCGGGTGACCTGGGTCTTTCACAGGCATACAGCCCTTACCCCAGGTGTGATGGTGTGGGGTGCTATTTCTTACGACAACAGGTCGCCTCTATTCATCTTGCGTTCAACGTTAACAGCTCAACGATATGTTGATGAAATCCTGCGGCCGTTTGTGTTACCCTTCATGGCACGTCATTCGTGGGCCATTTTCCAACAAGATAATGTCACGCCACGTACGGATCGCATATCTGGAGGCTGTCTTCGTGCTGTTGATACTTTTCCTTTGCCAGCAAAGTCACCAGACTTTTCGCCAATCTATCAAGTATGGGACATGATAGGCCGCCAGATTCGGGCACCCCGAAATATAACAGATCTGGAGCAACAATTGAGGAATACCTGGCAGAATGTATCGCAGGATCACATTAGGAAACTGTATCACTTCTTACCTAGATGTATACATGCATGTATTGCCGCCAAAGGGTTTTCACCAATTACTGATTTGAAAATTCAATGTGCAATTGCTAACCATTGATGGGTTCTGCGGCCTTGATTTTGTAATCATTTCATTACCTGTGTATGAGCTGTACGCATATTTAATTTCAATAAAACAGCCACTTTCTTCATGGTGCTCCGTTTTTTTTTTGCAAAAGAGTGTATATGCATTTATATCAGGTGAATGTATGTAGTGCTCATGGCAATCAACGGAAAGGAATAATGGATTGAAATCATGTTTATTAGCGTTGGTGAGAGTAACTTCCCAACTGTAAAACATATTTTATAGTCGGAAACAAATCTTAACTGAAATTGTTTATATTTTTTTCTCATAGTATTGAGAAAGTATTGTTTTCACGAAATTTTTTGATTTCGAGAATTTGATGCCAATATATGTTATAAGACCTTCTGAACACGTTTTGGCTATTTTTGGAGTTGCATTAAAGGGTGTAATTATAGCTCAACAATCACGAGACTTAATAGTTTCAATCATTGTTGTAAAAAATAGCCGCGATACGATTTTTTTGTTCGTGACGTCATCAGCCTAGCTTGAGAGACAAGTTACACCCCCGCCCCTACGTTGGTACATTGCCAAGCATGGTATCAATCGGAAGATTTTATCAAGCCCTTTAAAGTGGAAGGTGCACGCTATAATTTTAATCATTTCCACAATACAGATTTTTCAATTTTTTTTGTATAAATTTTGAAAAAAAATGAATTCTGGTATGAAAAAGTTCGAGTTGAGCCACACGTCAGTTAGGTTTACTTTATTATAATTATTATATCATACTTTATTATAATTATTAATATTTTAGGTCTTTTTCATGGAATTTTTTCTCCAGGTTTCAAACTAGTAACTCATGACTTTATCCGTTTAAATACTCCTATAAGCGCTTACTTCTAGCCTTCTTTTATTTTTTATCTTCTCCCCCTTTACTCTAAATAGCACATTTCTATTTTTATTTAAATTAACTGTACGTTTCCTTCACAGGGTTTTCCTTAAACACAAATATATTTACCTAATCTAAGTCTACGACGTAAAAGCGCTTCCGTTTTTATTCTTGGCTGAAAATAGAAACATAACTTTTGTCGTAGATTGAAATAGACATTTTGAGCGGCTAGCTCTGGAACGTGCTGTTCGTGATCAAGCAGCGGTTGTCGGGGAATGTTTGCATATTGCATAATTTTAGGTGTAAACCCACTGCGAGGAAGTATCAAATGAAAATTAATGATATAATGACCCAGGTGTATCTGTCTCTCCGGAATACTTGGTGAAAATTTGGAGTCCTTCAAAGTATCGCCAAGTTGACAAAAATATCGCAATATGATGAAAAGGTCGCCATATTAATGAAAACGATGCCTAATTATAAAAAAAAAGACTCTAAATTGATGAAATTTAAATCAAAACATACGTAGAATTTTGATTTGAAATTTTAGGAATAAATTGGAATTCAAACTAATTAATATACGGTTGGTATACTAATTATGTTTCAATAGCGTTTGTTTGTTTGTTCAATTGTCACATTTGGCGTCAGATTTGGCGACAAACTTATAGTCTTTGGAAAATGTCACAAAATTGATAAGCCAAATCGACAAAAATGTTGCCAAATTATTGAAAATTCAATAAATCTGAAAATATACACTATAATTAAATTTAATTTCTTTGATAATCCCTGTCGCTTTTTAGAAAATATAAATTTAATATTCTTTATTGAAAATATAATGAGTTGTTGTTGTTGAAACCCAGACCGTCCGACCTACCAGAACGGTGTAAGGCAACTGTTTGGACCGCCGGTAAGTACCACCCAATTTAGACCGGAACCCAGTGGGGAAAGCATCCACAGAGACCGTCCTCCTTCCCCTACCACCAACCTCTCGGAAGGACGTACGGACCCACATGTTTAACGTGATCGTACTCCGCGTGAACATGATGGCAGTTTCGGCAGTGGCGGGAATCGAACCCGGACCTACCGGATCCTGAGGACCTACCGGATCCTTAGGATATTAGGAGCACCTAATGTTGCTAGCAGCACAAAAACTCTAGGTGCTTAGTTTTTGCTAATTTAACAAGAAAACTTTCTACTGTCAATGCTTGTAGCTTATAGATTCGACTCAAATCAGTTGCCGACCTGACTTGAGTAAGTGAGGTTGCGCTTCTTGTCGATCCCGAAGAAGAAATCTGCATTTTGACTTTGAAACTGGTTGATCAATTTATTTTGGTATAAATGCTGTATCTTACGAAGTTTAATTTATTTATTTATTTACTTATTTTTTGCTTTGTTTCTTTCAGTAAAACAAATTACTTTTCCCTTTTTTCCTATTGGAATACATAAATACCAAGAAAATATTTTACAGTGTAGAAAATGAAATAGCAACCCCCTATTCGTTTCCATCACACTCCATATCGTTTTTCACAGAAGTTATCCCTTTCCATTTATGACTTTTTTTTCGCCAGTTATGTTTTTTTTTTTTCCAGTTATGTCGCAGTTTCCTTCTTATATCTTTGTTCCGGAATAAGATTCAAAGTTGGAGACAGACACACAATTTTTAGACATTTTTAAACTGGGTTGTTTCTCCGTAGTTTTCTTTACAATTCCCCTTTGGCATTTGCAAGTGAATTCTTGAAGAGGTTTTCAGTTGCTTATTCGATCTTGAATGGAAAGAAGTATTCTGAAAGTCCATTGGTATGTCAAAGAGAAATATATATTTTTATGCTTTTATTCAGCGCTTAAGTGGGAGGGGTGGGAGGCAAATTGGACACTTTCATGAAGAGATACGGGTATTTTCTGAGGTTCTCCATTAAGGCGCTTTCATTGCTACTGAAAATACAGTAAAGGGGACGTCAGCATATTACACCGTGTGAGTTGCTATAGGAATGTCTGAATCGAAATAATTGATACAATTTTATCCAAGTAATAGAGAATTTACGAAAATCTATACATACAAAATTGAAGGTCTGTTTATTTTTTGCTTATTTTCTTCGAATAACTCAGTTCATGTTGCAAGTTTCTTGGATCAAAGATTTCGAGATATTAATAAAAACCGTTTCCATGGAAATAACAAATTGCAGACGCTTATTCTATGAAACTTAATTTAAAAGAAAGAAACTGATATAATATTGTCTAGAAAAGGGAATTATTTCAAATGTGTTTATATTGTAGACGATTTTCATTTAATACATATGTGAGGGCCGGCTTTTGCGTTACTTTCTACTATCACATTCTCATTTATGCGCTCGGGTCAGAAGATATCGTTTGGCCTAATCGTTGTAGCACGTGTCCACTATAATTTTTGTCCCGAGTTTGAATGCAAACAAACGGGAGTTTGCTGACTGAGCCCCCATTGGCAAAACCTGAAAGAAAAACGAGCATGTAACTTTCTCGTTCAATAATGACGATCTCAACGTCTCTCATGAAATGGTGGCATTACAGAAGACGCACATTACACTCCCCTATCCGGGCGATAGCGACTGACGTCACGTCCATTCTTGCATCTGCATGCTTGAAGCATTCCACACGACGTTTAACCTTTTGTTTACGGATGGGACAGCGTCCATCCCAAACGAAGAACCTCTCAAAATGACAGTTATTTGATATACCTTATCCCAAACAGTTCGATCCCACTTTGCAGACAATGGCGTCCGTCCCACCCGTAAGCAAAAGGTTAACTGGCTATTCAGCTCCTGACTGTGTTCCGCACTGATGGCTCTGCGGGTGGTAGGCTCTTTCATGGTAGGCTCTGCGGATGGTCCCATCGCCGTTTCTGACAGACATTACCTAACTCTTTCCTGAGGTGGGAGTGTGTGTGTGAGGGGGGGGGGCGATTCTTGCGTCACTCTATGCTACGAATCACATGTCAAGTTATGCTCTCGGATCAGAATTTATCTTTTAGTCTAATCTTTATAACACGGGTCTACTATACCCTTGGTCCCAAGTTCGAAACCGAACGAATGGGAACAGCCATCACCCCCTCCATATCCAATATAAATATTAAAAGATATGTAAGCAGCACATGATTTTCCCTATATAATGCAATGAATTTACTTCTTTCATAGTGAAGAAATGATAAGATCTACGGCACAATGGTTTTACGTCGAATTATACATTTGGTGCTTTTTCGGTTTCAACAAGTAAAACTATTTCGAAGAACCAAATTGATTTATATTTCAGGCATTTCTAAATTGTCAATTACCAATATGGATATGTTAAAATATTTTAATTATCAATTCAGCAACCTGGTGACATTTGGTTGATTTAGCGTCAATTTTGCAATTTTAACGATAATTTCGTCAATCTGGAGAAATCTATTGTCAGGTTATTTGACAATAGATTGATTATTTGGTAAATTTTTGGAATTATCACCAAGTTCAAATTTATCGCCAAGCTTTACAGACAAACAGAGAGAAGAGCATTTCTTACATATAAATAACTATTGGCGAATTGTTCGGTGCCATAATACAAAACCATTACACAAAGCATATTCTCTCGTGAATGGAACGAATAGTTCTTATTATTTTATGTGATTTTTTAATGAATTTATTTGAAAAAGTGCAATGTCTCGAGAACGGTTCATGTAGTGTTCTAACATTCATGTCAGTCGTTTTATAATGAAGTACATAAGAAATGATTATTTACATAACGTTATTATAAGTTTTAATTTTTTGATGATTTTTCAAAATTGAAATTTTAAGGGGTTTCCGACCATTTGATTGTATTTAATATCAATAAACTTCCAGTATTCATTGATTGTAAGTTGTGTACCAAATTGCGTTCGAAACGCTCCGTTCGTGAGATATTGTCTCCAACAGATTTACGGAAGCACGTGCAAGCGCGCGCGCACACACACATACACAAACAGACATACACGCACGTACACATACACAAACAGATACACACACATACACAAAAAGACACACACAGATACACATACTTACATATTCACACACACACACACACACACACACACAGACAGACATCACCTCAGAAACAATCGATTCGAGTTCAGGGATGCTTGAAACTGGATCTTCCGTCGAAAACTACAGTTCGAATTCTCGACCCTGTAATATTACTTTCCCTATACATTATACTATGTATAAAGGAAAAGTAAATAGGGATATACAAAGAAATTTTATAAATGAAAGGTATTGTACTTTTAATTATGCAATTTTAGTTACGGTTTTAAGATATAAGATTTACGGAACAATTGATATTTGCAATTTTTTAAGTCATCTGTTTTATTTAGGCAATTATTTTTCAAATTCATATGCTTTCTATTGCGTTTAACCTATAGTTGCTAAAATATAAAAATGTCACGACTATAACTTTTACTTTCATTTTAGCGTATTCATCTGCGCATATGATTTACAAATGCGATAAGGATATATGTATTTTTTTTTCAGATTTCCCAGTACAGATTATTTTATATAGCGAGAACTCAGATTTTTATTAATCTTTTCAGGAGAATTAAATTAAATATTTTAATAAATTTTTTGAAGAACAATGTCTCATTAAATACTACTATATGTGAGCAATTTTAATCATGAGCAACGATGGGTATATTTGCTAGAAAATTAATAATTCTGCATTGTTATTCCCCGAAAAATGTAAGTTATGAGGTATTTTATATAGCCAGCCTGAAAACAGTGACTTTAAATCTCTAAACAAGTGATGCGCGTATTTAGAAATGAACGTAAAATGAAATGCGATATAAAAAAAAATATTCGATATTTTTGGAATGTGGTTTCATTCCAAATCCCACCACTCTTTTTTAAAAAAATAAGAGGAGTTTCGTTCCGAAATTTATAAAAAGGAAAGGTGTTCATTTTTTCAAAAGAACTTTTCATTTATATGTTTCGACATAACACTAAAAAATTCACAGATACAATAAAAATTTTTTTATGTATGCAGTATATGACTTTCCGTACATAATGCAATTCTTTCACAGAGAAAAAATGATGTATAAAATCCAAGGTACAATATTTTTAACGTTAAATTGAGTATTTAATGCTTTTCCGGATGACAACATGTAAAAACTATTTCGAAATACTCGATTAAATTGTATTTTGCATAATTCTAACTTGACAACTACCAATATTGAGGGCATCCTCAATAAGTAATATAGTCTATATATAAAAGCATTTTAATAATTTATTTAATAATTTGGCGAAGTTATTTTCACTGATTTAGCGCTATTTTTGCCATATTTGACGATATTTTTGTCAATTTGGCATCATTAAAAAGGTTGCCAAGTTGGTGATATTTCGCCAAATTTATCGCCAAGAGTTACAGACAGACAGAGATAGGAGCTTATCTTATAAATAGCCTATTGACGAATCATGGGGCGTCAAAATAGAGAACTACTACACAAAGTATTTCCTCTCCCGAATGGAACAAACTAGATCCACAGTTTACAAATGTGTCACATAATATTGCAGTTGAAAACATTACAGGGACTTAAGACTTACAATAGATAATAGAGACTTGAAATTTGGTACACGGGTTAATCGTTCGATAAGTAAAAATCTGATGTGAGCAGCACATGACTTTCCCTGCAGACTTATATTAACGTTCTTTTTATTTTAATTAAATTTATTTCACTTTTAATTCAATTTTCGTTCTCATTCGATAACCGGACTTATTTTCAAAGGTGGCGTAGGGAAAGTACGAAAACCTAAAATATCTCGAGAACGGCTAGTCCTAGTGTAATGGGGTTGGTCTTATTCTTTTCGTCGTTAAAAATTACGTATTAAATCAGCATTTAATGGATATATTTGAGTATACCCAGTTTTTTATTTTAGATTTTGGCAATTTTTGAGGGCCATTTTGCAAAAAAAGGCAGGTTATTTTTTTCCGTATCGTACCAAAATCTAATCAGCACCAGGGTGACCTATACGTGACTCATCTACCGAATTTTGTGAAATTCGGTCCATTAGTTTTTCAGCTAGAGTGGATACAAGCTTTTGCGGGCCATTTCACAAAAAAGGCGGGTTCTTTTATTCCGAATCGTACCCAAAACTAATCAGCACCAGCCCCGCCTACAAGTGATACTTACCTACAAAATTTTGTGAAATTCGGTCCATTAGTTTTTTAGTTAGAGTGGATACAGAATCTGCACAGACAGACAGACACACAGACACACAGACAGACAGACACACAGACACACACACAGACGTCACGCTAAAAATGATTTTTTCGTATTCTAGAGGTCTCGAAACGTGTAGATCCGTCGAAAACTCGAGTTGCGATTTTCGGCATGATTCCAATACTCTCCCTATACATTACCATGTATTGCAGGGAAAGTAAAAATCAAAGGGAAAAATCAAAGTTTTCAGAGGAAGAACCAAATGGAAAAATCAAAGTTTCCAGAAATTTTCAGTAGAGAGGGTACTCCGCACCAAAATGCTCGAAAGTGAAATAACAGAAAACATATCTTTCGATGAGACAGAGACATTAAATTTGGTGTAGAGTTTGGAAAGATGAAAGTGTGAAATTCCAGTTAGATTAAATTTGGTGGAATTGTAGATAGTTCTTATGGAAGAATGTATAAAATTTTAAGTTTTCTATAATTTGCTACTTTATGAGTTGCGGTACACCAAAATGCTCAATTTGTCAAATAAATGAGAAACGCCTTCTTTTAAGTGAGATAAAGACCTGATGGGTTAGTTGTTCGATAAAATTTTAAATGAGATAGATATATGGAATTAAGTACACGGGTCAACCGTTAACAAAGCAATTAAGATAGAAACTTGAAATTTGGATATAACAATAACTGTTCGGGATATGTTTATTGTGACAGGGTTGATTTTCAACTGGTGTTCGGCTAGTATTCAATGATTCCCGAGTATCCGTTTGTCTGCTTGTCTGTTCATCTGTCACGACATTTTTAAATCCTCGCAATGTAGATAGAGATTTAAAATTCAGTACAAGGATCGATCGTTCAACAAAACCACTGGGAAAATTCGAATTTTAAAACAAATGCTCAGTAGAGAGGGTGCTCCCCACCAAAACGATCGGAAGGTGAAATAACAGAAAAACATACTTCACCATGACATAGAGACTTGAAATTTGATATGAAGGTAGGTCGTTTGAAAGTAAGAAAGTCTACATATTCAATTTTCCAATTTTCACTATTTTAGCGGTGCCGCATGCCAAAATGTTCGATTAAACTTTCGGAAAATCGAATTTTTAAGAAATGTCCGTCTGGGAAAGTGTTGCGCACCAAAACGTTCAAAATATGAAATGATAGAAAGCTGTACTTCGCTATGACATTCAGATTTAGTGAGCGTGAGACCAAAATCATTGTGGTGTAGATTTTGTACGTCATCACTTCGCTGTGCAAGACGCAATGTCATTGCCTCATTGCCTTATGCAGAAAAGTCATTTGATGCTGCCCAAATACCTAATATTGGACGTATTCTGAGATAATTTCTACAATATATATCATTTTATAAGGTTATCAAATAAACATCACAAGAGTTGCTATTATAGTTTTTCTGCAGAAACACAGAGCACGTTTGCAAAACTCCAACGAATACCCGAACCCCAGGTTGATATAATATTCATTAGTATCAATATTTCGAATCTGTGTGTTTAATCTGTGCATTCATACTTTCTTACATGATCCATAATTTATGACACAAAGAAGAGATTTGCAGCAAATATAAATCTTTAATGTTGCCATCTTTCATTTGCAATAACCGTGTCTTATTTCATCTGTAAAAACGTCTGATATATATTTTGACAGATATTTCTTCCTGTGCGGAATGCAGAAAATAATGCTCGAAGGAAGAAACACTGATTCAATAAGTTACTTTCAAGCGAGAGAGTACGGTTGAGTTGTAATTTAACGACTTTATATCTGTTTTTTCCTTTCTCTCTTTTCCATTTGAAAATCGGATTCTGAAAATGGCGGAAAATCTAATGGTTTCTATAAATGGAAGGAAATCTAATGGAATCTGTAGTTCTAAATTTTTGCAAAAAGTTAAAAGCTTTTTAAGTCATCAGATATGTGCAATTAAATTGTTACATTTAATGTTAATGCCAAATTGATTTAAGCGGTATTGAAAAGATATTAAAAGGGTGTCACGTGATGAGCAAAATGTAAATTGAAAGCGCCTGTAGCTTTGTTTAGAACAATTTCAATGTGACATAAATGTAAAATCTAAACGTATAACACATTAAAAAATAGAAATGGATATCATTTGTTGTTAAATATATTTCTAAATCTGAAAGAATCTCTGACAAGTTAATATTCTGTGTTTTCCGAAATATTGTAATAGATAGTGCAATCCGTTCCGATTTCTATTATCATTTCATATTGCATTCGATGGCGCAAAACATAATTTGTAATTAACTCATTTTATGGCATCACTAGAACAAATTACCATGAATTGCCCGGATTCTAGATAAGCGCTCACTAAGTGCTTCTTAAATAATACAGAAACAGATAACAGCATGCCCAATTTCCAAATCGCATGTTTTGAAATAAAATCATTCTCACGATAAAAATGAAATATCTAAATCACAAAATGAGAGTCACGCACATACCCTACATTTTGCACACCGCTCATGAAAACGCGAAATGAATGGCTCTGGTCCTCCCGCTTATACGCATGAGCGAATGCTGGCGCGGCTTCTGTAGGTCGAAGAACTTCAATTGCAGGGTTCTGGCTTTAATGGGGGAAACGGTTAAAAATTCGGTTCATTAATTATATTCGTTCGAATTATAATTAATGAACTGATGGATAAAAACATTAATTTGTTTAGGAGCAGTTTGTAATATTCAAAGTAGCTAGCGCTAAATTATAAACAGTCGATTGGGCGCCAATTTTTATATATCGTAATATAGAAATCGGGGATGTTATAAACGCACGAAAAATAAATACTTTTTTAAAAATTTACCAAAATTTATTTATTAATCGTACGGATTTCGTTCAAAATTCGTTTGAAAAATAATGTTTCGCTATATCTGATGGTGTCAAGATGTAACAATATTTTCGGACCTTAAAGAATCGATTTGCATGAATCCCCCATAACCGTTGTAAATCGGACTAAAACATTAAACACTATCGGGCTAAAAGACAACTAAAAGCTAATTCAAAATTAAGAAAGAAAAATAACGCCCAGGTTCACCTACCCAGATCTTGAATTTATCTGTATATCAAATATCATGGCCGTCCGACGATTACATTTTCCACTACAGACACCTGCATACACAGCCAGACACACACATACTATATATGTGTTTTTAATTAAGTCAGATTAGGTAAGTATAACATAGATTGACTATCTTTAGAAGTGTTCTTAGAAATAATGAAATGCAATGTTAAAATTGTATTACGATATTACAAATCTAATATTCTAATGAACGAGTTTAAGTAAAATTTCGGGAACTATGCGATTATGCTGGATGGGGGAAAATCATTTGCATCAGATCAAAAATCAATGTTTGTAGTGAATAATTAAAATATTATGGGCCAACCATTATTTCTTAACGTGAAATAAAAATTTTAGCGTTCGTTTACTTACTCTGTATCTACACTGTTCACAACTGAAATCGCAACAACATTAGGAAATTGATGTATCCTTATAAAATTTACAGAATATAATCGTAACATGGAAATGTGCAAATGATCAAAAAAAAAAAATCATGCCTAGGAAATGAAAGCATGGAACTTTATTGACATTATATCAATATGGAATAGGCCCACCGTAAGCGGCTATGCAGGATTGAATACGACGAGGCATCCCGTCTATGAGATGGCCAATGGTGTGCTGAGGGATGGCATTCCACACAGCCTCCAATTGGGCTTGTAACTGAACATATTTGCTGGAATTAGGAGTTCTCTTAATTGGCGATCTATGATGTCCCAGATATACACAATTGGCGACAAATCCGGAGAATATACTGGCCAAATCAGGATATCAAAACCTTGTACACTATTCATAATTACCCGTGCAGTATGTGGCCTGGCATTATCCTGCTGGAAAAGCAGTTCAGGCCTAGTTGACAGATATGGCTGTATCACAGGTCTCACAATGTCAGAGACGTATCGTTGTGCCGTGATACTACCAGAAATGTGGACTAAAAGTGTTTGTCCACCAAATGTCATACCACCCCAAACCATAGTATCATTTAGGGGGGGGGGGGCTGTGTGGCGACTGATAGAAAAAGTTTTCTGGTGGCGTTGCTGAACGGGCTGCCATACGCGAATACGGCCATCTGGCATGCTAAAAACGAATCGTGATTCATTCGTGAACAGAATGTTTCACCATTCCGTCGACCAATTGCGTCGCATTTGATAACCACTGGAGGCGACGTAATCGGTGAAGACGTTAAAATGGCAGGTATCAGAAAGGTCGTCTACCTCGCAGTCCTACGTCATGCGAACGGTTTCGAATTGTTTGCGTCGAAACCATGTTACCTGTTGTGTGGGATAAATGTTGTTGGAACGCGGTTGCTGTTATAAATGGCTTCCCAGCAACGCTCCTCTGAAGCATACGATCTTCACGTGGTGTGGTACACCTGGAAGCTCCACTACCTGATCTTCCCGGCTACACAAACAGCTACTGAAAGCCTTCTGATCAGTCGTGGGATCTGGGTCTTCAACTACCTGTTCGTCGGGTCTTTTTGTTGTCTCTCACGAAACGTATCACACACAGTTGAACTGTGCTCACATCACGACCCACTAGTTCAACGATCCTTCGAAGGCTCAATACACCCTAATGTAAAACAATGGTTTGTTGTCGTTCCGTTAATGACAACTGAAAGTATGTGGTACGCTGATGTACTCTTAGTATACTGTGATGGTTTTTACAACCTGAAACCAATGACGCTACAATTTAGCTGTGATAGCGCTCCTCCTTAACTTGACGCTTTCATGCTGCTCGGCAAGGTGTTACGTCATTATGCGTAACGAAACTATGATCATTTGCATATCTCGCCTTGCTGTTTCTATTGCCTGATTTACATGAAGCTACACCAATAACTTTATGGTGTTGTGATTTTAGTTGTGAGCAGTGTATGACTACAAAACACATTTAATGAAAACGTGATAGAAAATTTTGATTTTATGATGTTTTTAGAAGTGCGTCTTGAGATAGATGTGCAGCGTGCATGCTTCTGGATAAACTATGACATATGCATTTGGAATTTTTTAATATATTCTCTTATGAGGTTATATTTTGACGTTCATTTAAGTTACATTAAAATTTTCTAAATAAAATTAGATAATTTTGTGATTAAAATTCTAAAAGTATACATAAAAGAAATGGGTCGATTTTTTTATTTGTTGGCAGATAGTTAGTTATTTAGATAGAGTGTGTGAATATAAACATAAATAGCATGCGAAGTTTTAATATTCTGACTTAATTAGTTTTGTTGCTACAATGTTTGCATAGGGTTGGTAAGTACATGATCATTATTTTTTTTAACAATTCTTCAATTACTCGTATGGAATACGCATTTTTTGTTGCTTATCGTTTGCACATATGGAGTTCAGGGAAAAAACTACCACTGTATTTAGAAACAGGCACTTGTTTTGGGTTAATTGGAATTGGATGCCAGTTTTAAAAACGACATTTAACGGGTTCTGGTCTGAATTGGGTGGCACTGTTCCGACCGTCCAAACAGTGATCTTATACGTTAAATTCTGTACTATAAAGACTTGTGCTGTTTATCTTATTTGGCATGATTATTATGTTTTCAATTTTATTATTTTTTTTTCTATCTAGAACGAACATTTCTTCGTGTTTTATTAATGATTTTGAACCATACCTTTGTAAACATTGACCATAACTTGTAAACAATGAATGCGAATAAACGTAGTTTTTCACGGAATTCTGTATTTTGGGAAATGAAACATGAAATAAAAACATTTAAGAGTACATGGAATGGATTAGCATAGAGAGTAATTAATTTACGTGAATAGCAACAAAAAAGACAAAGAATTTGTGAAATCATCAGGGGATGCATACAATTTCAATTTGCTCTAATGACTAGACTTTTTTACATTAAATGACCTTGTAGAATATATATATATATATAGTCGTTTGGACGAAGCAATATTTTTTCTAAATATACATGTAAATTAGTCAATAATTTTCTAAAATGGTGAATTTTAATCTCTGATTTTAGTCTCTTGAGTCTTCATTAGAGAGGATTTAAGGTAGTGATTACGAACAGATCTAGACGTTTGTTACTCATTAAATTTTGTCTTATGAGTTGCGTTTTATGGATTTTTATGTTATGGCTATGAGATAAAACTCGCCATATGTTAAGTCTCATGCTTTAAATGCATCTTTTGAAAAAACCTAGCTCGTAATTTTATTCTAGTATATATATATATTTTTTATATATATTTCTTTTCAGAGTATTAATTTTGTATTTTTTTCTTAACATTTCTGTCTTTTTTTTTATTAATAATTATGTCAATAATTATGCTAACACCATTATCGTGGATATAGTTCGTTTCATTTATCAGAGAAGATACCTTTCGCAATAGTTTCGCATTTTACGGCCGAAAAATTCCCCCAACAGTCATTTATTTCACAGGATGTTAATAAATACCAATTACATTTTGATGAGGATTTTGCACGTGAATGTAAATAAGTCACTTGGACTAATAAATTACCAAATTAAAATGTACGAATGTAATTAAATGCAATGCCCAAAACTTTCTACTGTGGATACATCATAATTTCTCTGAGAAAGAAATAAAGTCATTTCATAACGCAGGGAAAGTGATATGCTACTTACATCGGATATTTTTTTTTATAATTTTGTATTAAAACACTCGGATGTGGGCAACACATGACTTTCCTTATATAATAATGAATTTACTACTTTTACAATTAAAAAATATGTTATTTTTATAGTAGATACTTATATTCTTTCCAAGATATTGAATTTTCTTTAATTAGTCGTCATTTTCATTGATTTGGCGCCATTTTTATCCATTTGGCGAGATTTTTGTTAATTTGGCAACAATTAAAAATGTCGCCAAGTTGGCGACATTCCGCCAAATTCGTCGCCAAAACCTCGCCAAGCGTTACGGACTGAGAAATAAGTTATTTTTACAGCAGATAAATGACTATTGGCGTTCAAATAAAAAAGTATTACTCAAAGTATATTTTTTCATGAATAGAACGAGCTAGATCCACGAGAATGATGTCACCCAATTTATTGCATTGTATTGCATATGAAAAGTGAACATGTTTCTCAATTGGAAATGTTTTTTTTATTTTATATAACTTTATGATAATTTTTTGGAAAAATGTGCAATATCTCGAGAACGGTTCATGTTTGAGTTCTAAAATTTATGTCAATCGCTTTCTAATAAAAAATTACATAATAAATGTCTATTTGCTTAACTTTATTAGTGGTTTTGATTTTTTGACGATTTTTTCAAAATTTCACTCGAAAATTTAGGGGGATTCTGAACATTCGATTACATATGAAAACAATAGGCTTCCAGTGTTTATGGATTGTGATTTTTGTACTAAATTTCATTCGAATCGGTCCATTCGTTTGTCGGTTATCGTCTCCACAGACTCACTGACACACACACACATACTTTCACACACACACACACACACACAGACATCACTTCAAAAATGTTAGATTCGCGATCAGGGATGCTTGAAATGTGCTCTCTCGTCGAAAACTCGAATTCGAATTTTCGACCCTGTCACAATACTTTCCTTATACATTATGTATATAAGGAAAGTAATAAATAAAATTGACATTATTCCTAGAATTTCAGAAATATTACTGTTACAGATCCATGTATCCGTTTTTTGCATGTCACTAAAAAGTAAGGAACAATTTGGCACTAATTAAAATCTTTATTACTTCCTTGTTTTCAAAAATGATAATTATATTCATTTTTTTACATCTTTTGCGAATAACATTACTCCTATAGAGCAGCCATTTGGAGAAAATGCTCGCATTATATTCTTTCAAATTTCTCATAAATTAGCCAACCATTTGCAAAAATGACATTGAGGACCACTTCTTTAGCTTGATAAAGTCCCTAGAGTCCTCATTATTGTAGCCTTACGGTACCTATTAAGAATAGTTTCAGACGCTGTATGTCCGTTAAATGTAATCTTAAGAGTTGAGTTTCCAGCATTTTTATGTCGAAATTATATAAAAAAACAACCTCGCTATATTTGAAATTTCAAAGTTTGAAGGTAATCTTTAAGAAACTCAGCTCGAAGTTTATTTTATTGTAATTTATTTCGTGGTATATTAAGGGGATACTTTAGTCTTAAATTGCGAAAATGTTAACAAAACTAACGGAAGTTTAAACTTTGTTTAAATAAAATCTATTGAAGTAATCGGAATTAAATATTTAAATCGATCAGAGGAAAATATTTAATTGGTAGAGAAGAATGATGTTACTTAAAAAAAAATAATTGAAAATTGAGAAATATTATTAAAAAATATTTATAATTTGCATATTTTTTTTTTGTCGATAAAATCATACGATGTTGTTGCGCGCATGATATCGTAATTTTTATCGATATAATCAAACTAGTTAGAGGTTTTATTAATGACAGCATTCTTAATATACTTGCATACTTGGATTATGTAATTATTTTATTTTTTAATGAAGCACATTAATATATGTTTTTAAATTTTTATTTTTTCAGAATTTTTAACAGCTTTTTTGCTTCTAAAATTTTTATTTTAAAAAGGCACACGTATAAATATAGTATAATTATTGGACAACGATGCCATTACTAAGCACATAAATTTTCATAACAATTCATCAAACGGTTCTTGAAAATTGAAATATCATCTAGTTTAAAAAATCTGATGTGGGCAGCACATAATTTTCCTTATAAGTGCTAATAATGTCTTATAATTCCTTATAAAGACTAAAAAACTAGACAATGAGAAAAAAGAATTATATTTTCATGATTTTAAGAGTAGTGATTTTTACTTTCCCTTTAAATACACACTGAATTACTGCGACTGGGATCGAAATTTTGAATTCGAGTTTTCTGCAGATTTTTCTGACATATTATGAGTTACATTATGAGTTACATATTATGAGTTACATACATTTTTGAAGTGGTGTTTCTGTGTGGGCGTGAGTGTACACACACGATATCAATTTAATGAATAAAATGATTCGATTGCAGATTATTAATATTATTGCAATTTGTGAATACGATTCTACAGGCTTTGAATGCTGCTGAACATTCAAAACGCTTCATCGAATATTTTTAATAGAGTCAGAATAAAATAATGACAACCAAGTAAGGGGGATGCAATCATGCATAATTTTTACTTTCCCTGCAATACATGGTAATGTATAAGGAAAGTATTGGAAGCGTGTAGAGTTTTCGACGGATCTACGCGTTTCGAGACCTCTAGAATACGAAAAAACTACTTTAAGCGTGACGACTGTGTGTCTGTCTGTGCAGATTTTGCATCCACTCTAACTAAAAAATTAACTGACCGAATTTCATAAAATTTGGTAGGTAAGTCACTTGTGAGGAAATCTGGTGTTGATTAGTTTTGGATACGATTCGGGATAAAAGAGCCCGCCTCTTTTTGCGAAATGGCCCGCAAAAACCTGTATCCACTCTAGCTGAAAAACTAATGGACCGAATTTCACAAAATTCGGTAGATAAGTCTCTTATGGGCTACCCTGGTGCTGATTAGATTAGATGGTGCTGATTAGATTTTGCATATTGGTCCGCAAAAATCGTAGAAATAAAAAATAAAAAATTACGTATGCTCAAATATATCCATTAAATGCTTGTTTTATACATAATTTTTAACGATGAAAAGAATAAGACCAACCCCATTACACTCGGACTAATCCTTCTCGAGATATTTTAGTTTTTTCGTATTTTCTTTACGTCACCTTTGAAAATATGTCCAGTTACCAAATGAGAACGAAAATTGAAATTAAAGTGAATTAAATTTAATTAGAATAAAGAGAACGTGAATATAAGTCTGCAGCGAAAGTCATGTGCTGCCCACATCAGATTTTTAGTATTGGAATATGAATGACACCAATTTTTGAAAGCTGACATGATCAGTTTTAGAGTGCTTATACATGTTTGAATAAACTTACGTAGTCTTATAAAATTTAAAATGTACAAAATATTTTAAATACTATATCCAACATAAAAACTTCTTTAGTCTCAGATGGAATATGATATTTTAAATATTTGTTTATTATTTATTATATAATTTTTACCTTCTCATACTATTGAAAATAGTATAGATAATGTATTGTTGTCACGAAAAATTTTGATTTCGAGATTTTGATGCTAATATACGTTTCAAGACCGCCTAAACACCTTTTACTATTTTTAGAGTAATATATGTCTGTCTGTAGTCAATTTCTTGAGAACACAATAGCTTCTACAAATATTAATGAATGTACACGAAACTTTGTATCTGGCTTTATTATCAAAATATCTAGAACTAGATAGAATATCTTGAAATTTGAGAGAAAACTTCGAAATGTATTAGAATTTTATATTTTCTTAATATGGCAGTATAGGACAAAATTTGATACAATTAAGTATAAAAGGGGTTATATATAGGTCAATGATCATGAAATTTAGCAGCTTCAATCATTATATTGAAAACTAGCCACGATATAATTTTTACTTTCCCTGCAACACATGGTAATGTATAGGGAAAGTATTGGAATCATGCCGAAAATCGCAACTCGAGTTTTCGATGATTCTACACGTTTCGAGACCTCTAGAATACGAAAAAACCATTTTTAACGTGACGTCTGTGTGTGTGTCTGTCTGTGTAATGTATGTATCCACTCTAACTCAAAAACTAATGGACCGAATTTCATAAAATTTGGTAGGTAAGTCACTTGTGTATGACCCTGGTGCTGATTAGCTTTTGGTACGATTCGTAAAAACAGAATCCGCCCTTTTTTTGCGAAATGGCCCGCAGAAATGTCATCTATCCACTCTAACTAAAATATTAATTGACCAAATTTCACAAAATTTGATAGGTAAATTACTTGGGGGATACTCTGGTGCTGATTAGATTTTGGTATTATTCGGAAAAGAACAACCTGCCTTTTTTACGAAATGGCCCTCAAAAATCGCAAAATCTAAAAAAAGCTACGTATGTTCAAATATATCAATTAAATGCTTGTTTTATACGTAATTTGTGATAAGGAAAATAATAAGAACAACTCTATTACTCTAGTACTAACCATTCTTGAGATATTTGAGATTCTTCGCATTCAGTTATGCCACTTTTAGAAAAATGTCTAATTACCAGATAAAAACAGAAATTGAATTAAAAATGCAAATTTAGTGTTATTTTGTGCAATTAAACTCAATTTAATGAATTATTAAAGAAAAAAATATATAAATTTGAGTCTGCAGGGAAAGTCATGTGTTGCCCACATTAGATTTTTGTGTTTGTGACGTCACTACTCTCATTCGGAGGTACAGTGTCAAACTTTGTTTTAAGCCTTTTAAAATGAAGGGTAGCATGCTATAAGTATGATTATTTGAACCAACGATACAGATTTTTCGAATTTTTTCTTCTTTCAAAATTTGGAAAGAGAAAAAATAATTACAAGCCACTAAAAATGAATTTTGGTACGATAAAGTCGAGTTGCGTCACATTCTGGTTAATTTTATTATTTAATTTTATTATTTTATAGTTTAAAATTCATTTTTACGAAACTTACAGGGTTTTCTGTTCGCTTGAAAGTTTTCATTCTATTTCAACAATATTATATTTTAACAATATTTTAACAATATCTAATTTTCGTATGTTAACAAAAAAAATATTAATCATAAACAAAAAACATTATAAAAAAAAATGATAAACAAAAAAAAATATAAGCATTATATAAATTATAAACAAAATATTATAGACTGTTGTATTATAAACAAAATATAAATTATATACAAAATAAATATTATAAAATAAATATTTACTTTATAAAATAAATATTATAAAATAAATATTATTTACTTCATAAAATAAATATTAAAACAAAATAAATATTATAAACATAAATATTATAAACAAAATATAAATTATAAACAAAATATTATTATAAACATTATATAAATTATAAACAAAATATTATAGACCGTTGAATTATAAACAAAATATAAATTATAAACAAAATAAATATTATAAAAAAAATAAATATTATAAAATAAATATTATTTACTTTATAAAATAAATATTAAAACAAAATAAATTTTATAAACAAAATATAAATTATAAACAAAATATTATTATAAACATTATATAAATTATAAACAAAATATTATAGACCGTTGTATTATAAACAAAATATAAATTATAAACAAATAAATATTATAAACAAAAGAAATATTATAAAATAAATATTATTTACTTTATGAAATAAATATTAAAACAAAATAAATATTATAAACAAAATATAAATTATAAACAAAATATTATATAAATTATAAACAAAATATTATTATAAACATTATATAAATTATAAACAAAATATTATAGACCGTTGTATTATAAACAAAATATAAATTATAACCAAAATAAATATTATAAACAAAATAAATATTATAAAGTAAATATTATTTACTTTATAAGATAAATATTAAAACAAAATAAATATTATAAACAAACTATAAATTATAAACAAAATATTATTATAAACATTATATAAATTATAAACAAAATATATACAAAAAAATTATAAACATTACATACATTATAAACAAAAAATTATAAACATTACATAAATTATAAACAAAAAAATTATAAACAAAAAAAATTATAAACATTATAAACAAAAAAAAATGTTGACTTAATGTATTTATCTGTCATGTGTATTTTTCTAATTTTACCCTTTTATAAAACATTAACAGCCAACCGATTGATCGGGATCGAACGGTCATCGTGGAAATTGTTTCAATCAATCGCAGCACAATCAAAGCAATTCAAAATTAAAGGTTCAAATATTCCCATCCCATTAAATAAACAATATTCTAACTATTTTTAAAATTATTACTTTCCTTATATACAAAATGTATTAGGAAAGTATTCTGACGGGGTCGAAAATTCGAATTCGAGTTTTCGACGGGAGAGCACGTTTCAAGCATCCTAGATCACGAACCAAACATTTTTGGATGGTGTCTGTGTGTGTGTGTGTGTGCCAGTGAGCCTGTATACGATATCTCACGAACGAATGCAGCGATTCGAATGAAATTTGGTACAAAAATCACAATCCGTGAATACTGGAAGCTTATTGTTTTTAAACGTAATCAAATGTTCATAACCCCTTAAATTTTCGAGTGAAATTTTGAAAAAATCATCAAAAAATCAAAACCTTTAATAAAGTTACGCAAATACACATTTCTCATGTAATTTTCCCTTAGAAAACGATTGACTCAAACTTTAGAACGCTAGCATGAACCCTTCTCGAGATATTGCACATTTTTCAAATAAATTTATCAAAAAATCCCATATATTAAAAAAATATTAACTGTTGAGGAACATGTTCACTTTCATATGTAATATCATGCGATAAAATTAATGACATCATTCTCGTGGATATAGCTCGTTCCACTCATAAGAAAATATACTTTGAGTAATACTTTTGTATTTGAACGCCAATAGTCATTTATCTGCTGTAAGAATAACTTATTTCTCCCTCCATAACGCTTGGCGAGATTTTGGCGACGAATTTGGCGGAATGTCGCCAACTTGGCGACTTTTTAAAATGTTGCCAAATCAACGAAAATCTCGTCAAATGGATAAAAATGACGCTAAATCAATGAATATGACGACTAATTGTCGAAAATTCAATATCTTGGAAAGAATATAAGTATCTACTATAAAAAAAATCTGTTTTTGTTACTATGAAAGTAGCTAATTCGTTGCATTATATAAGGAAAATCATGTGTTGCTCACATCAGATTTTATCATGTATCTGCAAGCATTTGGCCAATATTAGTGCAGCTTCCACCATCAAATCCCCACTGTGTGCGCCAGAAGTTAATAGCGACAGAGTTGTAGACAGATCTATCTTGTAGTCAAACGTATACAATTTATTTATATTTATTTTTATTTATTTGAATCTCAACAGGCACAACAAGCTCAATTACAGAGAAGGGTAAAAAACAACACTTATACCTACAAACACACATAAAAAGTACACAAATAAAAAACTTAATACATTAAAACACAATAAAAAATTTACATCAAACAAGATCTAAAAAACCTTTTGCGGATCATTAAAAATGCCAAGACTAACGGGTAACCCATTGACAGCTCTGACGAACTGCGCTATAGGTTGATTTGTCAAATTTTTTACCATGAAACCCCTCAAAGAATATACACCTATTTCTTGTCCTATGAGCAGGTACATAGATATTAATTTCACTTAGCAAGTCCTGACAGTCAATATTATTATGCATTAACTTATAAAAGAACAAAAAGACGAAATACAACCGTCTACATTCCAGAGATTGAATACCATTGGAAATTGTATTGAATCAGTATTTTTGTTAGACTTGGAAACGTGCATTTAAAAGCAATTTAAACTCTATGAATGAGTTCTCAAAAAAAAAGTAAAGTTTACTATTATTTTTTTTATAAAAGTTTTTTTTTCTAATGGCCAGGCAATTGATTCTTTCATTATTCGTCTATACACCGCCGGAACCGTGAACCTTTTAGCCGTCATATGACGTTGCCCCAGTGCACCAGTGAGGGTAGGAACACAACGCGCCCAACGACACAACATCCATGCCTGAAGGTGGGACTCGAACCCACAACCCGGCGGCCGAACGATCGCTGGGAAACGCTTGCCTTGACCGTTCGGCCAAAAAGTTTCCATGGGTAACTTTCTATAAAATCTTATTTACTATTTGGTTTTATAAATTCATTCATCTTTATTGTATTAAAACCTTTTAATTTAAAAACAAGTAATTATTTCCTTCTTATGTCTGATATTAAAATTATAAACAGAACATATAGCTTAATTCCTAGGAATATACAGCGTTCTTATAAATTAAATTGTATTTTCACGTTACTGTTTATGAACCGTTTTATTGTATTACCATTTCCTTAGATAAGGGATGCCCTATCCATATCTCACGGATTACTTCTGTTACAGCAAAATTGTGGACTGTGAACATGAATTGTGGACTATGAACATGAAATGTTGACTGTGAACCAAAGTTATTTTTTAAATATATTTAGAAGCGCAATGTAAAGTAGTGTATAGCAGCACCTACACCACCTATAAGGGAGTTCAACGAAAAATGGATTGATGTATACTTCTTTAGGGAAATTGGTGCAATGCCCGCTTGATTAATATATAAGGAATCAATATCTGAAATCAATAAATACCATTTGAAAAAAAAAGTATTATGACATGAAGCATGCAATCAAGTTCGCCGGTCTCCAGGGTTAGCTATGTAAATGCAAATATAAGAAATTGAACTCTTTCGTTAATTAAAAACAATTGAACTATTTCCTTATTAAAAAAATCTGATGTGGGTAACACAGGACTTTCTTTATATAATGCAATGAATTTACTACTTTTACAGTAAAAGAAATAGGTTTTTCTTATAGTAGATACTTGTATTCTTTCCAAGATATTGAATTTTTGACAATTAGCCGTCATTTTCATTGATTTAGCGTCATTGTTATCTATTTACCGAGATTTTCATTAATTTGGCAACATTTCAAAAGTCGCCAAATTCGTCGCCAAAATTTTGCCAAATGTTATGGACGGAGAAATAAGTTATTCTTATAGGAGATAAATGACTATTGGTGTTCAAATACAAAAGTATCTTTCTCATGAATGGAACGAGCTAGATCTACGAGAATGATATCACCTAATTTATAGCATAATATTGCGTATGAAAAGTGAACATGTTTCTCAACAGTTCATATTTTTTTTTAATTTATGGGATTTTTTGATAAATTTATTTGAAAAATGTGCAATATCTCGAGAACGGTGCATGCTAGTGTTCTAAAGTTTATGTCAATCGTTTTCTGAGGAAAAACTACATAGAAAATTTCTATTTGCGTAATTTTATTAAAGGTTTTGATTTTCTGATGATTTTCTCAAAAGTTCACTAGAAAATTTAGGGAGGTTGTGAACATTCGATTACGTTTAAAAGCAATAAACTTCCAGTATTCACGGATTGTGATTTTTGTACCAAATTTCATTCGATCACTCCATTCGTTCATGAGATATCATCTCCACAGACTCACTGACACACACACACACACAGATATCACCTCAAAAATGTTTGACTCGTGATCAGAGATGCTTGAAACGTGCTCTCCCGTCGAAAACTTAAATTCGAATTTTCGATCCTGTCACAATACTTTCCTTATACATTATGTATATAAGGAAAATAATAACAATAAGTTTTTTGCAAAATTTGGGTGTCGTTGTAGGGCAGAGTACCAGGCGTAAGGAATCTTTAATCTCCAGTATCATCTTTTGACATTATCACCATTCTTTCACGTTACTTCAGTGACCACTATGCTGGTTTCTAAATTTCCGTTTTGCAAGTTTATTTAGCCCTAGACTCCTGATGTGGCTTTTTGATACACATTTGGGATTTGACAGATTAGGTGTTTTGGCAGTTTGGAGGGCTTGACAGTTTAGGAGGTTTGGCAGTTTAAGGGGTTTGACAGTTTATTGGATTTGACAGTTTAGGAGCACTATCTCGTGAACGCTTCATGCTAGAGTTCTAAAATTTATGGCATTCGTTTTCTACTTAAAATTACGTCTGAAATGATTATTTATACATCATTTATAAAGGTCTTGATTTTTTAATGCCTGTTTAAAAAATTAATTCGAAACGGGAGAGGGTCTAAACATTCCATTGCGTTAAAAATCCAGATTTCCAGTATTTACTTATTGTAATCATCGTACAAAATTACGTTCGAAACGCTTCAATCGTTCGTAACATATCGCATTCACAGACTCAAGGGCACATATACACATACATACATACATACACACACACTAACTTACCCTCATACACCTGCTTAAAAATGGCTAGGGATGTTTAAAACTTGCTCTTCCATCGAAAACTCTAATTACTTTCCTTATATACATAATGTATAAGGAAAGTATTGTGACGGGGTTGAAAATTAGAATTCGAGTTTTCGACGGGAGACCACGTTTCAAGCATCCCTGATCACGAATCAAACATTTTTGAAGTGATGTCTGTGTGTGTGTGTGTGTGTGTGTGTGTCAGTGAGTCTGTGGAGACGGTAACTGGCGAACGAAGGGATTGATTCCAACCAGGGTTCCCACTAAGTCAGGAAAAGAGGGGGAGAATTTCTCTCCTTCCAAAAAATTTTGGGAGAGATTTTCTGTTATAAGGAGAGACACTTAAAATTTCATTTTTTTTTACCATGCTAATTTAGAAAGTAATAAAAAAGAAAGCATTAACTATAACTCATATTCTTTGACATTTAAATTTTTTAATTCTTAAAACTAACATTATTTTAACATTCTTACTAACATTCTTTTTAAAAATTAATTAGGAGTCGTTTAAGTATTAAGTAAGCACATTTTTGGTAATTTTATAGCCCCCCCCCCCTTCTTGTTAGCAAAAATGCTCAAATTCCTGACTTCTCCCATGCTTACGTTATGATTTTATTTGCTGACATAAAAACGTCTACATGGGTTGTTTTATGTAAAATGACTCACATGCGAATTTACGATTTTTTTGTCTGTAAACTGCAAAAGTCGAGGGCCGACTGTATTTACTTTATATTTTGAATTTTAAAATCATTTTATGATCAATTTTCATGCAGCAATAGCAATTAAAAACTTTAACGATTTTTGATCGCCGAAGGCGAATATCGACGAAAACTATTTCACTAGGCAAATAGAATTAGGTAATAAATTTGACTTTATGTTTGAAAATGGATTTTTTTTTATATATTTTTTACAAAACTTGCAGAACATAAGGATTGCATCGTCCTTTTGTTGAATCTCAAGCCAGTCATGTGATTTTAGCCATTTTGTTTGACTCGACTTTTTTCTTTTTGTTTTCAAAATAGCCCTTTATTTCATAAATAATACGTTTGTAAAATAATTTTTCTGTGTAAAACGCGAAACAATTACAAACACTGTAGTCGATGCAAACAGATTGGAAAAGTGGGAAATATTTTTCAAATTAAACGAGGTATGCCGAGGATAGCGTACAAATGCAGATTTTCGTGATGCTGCTGCAAAATAACCTTTCACTTTATTAATAATACGGTAGAAAAATGGTTTGGTTTTTATTATTTGTATATTAAGCGACATAATTATAAAAAAATTCAATCGATGCAAATATATTGTGAAAATGGCAAAAAGATATTCATTGGTCATCTCTCCTCAGAAAATGTGGGAATCGCCGTATGCGAACGCCGTTTTCGCAATCGCGGAGAAACAGATTTTCAGATCATGTAAGAAAGGAATGTCTCTGATAAAAAAATTCGTTGCTTTGTTCAAATTTTGTGACATTTTTTGGGCATATATGGCCAATTTCACGACATTTTCGGGATTTTTGTAACTTGTAGACACACTGTGTACGAGGGAAAGGATTTTCGCCCGCGGAAAGAAGAAAATTTCTCGAGCAAAACACAAAAAATGCGGGAAGTACTCGGAAAGAGCATAATTCAAATCCGTGAAAGAATCCTATAAAAAAAAAAGCAAAATTTTATTTGATCGAATTTGCCACCCGCGCAAGCTGAGGGGACACTTATAGTTTTCTATAAAATATCTCTCTAATTAGAAACACGTAGTACTTTAGTGTACCCAAATCGCGATTGACTGCGATTCAGACGTAGCTACGAAATCGCGGTCCGCGACCGCTCGGCAATCGGCTCGCGATTCGCAACAACGAGGCAACTGATCGCGATTTGCGGTCGCTAAACAATCGGCCCGATCTCCGATCGGGATCGGGCACGGATTTCTCGGTATCCAATTTGAAGGAAAAAATAGTTTTAGGCCGGAACTGGAGAGAAAGAAATTCTAGCGCAGTCTAAATTTTTACGCGAGATTTCTCATGGATTTCGCGAGAATCTCGCGGGTTCGCGCTGAAATGGGAAACCTGATTCCAGCGAAATTTGGTACAAAAATCACAATCCGTAAACACTGGAAGCCTATTGTTTTTATACACAATCGAATGTTCAGAACGCCCCTAAACTTTCGCGTGAAATTTTGAAAAAATCGTCAAAAAATCAAAACCGCTTATAAAGTTACGCAAATAGACATTTCTTATGTAATTTTTCCTTAGAAAACGATTGACATAAACTTCAGAATGCTAGCATGAACCGTTCTCGAGATATTGCACATTTTTCAAACAAATGTATCAAAAAACCCCATAAATTAAAAAAAATTATTAAATGTTGAGAAACATGTTCACTTTTCATATGTAATATCATGCCATAAATTTGGTGACATCATTCTCGTGGATCTAGATCATTCCATTCATGAGAAAAGATACGTTGAGTAATACTTTTGTATTTGAATGCCAATAGTCATTTATCTGCTATAAGCATAACTTATTTCTTCATCCATAACGATTGACGAGATTTTGGCGATAAATTTGGCGGAATGTCACCAACTTGGCGACTTTTTAAATGTTGCCAAATTAACGAAAATCTCGCCAAATAGATAAAAGTGACACTAAATCAAAGAAATTGACGACTAATCGTCGAAAATTCAATATTTTGAAAAAAAATATAAGTACCTACTATAAGAAAAACCTATTTTTTTACTGTAAAAGTAGTAAATTCATTGCAATATATAAGGAAAGCCATGTGTTTCCCACATCAGATTTTTTTAATTTTAGCCCTCGTCACAATACATTTCCTATACATAATAATGTATATAGGGAAAGTAATAAGTTAGCCAACCACTTTTATATAAAAATATTAATGCTTCTATTCCCCCAAAAATATGTTTTGGTGTTCCTCAAATCGATTTTGCGCAATGGAAAGAATTTTTTTCTCCAAACAAATTACAGTATGTGGCTTTCAAATTACACTCCCACTCGGAAAGAAACATTTTTCTTTTGCGATAATTTTACAAATAGAGATATATTTGAACCCCGGGAGCTACGCGGTTAGGGGCTATTTCATATTTTAGAGATTTCGACGTAAAAAGAGGCAAATTTAGAATCTTAGAAGAATATATTTTTTTTTACTTTCCCTACAGTATATTGTACTGCATAGGGAAAGTATTGGAATCGTGTTGTAATTCGGAACTCGAGTTATCGACGGATCTATACATTTCGGAGACTCTGGAACATGAATAAACTCTTTTTATTGTGATGTCTCTCTCTCTGTGTATCTGTGTGTGTGCAAAGTTTGTATTTACTCTAGGGTGAACTTTCTGGTGAAATTTCACAAAATTGAGAAGGTAAGTCTATTGTGGGTTGCTGTGGTTCTGATTAGGTTTTGAGCATGATTCAGAAAAACAGAATCCAGTGGCGACTCGTTAGGTGGCGTAGATGAAGCAGCGCTTCACCCTGCGTCACCTGACTCTATGGTTGAATGGGATATTATTATTATTTGGCGAATATTTCAGACTGGTTTGACTATTTTTAGATATTATTTGACAACACTTGTGCCAGGAGCGCGATGTTTTTGATGATGTTTGTTATCGACGGGGAGGGGAGAATTTCGCCACTGAATCTGCTTCACCCGGTCGTAAAGTCACGAACGCCACTGACAAAATTTTTTTTTTTTTACAAATTTACCCGCAAAAATGTTCAAAATTTGAAATTAAAGACTAAACATGGTCGAATGCATTATTTAAATGCTTATTTTATACGTAATTTTTTACGACAAAACTAATAAGACCAACTTCAGTAATCTAAGATAGACCATTCTCCGGATATTGAAGTCTTTTGGAATTTTGAGGGAGCTGGTAATATTTTTCACTGTAGTTAGAAAAAATGTTCAATGACATTTATTATAATTTAGTAACTCAGTCTGCTGCCGGTTACATTGGTGCTGATTAAATTTTAGTATGATTCAACAAAGTGGAACAGATTTTTTTCCCCCCGAAACTGAACTCAATCATCAAAATTTAAAATAAAATAAAAAATTAAATATGCTTAAATATATTAATAAAATGCTTGTACGTAATATTTAATGGTAAAACGAGTAAAATTGATCCCTTTACTCTAGTATGAACCAATTTCCAAATATTTTTTTTTTTTTTTGTATTTTGAAGAGATGGCAATGCCAAAAATTATATACACTTTATTATATGCACTTTTATATACACTATATTATATGCACTTTTTATATGCACTATACTATACACTATATTATATACACTTTTATATGCACAATTATATACACTATATTATATGCACTTTTTAATAGGTTAAATTAAAAAGTCAGGAAAACGAAAAAGCCCAAACAACGCAATTAAGTAAACACAAATTAATGAAATAAATAAGTATACAGCTGTTTCGAGGATATGCTGGATCCCCGTCTTCAGTGTAAAATAGAACCGACAAACTGATGTCCGAAAAAGACGAAATAGACGTTAAAATTATCAAAGTACAAATAAGGCGCATTAACACAACAAATTTGATAACTATCAAATGAGTATCCATGTTACTTTGAGAAATTACATGCAATTTATTGAATGTAATTTCTCAATTATTTTTTGTCTCATTAAATGTATCAACTTCGCAAAAGGGTTTCGTAGAGAGGAACGCCGTTGATAAGAAAAAAAAATCATTCACGATATAATTGTCATTTTTATTAAAGATAAATAAATGTTTTGTTCTAACTTAGAAAGAGTCTGATACCTCACACTAGATATCATCATTTGAAATGCATAATACAGGGTGTCCCAAAAAGTTTGAAACTCTCTTTAATTCTTTACCTGTTGGAGATAAGTGGGCAGTGTAAATTACAAAAACGTTGAAAGTAAGGTAGGAAATAAGACTACGTTAATGAAATAATCCTCCCATTCATTTTCAAAAAGTTACACTTTTTACGACCCCCTTAGAGAAATTGGGTCAATCAGAAAATTTTTACTTTTAATGCAACAAGATCATTAAAAAATAACCGCATATCTGTATCTTTAAAATCAACTGAATTATGATAAAGGAAAAAATCTGACTTATGCCACTTTTCCATACCATGTGAAAAGGCCGTTTCATCAGTGAAAATAGGGATCACAAAAAAATTGATGATGGAAATTGTTCAGATCAAAAATATGTTAATATGTGTCAAAATTTTTTATCACAAATGCATCTAAATAAAGCATTGCACAGACAGAGATCATATAAAGCGGTGGTACTCACTATGCGGTTGGGTATCCTATGTATTATCATCCAGTTTTATCTTTTATGTGATATGTTACAAATTTACATTTCTAATTTGATATGGTCCCCATTCACAACGTTCGATTTTCAATTAAATATAACTCGATCAATTTTAAAGATACAGATATACGGTTTTTTTAATGATCTTGTTGCATTAAAAATAAAATTTTTCTGATTGACCCAATTTGTCTAAGGGAGTCGTATAAAAATTTGAAAAGTGTAACTTTTTGAAACTGAATGGGAGGACTATTTCATTAACGTAGTCTTATATCCTTCCATACTTTCAACATTTTTGCAATTTACTTTGCATACTTATCTCCAACAGGTAAAGAATTAAAGCGCATTTCAATCTTTTTGGGATACCCTGTATACTCTAATGTTTCCTTGACCATCTGATGTACGTCTCGGAATAAAATTTTAATCTCTTAAAAAGAAAAATAATGCATTCTTTATCGATAAGAGTACAAACAATGTTTTCTTCTTTCATTTTTTTTCCCGATTATACTTTTTACAGATTATACAATTTTATTGACAGGTGACTCTCTTGTTGACTGATGAATAAAGATTTGTGTAGAAGAGGAACAGAACATTCATCTTTTCGACAGACAGTGCAAATAAAGTTGGTGAAGCTCTCACTCAGCATTAAATTAAGATGGGGAAGGGGGTCTTATAGTAGAAAGAAGATTGGATAGATAATTTGCTTACGGATAAATTTGCTTGAATTTCTGAAAATATTGAACCGAACTAACGATCTATTTTATTGTAGTAGGTAGTGGCAACAAGTCACTAAGCTAAATCTAAAAACTGTCACTAAATTTTAAAGGGAGGTAAAGAGATTGCTATTAGATACACTGTAAAGCATTTGCAAGCCTATTACTGAAAGTAATAGGCTTGCAAATGTATTGAAAATGTATTGTGCGTATATATATATATATATATATATATATATATATTATATATGTATTATATATATATGTATTATATATATATATATATATATATATATATTATATATATATATATATATATATATATATATATATACACTCAAGACAAGAAAATCGACGTACCAAGAAAGAATTATCCAAATGAGACAAAATTTGGTACGTGTAATGTGGATGTACAGCAAAGGAAATGATTAGAATTTCAGAACAATTGGATGATTTATTGCACTGAAAGATCTACACAAAGTGAGCACCTCAATATAGCGTTGGTCTACCTCTGGCCTTAATACAAGAGGTTTCCCGACGTGGAATTCATGCATAAAGTTGCCGGTTGGTGTTTTGAGGCATGTCGTTCCAAATAGTCTTCAATTGACGAGCTAATTCGTTTACATTCTGAGATGGTCGCAGGCAACGCCCCATCTCAACACAAATGTGCTCAATAGGCGAGAGATCTGGGGATCTGGCTGGCCAAGGAAGTGTGCCGTGAGCACGCAGACAATCAATAGAGAGGCGTGTCGTGTGTGACCTGGCATTATCTTGCTGAAAAGTTTGTTCGAGGTGCTGCGAAAGGACGGGCAATACAGTGGGTCGTAGAATGTCGACTATATACCTCTGTGCTGTGATGGTGCCATGGAGGACTATCAAAGGGATCCGGCTATCAAACGAAATGGCACCCCAGACCATTACTTCCTGTTGTTGGCCGTGTGGCGTGTGACAGTAAGAGCAGGATCCTGACGATGTCCGAGATGTCTCTAGACACGTCTGCGCTGGTCGTCGGAATTAATTTCGAAACTGGACTCATCACTGAAGACAATTCGTTCCCAATCCAAACAATTCCTGGTTTTTTTGGGTCCGGCACCATTGCAATCGCTGTTAACGGTGCATATTGGTCAGTTGTAGGCAGCGTAATGGGCGCCGCGAGTATAGATTCCGCTCCCGTAGTCTTCTATTAATGGTCCTGGTGGCTACTTCCGTGTTTGTCACACGTTGGATGGTTGATAACGACGAATCTCGTGCTGTCACAGCTGCTCTAACAATCACTCTATCTTCCCGTTCTGTCGTCGTTCTAGGGCGTCCGCTGCCTGCTGAAATCTGCCATTCTGGACCCATTCCTGCCAACATCGTCTAATTGCTGCATCGCTCCTACCTAAATGCCGAGCGATATGTCGGTGTGCCCATCTAGCCTCATGCAATCCGACCACACACCCTCTTTCAAACTCCTTCATATACTCGTAGTGCACGCGAATTCGCCGGCGAGGCATTATTGTAATCAAGGTACGTAAAAGCAATCAAAATCCATTGCACGTTTTGTTCCTGAAAGCGAGATTCGCTCCTTATATACACCACCATGGTGCTCAGTTTCAATGCGCTGTAGTTCCGAACATTCATTCATTGGTTGCGAATTTTTGATCATTTGCATATTCTGTCGACAGGTGTTTGCATGTATAGTTTCATTACTGGCAGATTATTTTGCTGGGTGTGTCGACTTTTTTGTCTCAGAGTGTATATATATATATACACACACACACATATATATATATATACACACACACACACACACACACACATATATATATATATATATACACACACACACACAAAGCAGCGCTTCGGCAGACAAATAATTAGCTGAATACTCCAGAAATGAATCTGGAATTTTCATGAAAGCCTGTATTCGTGGCTTTTCTTATTAGTTTGACGAAGTTATCAACAAAGTAGCTGAAAAAATAAGCAAAGGTTTCAGAATGTTTTACAGTATAAGAGTCACATATTGATATTCAGGTGGAAGAGAAAGAAGTTTATAAAAAGGAGAGCTTGATGGATGGTATAGCCTGCTTCGATGTTTACTGCTACTTAGAGGATTAACACTTGTACTCATGTTTATGATCATGGACAGATGTTTAAATATTAATTATAAATTTGCAATAAAATATTCATTAAAAACAGCATAACTAAGATAATACGCCGCCCCACCTGGAGGTATAAGGTAAAGATGAGTCGTCACTTCGACAGCAAAATCACACACATCACACCTGTTCCAAGGTCTATGCTCACCCCCGACCCAGGGTAGCTCACCATCCGCGGCAGGGACTAAAACACAGCATAAAATAAATTAGAAACAATATCGACTGGCTTGGGAGGAAAAAAACAGTCTCCTTATTCGGAATACAAAGACTGAGAAAAAGCGCCAACGAAGGTGAGACGTGTGCTATTTTGGCATGGTTGCCCTGTGTTTGTAACCTGCAGCAGTTAGCTATATTTCGTCCTTTGAAATCGGTTGCAACCGTTGCTAATTTGGTTTTAGCTGTGTTTTAACGAATATTTTACTTTTTAGCTATTTTTGGAGAAATTGAATCGATGTATATTAAATTAGAGAAAAATAGTTATAACATATGTTTTTATATATATTATGTCATTTAAAAAGGGATGCTATTTATTAAATGCTAACAAGATCCATTTTCCTGATATTCTATGCTAGATTTTTAACGAATGAATTGTAAAAAATTAAGAAATCTGATGTGGGCAGCACTTGTATTTTTCTTCCGACTCAAACGCATCTTCTTTCCATAACAAAACGACACGGATATCTTTTGAAATTATACCGAAATTTTCAGTTTAAATACATTTTTGTTTTCATTCTTTGCCTATTTGACAATGGCGCCTTGGTAAAAAAGCAAAAAGTCTTAATTATCTTGAGAACGGTTCATTCTAGAGTAATGGGGCTGATGTTATTCTTTTTATCATTAAAAATGAAGTATAAAACAACCAATCAAGCATTATTTAATCGATGTAGGTAAGCATATTTAATTTTTTTATTTCAGATTTTGATATATTTTGGGGACCATTTGGGTAAAAATGGCCGGTTTAATTTTTCCGAATTGTACTAAAATATAATCAGGATCGGGTTGACCTATTACCGATGTAACTCATAAATGTTGTGAAATCTAGTCGAATCATTTTGAACTACACGCACACCTACATAAGTGAAACACACACACACGCGCCTACCTACATAACACAGACACACGCACGAACATAACAGACATACACACACACACACACACCAACATAATACATACATACACACACATACACGCACACACCTACTAAAAGTAAGACACATACACACGCACAGATGTCAAGTTAAAAATGATAGATTTGAGAGTGCAGATCCGTGGAACACTCGAGCATATTCCGATACTTTCCTTAAACATTACCAAGTAAAAATTTGATGTGGGCAGCACATGACTTTCCTTATATAATGCAATAAATTTACTACATTTACATTAAAAAAAAGATTATTTTTTTAGTAGATATTTATATTATTTCCAAGATATTGAATTTTCGTCAATGAGTTGTCATTTTCATTGATTTAGCGTCATTTTTATTCATTTGGCGAGTTTTTCGTTAATTTAGCAACATTTGAAACAGTCCCCAAGTTGGCGACATTCCACCACATTCGTCGCCAATATCTCGCCAAGCATTATGGACGGAGAAATAAGTTATTATTACTGCAGATAAATGACTATTGGCGTTCAAATACAAAAGTATTACTCAATTTTTTTTCATAAATGGAACGAACTAGATCCACGAGAATGTCACCAAATTTATCGCATGGTATTACATATGAAAAGTAAACATGTTTCTCAATAGGAAATATTTTTGTTTTATTTTATATGATTTTTTGATCATTTTTTTGAAAAATATGCAATATCTGGAGAACGGTTCATGTTAGCGTTTGAAATTTTATGTCAATCGTTTTCTAATGAAAAATTACATAAGAAATGTCTAGTTGCGTAGCTTTATTAGAGGTTTTGATTTTTTGATGATTTTTCCAAAATTTCACTTGAAAATTTAGGGAGGTTCTGAACACTCGATTGCGTCAAAAAACAATAGGCTTCCAGTGTTTATGGATTGAAATTTTTTTTCTAAATTTCCTTCGAATCGGTCCATTCGTTCGTCAGTTATCGTCTCCACAGACTCACACACACACACACACACAGACATCACTTCATAAATGTTCGATTCGTTATCAGGGATGCTTAAAATGTGCTCTCCCGTCGAAAACTCGAATTCGAATTTTCGACCCCGTCACAATACTTTCCTTTTACATTATGTATATAAGGAAAGTAAAAAGGGGTAGTTACTTTTTATATACTTTTCACCAAAATTGAATCGATACCATTTTGAAGAGTCTATCACTAGCCGTTCTCGAGATATTAAAATTTTTACTTTACCCACAAGGAGCACAATATCACTCGAAAAAACGATTAGATTTTCATGAAATGTAGGAAATTGCCCATTTTTATCAATCACTGCAATACAATTATCCCCAGAACGAAATTATCAATGTTTCCTCTCAAAATCGAAATTTATCAGTTTCTAGAGGAAGTCACGTACTGGTCACGTTATATTTTTTCTTTCTACAAATTAATGCTCCAATTCCAGACAACTGTCCTATAAATTGCTGAAATTACGATTGGTGAAGGTGGGTAGGGCGGAGGGTGTGTGTGTGTATGTGCAAAGAAAATTCATCTTTTTAACCAGACTGTGCAAACGAAGTCGGCGAAGCATCGAAAAACCCATAACTCAAGGGAGTCGAGTGTATTTTGGGATAACCAGAATATGTTTGAGGGGATTTTTAGATAGATGACTTACCATAAAATTCCTCTTTAGATTTCTGAAAATTATTGGATCGGATTTACTAGCCATCTTATGCAATAGAGTGGCAACGAGACGATAAACTAAGCCGTTAATCAATAAAGACATTTATGGTATCTTCCTGCTTATATTGGATTAGAATCCATCTATCTCTATATAGTAATTTCCATGTGTCAGTCTGTCTGACTTTTACGCTTTTTTAGGTACTTCCTGAATAGATAGCGACTTGCAATCTAGTATACGGGGTAGGTCGTTAGATAAAACCCTTGGAGAAATCGAATTTTTCGAAAATGTTCTGTAGAGCGGGTGCTCTACACCAAAATGTTCAAGAAGTGAAATGATAGAAAAGCATAGCATACTTTGTAATGAGATAGAGGCTTTGGTGTAGGAGTAAACCGTTCGAAAGGAAGAAAGTGTTCAATTTCAGATTTCCAATATTTGCTACTGTAGGTGATGCCGCACTCCAAAACATTCGATTTTGTTAATAAATGTGAAACGCCTCCATTAAAATATGTTAGAGGATTAAAATTAGATAAATTTGATAACCCCCCCCCCTAAAAAAAAGAATAGAGTTTTTCAAAAATGTTCATTTAAGGAGGGTGCTCGACAGAAAACCGCGCGAAAGGAGAAATGATATAAAAGCATGCTTCAAGATGAGATAGACACTTCCAATTGGGTGAACGACCTGACAGCTCAAAAGAAATGAAATGTGTAATTTTAATTTTCCAATATTTTCAACTTTAGGGGGTGCCGCACAGCAAAATGTACGATTTTCCGAATAAATAAGAAACTATTACTTTAAAATGTGATAGAGGCTTGATATTTAGTATATAGGCCAATCATCTGATAAAAAAGCCAATAAGAATAGAAGTTTTCAAAAATTTCATTTAAGGGGGCGGGTGCTCAACACAAAAACGTTCAAAAGGTGAAATGATAGTAAAACATACTTCGTGATGAGAAAGAGACTTGCTGTAATTTGATGTAATCGTAGATAGTTGGAAAAGAAGAAAGGGTACAATTTCATTTTCCCACATAATTTGATACTTTAGATGTGCTGCACCTTTAAATGTTCGCTTTGCCAAATAAATGAACACCTTATTTAAGTGAGATAGAGTCTTGCTATTTGGTACATTGATCAATCGTTCAATAAATCCGTCTGTGAAAATCGAATTTTCAAAAATATTCTGCGGTAAAGGTGCTCAATATCAAAACGTTCGAAATGTGAAACTATAGAAAAGCATACTTCGTGATGATACAGAGATTTCAAATTTAATGTATAGGTAGATAGTTGGAAAAAAAAAGTGCGCAAATTTAATTTTTCAATATTTGTTACTTTAGGGTTTGCCAGAAACAAAAATGTTAGATTTTGCCGAATAAATGATAAGCGCATTCTTTTAAGTGAGATGGAGACTTGAAAATTTTTGTGTGTACTAATTATTTTAAAAAAATCCTCAAAAATAATCGAATTTTTCAAAAATGTTTAGTAAAGGGGAGGGGGGATGCTCGACACCAAAGCGTACGAAAAGTGAAATAATAAAAAAATATACTTTACGATGAAATATAGATTATAAATTGGATGTGACGGTAGATAGTTCGGTAGGGACTTTACAATAGTAAGTTTACATTTTCAATTTTCCAATATTTACTTCTTTAGAGGTGCCGCACATACACCAAAATGTTCTATTTGCGGAATAAATGAGAAAATCTTTATTTAAAATAAGATATAGACATAAAATTTGATACACAGGTCAATCGTATGATTAAAGAAAAACGAAATCTTCAAAAATGTTTTGTAAAGGGGGTGTTTCACACTAAAACGTTCGAAAGGTGAAATGAGGGAAGACGACTTGAAATGTGATGCACGGGTCAATCAATCGATAAAAATTTAGGGAAAATATGTTCATTTAATGGGTGCTAAACACAAAAAAGTTCGAAATGTGAAAAGATAGTAAAACGGACTTTACAATTAGATAGAGGCTTTAAAATTGGTACAACGATGATAGATCGTTAGAGAGGAATAAAGTGTATAATTTCAGTTTTCCAATATTTGCTACTTTAGGGGGGGTATTACACATCAAAATGTTCGATGCTAATATAGGGTTCTAATATTTGCTAATATAGGGGGATGATGCATAATTAAATGTTTAAATGAATGAATGAGAAATACCCGGTCTGAAGTGAGACAGATATTGGAAATTTGGTGCACTGGTGAGCAGCTTGAAATGGACTTGTGGAGAAATCAAATTATCCAGAAATCCACTTTATTTGGGAGTTGCTTATTATGAGGCCATTTATTTTCAACGGGTATTCGGCTAGTCTGTCAAATAATTATCCAATGTGTTTTAGTTTTTACAGACTTTTTTGCACACTTATATATTGGTCACTGGACAGAACTCTTAACAGATCTGGGTTTTTTGATTTATACCTCCCTGGAGTAGAAAAAGGGGGGATTTCAGAAAGTCCTTCTGGATCCCCCCATCCCAAAAAATCCTACAACTGATTTAGACTGAAATTCTGCGCACATATAGACCATAAAGATGAGACAGAACCGTAGGGAAAATAATTTTTATACCTCTCTTGGGGGCCGAGAAAATGGGGAATATTGAATAATACTTTCCATCTCTAGAAGCCACCGCAGACCCAGAAGGCTGAATTTTTGCCCACTTATAGTATCCCCCACGAAACAGAACCTAAAGGAGCTGGATTTTTGTATAATTTTCAGGAGGTGGACAAAATGCGGTACATCGAAAATTATTTTTAGACACTCCGAGCCCCCTTTCAAGCCCACTGGTGACATAGGAGGCTGAAACTTTGCGCATCGACCACGAGACAGAACTTAACTGATCAATTTTCGATCACTGTCAATTTTCGATATGTCAATTTTCGATCAAAACGGTTACTTTTGACTCTAAACGCCACACACACACACACATTGTTAAATAAAATAAAACTTATTAAAAGAAAAGTTGAAAATTGATTCTCAAGTGCTTTATTTTATCTGTCTTTGACAAATTTAAAAACCAATAATGCTTATACTGCTGTCTAATAATGCTTATACTACTGTCTAATAATGCGTATACTGCTGTCTAATAATGCTTATACTGCTGTCTAAATAAACAGAAAAAGAATAGGATTTCATTTTAGTGAAACATCGTAAAACAACTAATTAAATATATCAATCGGTTTCGGGGGTAAAAAAGTAAGAAAATTATTCTTCCTCTAGAATAAATGATGCATAGCAGTTTCGGCAGTAAAAGAGGATACTATCTGCATAACAGATAGACAAACACTTTCCTGATTCAGATGGAGAGACTGCTCTGCACCGTCTCATTTATCAGAAGGAAGCAGGCTCTCTTTTGTCTGCAGAACAAACAGGCTGATACTTAAAATTGTTTGTTTTTTATATTGTACTAATATTTTTTTTGTCTTACAGTTTATTCTGAATATATATATATATATATATATATATATATATATATATATATATATATATATATATATATATATATATATATATATATATATAACTCAAATTACACGAAGTTACAAATGAAGTAAGCAGCGTGGCGTTTTACTTCATTTATAACTTCTTGTAAATTTAGTTTTAGGGATTTGGTTTAAATTTTATATTAAAGATAAACTGTTTGTTTTTTAAAGTAATAAATTTGATTGTTTTTAAAATTAAATTGTTTTCTTTTAAAGTTGTTATTATTCAATAATCTGTCTTAGGTTATTGTATTATACTTTTGTTGTATATATATATATATATATATATATATATGTATATATTTACAATGTATTTACATACTCTTAGACATTTGCCTCCTTGCTTTCTATTATTTTACACGACCCTTTATTACGTAGCATTTACTGATGAATTCATCACATTTTATGACTTTTTTGCATACTGTTATTTATATCTCACGTTTGGCAACAGTTTATTTCCAGTATTATATCCTACGATTGGCAACAGTAGTCTCGTCATTTTTTCGCGCTGCTCGTATATATATATATATATATATAATAAACTATTATATATATATATATATATATATATATATATATATATATATATATATATATAAAATATAAATATATAGAAATTGATAAATCGGAAATAAAAATGTTATAGTAACTTTTGCGCAAGGCAGCATGAGGGTACCAAACACTATATATATAGAAAAAGTGAAAGATAAAAAGTGAAAAAAACATGGAAAAAAGGAAGGAAGGCTAGGCAAAAAGCTTACATTATGGCGGTAAGGGGTTGTGACCTTACTCCCCAGTTCAACGAGCTCGTCAGAAACGCCGCGGCCTTTCACTCCTGGTCGCCAGCTATAGCCCAAGCCAACCTCCGGAGTGACATTGAAAACATCACGAGACCTGGATAGAAATGAGGACGAGAGCAATATCACCACAAATAAAGCCAACTGAACTGCCGACTCAAAGGAAATGAAGTGCCAGCTGCGGTCCTTTGATCACAGTGCGGTCCTGTCTTATGGAGGGTTCGATGATTTTGTCTCTAATTGAACTCAAAAAAGACTTAAGTCTTACACTATATGCCAAATTGGTTCTGTATAAATTATCAATATTTTTAAGCATAAAGGAAATTGGATATTTATTAAAAAATGCTTGTTTTAAAAATTCTTGATCAAAATTGATGCGTAAATGCTCTTCTTTGATAGTTCTTTTTATTCTGATTAAACCTCTCAAGAATACATTGCGAAACACATTCAAATGTATGTTGGAATGCCAATGTATAATTCCAATAATGGGTAATTTAAATTGTTTTCTTTTATCATAGATGGTGAATATGACAGGGATTTGACTATAGTTGATATTCAAATCCAAAAATTCGACCTCGTTGTTATTTTTAAGAGGATTTTCCTTCAAGATGAGGTTAGGTGGATAAAAATCAAAGTTCATTTTGTAGTTCTCATTCTCATATCCAATAATTACGTCATCCACATAACGTAGGTATATGATTTCGCTGTTTATATGAGATCTTCTTTCATAAAAATTAAGATAGATATCAGCCAATATGGAATAACATCCCCCCCCCCATGGGGATGCCCTTAATTTGTTGATAAACGGATAATCCGTTGTAAAGATAATTTTCTTTCATAACTATTTTGATTATAGACTTGAATTTATTGAATTCTAGACTTCTTTTTAAGTCATATTCCTTATAACATTACCTTAAAACAATCCTTATTCCGATCCCATATTAGGTCATATAGTAACAGGTGATTGCAAAGTTCTTACAGATACCTCATTAATTCAAGCTTTCAAACTTGGTACTAAATATAGAAATCCTTATCATGGAGATCCGTTTGAAGCTTTTCGAGAAGACATTGATCAATTCATTTATAAACTTTCCATCCAATACAGCCTGCCTGATATCGCATTCCATCAATGGCGATCTAAGATGTGCAGGGACTTCATGTACTATTATAAAAAACTTTACCAACCTCCTGACCAATGTAAAATAAACTTCAAACTTCTGAAGAACATTCAAAATCAATTTATAATTACTTATATTGACAAGACCTCAAGTAACTACGCATTTACATGTAAGCTCTTTTACATTAACATCTTGAAAGAAAAATATGAGAATGATGTACTTTACAGTAAAATCAACCTTTCCCTTAAGGAAATCTCAAATAAAATCAAAGCTTTATATTTATTAACTGGCATCAAATACACAGGAATTATAAAGTACCCCTATCTGATTAATATTCCGAAACTACATAAAAGTCCTATTACTTTCAGACCAGTTACTGTTGGATGCAATACCTATCTCACGAAAGCCAATAATATGTTAATAAAGCTTTTGCAACCTATTTTGCTGAAACTTAATAACCAAGGAAGCTATATTATAAAAAACAGTCTACAAGTGATCAATATATTGAAAGATCATAAACATCCTTTGCACTTAAGAACTTATGATTTCCAAGAACTTTTTAATACTATAGATCTAGATGACATGACAAATATACTTTACAACTTATTTGAAGAATATGACTTAAAAAGAAGTCTAGAATTCAATAAATTCAAGTCTATAATCAAAATAGTTATTAAAGAAAATTACCTTTACAACGGATTATCCGTTTATCAACAAATTAAGGGCATCCCCATGGGGGGGGATGTTCCTCCATATTGGCTGATATCTATCTTAGTTTTTATGAAAGAAGATCTCATATAAACAACGAAATCATATACCTACGTTATGTGGATGACGTAATTATTGGATATGAGAATGAGAACTACAAAATGAACTTTGATTTTTATCCACCTAACCTCATCTTGAAGGAAAATCCTCTTAAAAATAACAACGAGGTCGAATTTTTGGATTTGAATATCAACTATAGTCAAATCCCTGTCATATTCACCATCTATGATAAAAGAAAACAATTTAAATTACCCATTATTGGAATTATACATTGGCATTCCAACATACATTTGAATGTGTTTCGCAATGTATTCTTGAGAGGTTTAATCAGAATAAAAAGAACTATCAAAGAAGAGCATTTACGCATCAATTTTGATCAAGAATTTTTAAAACAAGCATTTTTTAATAAATATCCAATTTCCTTTATGCTTAAAAATATTGATAATTTATACAGAACCAATTTGGCATATAGTGTAAGACTTAAGTCTTTTTTGAGTTCAATTAGAGACAAAATCATCGAACCCTCCATAAGACAGGACCGCACTGTGATCAAAGGACCGCAGCTGGCACTTCATTTCCTTTGAGTCGGCAGTTCAGTTGGCTTTATTTGTGGTGATATTGCTCTCGTCCTCATTTCTATCCAGGTCTCGTGATGTTTTCAATGTCACTCCGGAGGTTGGCTTGGGCCATAGCTGGCGACCAGGAGTGAAAGGCCGCGGCGTTTCTGACGAGCTCGTTGAACTGGGGAGTAAGGTCACAACCCCTTACCGCCATAATGTAAGCTTTTTGCCTAGCCTTCCTTCCTTTTTTCCATGTTTTTTTCACTTTTTCTATATATATATATATATATATATATATATATATATATATATATATAAAAGTTTGAAAATCCAATGATAGAATAGAAAGAAGTTCAACTCAAAAATCCTAACTCTAAAAAATGTCTACATAATAATAAGTATTAAATAGAGCATCATCAATCAAATGGAAAAAATGCAAATTGCTAGTCATCAAGCTAAAGATAATCAACGAATATCAATGGAATGGATTCGATAATTGAAAAACTAATAAAATCCAAGCATTAAAGCTATACATGTGGATAAGCGCTAGGGCTAAATAAATGAATTGTTCATTTTGAAAAAAAAAACTCTTCGTCAGGTCCAAGTATGTAAACAAAATGAACGCAAAATGTGTGTTTCTTATATTAGAGATAGATAATATCTATAAACACTAATAACTTGGACAACACACATAAAGATAGAAAAATAATAAAGGAAACAAGAATACCTGGAATAAAAAAATCTGCAAATGTACTAACCATTGGAGCCCAAAATGAAGAGACCAGTGTTACCAATCGCAAAATTTAAAAGTAGAGATCCACTGTAGCTAATCGTGTGATACAAATAATAGTAAAGCGAAAAGGCAATAAAAGGTGATATTCTACAGTAAGAGCTACAAATATATATATATATATATATATATATATATATATATATATATATATATATATATATATATATATATATATATATATATATATATGTGTGTGTGTGTGTGTAATGTGTGTGCGTAATATATGTATAAGTAATAAAGATGAATTAAAACAGAATTATTGAAGAGAAATAGCAAAGCATCCATAACAAAAAAAAGTATTCAAATACCTACCAGAAAAATTATATATATATATCAAATTTTAAAAGTAATTACGTACTTAAAGAGTTAAAATAAATTAAATCTTAAATACTAAGCATGTATTACATGTAATCAGTTCCTTATATACATGTATAAGAAATATTCCTTATATAATGTATAAGGAAAGTATTGTGACGGGGTCGAAAATTCGAATTTTCGATGGGAGAGCACGTTTCAAGCATCCCTGATCACGATTAGAACATTTTTGAAGGGATGTCTGTGTGTGTGTGCGTGTGTGTGTATGTGTGTGTGCGTGCGTGTGTGTGTGTGCGTGCGTAAGTGTGTGCGCGTGTGTGTGTGTGTGTGTTTGCGTGTGTGTGTGTGTGTGTGTGTGTGTGTTTGTGTGTGTTTGTGTGTCAGTGAGACTGTGGAGACGATAACTGATGAACGAATGGACCGATTCGAACGAAATTTGGTACAAAAATTACAATCCGTAAACACTGGAAGCCTATTGATTTTATAAGCAATCGGATGTTCAGAACCCCTAAATTTTCGAGTGAAATTTTCAAAAAATCAGAACCTCTAATAAAGTTACGCAAATAGACATTTCTTATGTAATTTTTCATTAGAAAACGATTAACATAAATTTTAGAACGCTAACATGAACCGTTCGCGAGATATTGCACATTTTTCAAAAAAATTATCAAAAAGTCATATAAAATAAAACAAAACATATTTCCTATTGAGAAACATGTTCACTTTTCATAATATAATACCATGCGATAAATTTGGTGACATCATTCTCGTGGATCTAGCACGTTCCATTCATGGAAAAATATACTTTGAGTAATACATTTGTATTTGAACGCCAATACTCATTTATCTGCTGTAAGAATAATTAATTTCTCTGTCCGTAACACTTGGCGAGATTTTGGCGACGAATTTAGTGGAATGTCGCTAACTTGGCGGCTTTTTTAAATGTTGCTAAATTAACGAAAAACTCACCAAATGGATAAAAATGAAGCTAAATCAATGAAAATTCGATCTTGGAAAGAATATAAATATCTACTATAAAAATAATCTATTTTTTTCTTACTGTAAAAGTATTAAATTCATTGCATTACATAAGGAAAGTCATGTGCTGTCCACATCAGATTTTTTTAATAAAACAATAGTAAAAACTGTGCATTTAAAATTCCATCCACTTATTGCTCTAATTGCAGCATATAAATGAGATGAAACTAAAAAGTTAACTAAAAGATTTAAAGTAGAACTAGAAGAGATATGTATAGCACCCAAAACTAAATAAAATAATTCAATTGATTGCTAGATAAAAATTAAGGGAATGCAAGTGAATAAAATGAAAATTAGGCGGGGTAAAGAAAAAACAAATTAAGAAAGAAAATGAATAACAATAGATAGTACTATTAGAAGGTATGTTTTGTAGTATACACCTCCTGATGATTTTACAATTTTATTACCGTCTATCCATTATTAGTCATTCTCTTTTTTAATTAATTTTACCAATATGCAGGTTCTATTTCGTCGAATCATCCGATAATTTAATGAACACCAGTGTAACCCCTAAGTATTACATCTCCCGAGTTTTGCAAAATTTCGTCAAATAGTTTTCGAGCACGAGTGGATACATACATTGCACAGACACACAGGGAAAAAAATCTGCAGGCAACAGATGACTTTCCTTTTATAATGTAATTAATTTACTACTTTTAGAGTAAAAAAATAGATTATTTTTATAGTAGATATTTATATTTTTTCCAAGATATTGAATTTTCGTCAATGAGTCGTCATTTTCATTGATTTAGCGCCATTTTTATCCATTTGGAGAGTTTTTCGTTAATTTAGCAACAATTAAAGAAGTCGCCAAGTTGGCAACATTGCTCCAAATTCGTCGCCAATTCTCGCTAAGCGTTATGGACTAAGAAATAAGTTATTCTTACAGCAGATAAATGACTATTGGCGTTCAAATACAAAAGTATTACTTAAAGTATCTTTTTTCATAAATGGAACGAGCTAGATCCACGAGAATGATGTCACCAAATTTATTCCATGGTATTACATATGAAAAGTGAACATGTTTCTCAATAGGAAATACTTTTTTTTATTTATATGATTTTTTGATAATTTTTTTGAAAAATGTACAATATCTCGAGAACGGTTCTTGTTAGCATTCTAAAATTTATGTCAATCATGTTCTAATAAAAAAATACATAAGAAATGTTTATTTGCGTAACTTTATTAGAGGTTTTGATTTTTTGACGATTTTTTCAATATTTCACTCTAAAATTTAGGGGGTTCTGAACATTCGATTGCGTATAAAAGCAATAGGCTTCCAGTGTTTACGGATTGTAATTTTTGTATCAAATTTCGTTCGAATCGGTCCTTTCGTTCGTCAGTTATCGTCTCCACAGACTCACTGACACACACACACACACGCAGAGAGACATCACTTCAAAAGTGTTCGATTCGTGATCAGGGATGCTTGAAATGTGCTCTCCCGTCGAAAACTCGAATTCAAATTTTGACCCCGTCACAATACTTTCCTTATACATTATTGAATAAAGAAAGAAATAAGACATATATAATAATTATAAGAAAAGTAAAAAGGACACATACACAACAAACAGACACACACAGGCAGATCACAAGCAAAAAATAATGTACTCGTGTGCTAAAATGACCGAAACGTGCACATCTGTAGAAAACGCTCCGAATTTTATGTCTATTCCAATATTTTCCCCTTTACCATTTATTGTAGGGAAAGTAGAATTAATTAAATAGAACCTTAGTAGCATTTAATATTGGACCAATTTTGAATGTAATCCCAATGTTGGGCAAATAGTGGAGTTACATTGGCCTCCAATATTGGCTAATACTGTCCCAATAATAATTTAAGCCATTATTGGACCAATTTCATCAAAATGTCCACATTTTACTTTCCCTGCAATACATGGTATTGCATAGGGAAAGCATTGGAATTCTGCCGAAAATCACAACTCGAGTTTTCGACGGATCTACACGTTTCGAGACCTCTAGAATATGAACAAAAACTATTTTTAATGTGACGTCTGTGTGTGTGTCTGTGCAATGTATGTATTCACTCTAACTAAAAAACTAATAGATCGAATTTCATAAAATTCGGTAAATAAGTCACTTGGGTGAGACTCTGGTGCTAATTAGTTTTTGGTAGGATTCGTTAAAACAGATCCCGCCTTTTTTTGCGGAATGGTCCGTAAAATTTTCCTATATCCACTCTAACTAAAATACTAATTGACCAAATTTCACAAAATTTGGTATATAAGTCACTTGTAGGATACTCTGGTGCTGATTTGGTAGGATTCGGAAAATAACAACCTGCCTTTTTTTGTAAAATGGCCCGCAGAAATCGTCAAACTCTAAATTAAAAAACTACATATGATCTAATATATCCATTAAATGCTTGTTTGATACGTAATTTTTAACGAAGAAAAGAATACGACCAATCCCATTACACTAGATCTAGCCGTTCTCGAGATATTTTATTTTTTTCGTATTTTCTCTACGCCACCTTTGAAAATAAGTCCAGTTATCAAATGAGAACGAAAATTGAATTAAAAATGAATTAAATTGAATTAAAATTAAGAGAACGTGAATATAAGTCTGCAGGGAAAGTCATGTGCTGCTCACATCAGATTTTTCATATTAGTCCAATATCGGAGCCAATAATAAGTTCATATTGAGTTGCTGCTAGGGAATAATACAACATGTGTATATCCTGGAAGTACCATTCTGGTTATAATACTCACTTCGTCCATTTATCCAATAAACCCGCTCATATGTTTACTTATACACATTTCTCGAACTAATCATTAAATTTCTTAAAATAGTCTCCCAGTATCGATAGAAATCTCCAAGAACAGACCAGCATATGTTGTATCTTTTATCAGTCATTCTTCCATTGCCATGTACGACTAAGCATTATTCGAACAATCTATTGATTGTTCGAATAACGCGTGGCAAAGAAAACAAAATTCATCTTCTTGGCAGGCAGTGTAAACGAAGTCAGCGAAGCATCGAAGAAGCCATAACTCGAGGGGGTAGGGAGTTTCTCGAACTCCTGAATATGTTAGAAAGAGGTTTGGCAATGATGTTTTCGCATAAAAAAGCATCCGGGAGAATATTGAACCGAATTGATGAAATAACTTATGCAATAAAATATGGTAGAAAGGAGATAGCCAGAAGACTTATTCAATAAATGTAGTATTCATAGAGTTAAGCTGATCTTACTTGCAATTCACATAGGAGAATATTTAAAGAAATAAGCGACAAAATAAAATGTTGAACAAATTAGACGCTCGTAACGGAAGTTTGAATGTTCTTTAGAGAGAACAAGTAAGAGATTAACGCCAAATGAGAATCATGGTCTAGGAAAAATGTTAAACTACAGCAGTAATAGCGCCACCTAGTGCGATCAAATAGAAGTGAAGTAAGAAGCAAGGAAATACGGCAATTAAGTACAAGAAATAGGATCCATAAATTAAAAAAATCTGATGTGGGCAACACATGACTTTCTTTATATAATGAAATGAATTTACTACTTTCACAGTAAAATAAATAGGTTTTTCTTCTAGTAGATACTAATATCCTTTCACAGATATAGAATTTTCGACAATTAGTCGTCATTTACATTGATTTATCGTCATTTTTATCCATTTGGCGAGATTTTCGTTAATTTGGCAACATTTCAAAAAGTTGCCAAGTTGGCGACATTCCACCAATTTCGTCGCCAAAATCTCGCCAAGCGTTATGGACGAAGAAATATGTTATATATATATATATATATATATATATATATATATATATATATATATATATATATATATATAACTTATTAGATATTGAATTTTCGACATATATTATATAACTATTATTATATATTTATATATTATATAACTTATTATATATTGAATTTTCCACAATTAGTCGTCATTTTCATTGATTTAGCGTCATTTTTATCCATTTGGCGAGATTTTCGTTAATTTGGCAACATTTCAAAAAGTCGCCAAGTTGGCGACATTCCGCCAATTTCGTCGCCAAGCGTTATGGACGAAGAAATAAGTTATTCTTACAGCAGATAAATTGGCGTTCAAATGCAAAACTATTACTCAAAGTATCTTTTTCCATGGATGGAACGAGCTACATCCACGAGAATGATGTCACCCAATTTATCGCATGGTATTACATATGAAAAGTGAACATGTTTCTCAATAGGAAATATATTTTTTTAATTTTATATGACATTTTGATAATTTTTTTGAAAAATGGGAAATATCTCGAGAACAGTTCATGTTAGCGTTCTAAATTTTATGTTAATCGTTTTCTAATGAAAAACTACATAAGAAATGTCTATTTACGTAACTTTATTATTGATTTTGATTTTTTGACGATTTTTTCAAAATTTCATTCGAAAATTTAGGGTGGTTCTGAACATTCGATTGCGTATAAAAACAATAGGCTTCCAGTGTTTACAGATTGTGATTTTTGTACCAAATTTGGTTCGAATCGGTCCATTCGTTCGTCAGTTATCGTCTCCACAGACCCACTGACACACACACACACACACACATACAGACATCACTTCAAAAATATTTGATTCGTGATCAGGGATGCTTGAAACGTGCTCTCCCGTCGAAAACTCGAATTCGAATTTTCGACCCCGTCACCATACTTTCCTTATACATTATGTATATAAGGAAAGTAATAAGGCAGAGGGAAACGAAACATGACCGCTACAAAACTCATATTATCATTCTTATTTACTGTATGTTCTTGTTTTTTACTTTACCTGCAATACATGGTAATGTATAGGGGACGTATTTGAATCATGTCGAAAATCGCAACTCGAGTTTTCGACGGATCTACACGTTTCGAGACCTCTAGAATACGAAAAAATAAGTTTTAGAGTGACGTCTGTGTGCGTGTGTCTGTCTGTCTGTCTGTGTGCCTGTCTGTCTGTGTATCTGTCTGTGTGTCTCTCTGTCTGTCTGTCTCTCTGTCTGTCTGTCTGTCTGCCTGTCTGTCTGTCTGTGTGTCTGTGCAATGTATGTATGCACTCTAACTCAAAAACTAATGAACCGAATTTCAAAAAATTTGGTAGGTAAGTCACGTAGATATGACCCTGGTGCTGCTTAGTTTTTGGTACGATTCGTAAAAACAGAACCCGCCTTTCTTTGTGAAATGGCCCATAAAAATTTCATTTATCCGCTCTAGCTAAAACACTAATTGACCAAATTTCACAAAATTTGGTAGATAAGTTACTTGTTGGATACTCTGGTGCTGATCAAAATTTGGCAGGATTCAAAAAAGAAAAACCCGCCTTTTTTTACGAAATGGCCCGCAAAAATTTCATGTATCCACCCTTGTTAAAATACTAATTGACCAAATTTCACAATATTTGGTAGATAAGTTACTTATGGGACACTCTGGTGCTGATTCGATTTTGGTTCGATTCGGAAAATAACAACCTGCCTTTTTTTACGAAATGGCCGTCAAAAATCGCCAAAATCTAAAAAAAAAAAAGACTACGTATGCTGAAATGTATCAATTAAATTCTTGTTTCATACGCAATTTTTGACGGGGAAAAGAATATAACACACTCCATTAAACTTTAAGACTAACCGTTCTCAAGATATGTGAGATTTCTCGCATTTTTGTTAAGCCTCTATCGGAAAAGTGTCCAATTACCAAATAAAAACAAAAATTGAATTAAAAATGCAAATTTAGTGTTATTTGGTGCAATTAAACTCAATCTAATGAATTATTAAAGAAATAAAGAAAATATGAATTTAAGTTTGCTGGGAAAGTCATGTGCTGCCCACATCAGATTTTTTCATTTTTATTCGATTTTTTAAGGAAAATTTCGATGTTAATATATCCTCAACAAAGATTTATAATGTCAAACTAAACGGTTTTCGAGCCGCAGTTGATGTCAGGTCTCAATTTTACAAAAGCTCTCGCGGGGTAGACTGGATTGTTATGTTTCCGCGTAAGTTAGTTTACAAGCAGGATAAATATCCCCTTGGCGAAATAACTTTTACAGGCAGGTTAAGCTACTTGTAGAAATACGCATACACCTGGACTATGGTCAACGCACCTATCGACAAAATTGATGAAACGTGATCACCTTCAAGTCCCCATGTAAATTACAGAAAATTCTACAAAAGTAATGGAAGTAACAAAGAAAAGGAATTTTCAAGAGCACGCATACAATCTTCTATAAAGTCAGCTGTTCTGTAAAGAAACTAAGTTCAAGTGAATTAATGCCAAAAGCAAGACAGTTTTGAGAGATAGATCTTCATTGTTTTATAAACAGTTACTGATGTGCAGACGCGTTTGAATATTGATCGCTGTTATTTTACTTAGCTGTTATCTTGTGACTTTGATGCAAATTTTTGCGCTAATATCTGCCTGAAATATGTGTTTTTGTTATGTTACATTGAACCTTATGGGATCTAATTTTTCAAAAATTTTTTAAGCGGAATTAAAATTCACAAATTGCTTTGAAAATTATGGGAAGCATTCAAATAATCACGTAAAATGTGTAAAAAAAAAAAAATCAGCAACAATATGTTAGGTAGTTTTTTAAATAAAAGTTTTAAATAATAATTACACCCATATATGAAAAGATCATGTGATTCATTGCAAAATAAAATATGGCATCCATATCTTTCCACTGTCTAAAGATCGTGATATATCCAATCTAGCTGAAATACTAATTGCCTAAATTTCATAAAATTTGGTATATAAGTTACTTATGGGGGTGCCCTGATGCTGATTATATTTTGATACGATTTAGAAGAAAAGAAGCATCATTTTTTGTGAAATGACTCGAAAAAAATTTTCAAAATCTTAAAAAAGACTACTTATGATCATATGTATCAATAAAATGCTTGTAATATAGGTAATTTTTGATGATGAAGAGGATAAGTTCAACCCCATAACTCAAGGACTAACCCTTCTCGAGATATTTTAGTTTTCTGTATTGAATTAAAACTGTAAATTCAGAGTAATTTCAAATAATTATCCGGATTGTTTTGTGATATTAAACTCGGTTTAATAAATTATTAGGAAAAAATAGAAAGTTAATTCGAGTCTGCAGCGAAAGTCATGTGCTGACCACATTAGATGTTTTTGTTTCCACATCTATTTCCCGTCGATGTTTCCATTGATTTCCCAAACAAAGACGGGAGAAGGAAAACAGAATTCTTCGTTTTGACAGATAGCAAATCATCTGAGCCTCAGAGAAACCATAACTCAAGTCAAGAGTATTCACGGAATTCGGGGAGGGGGGGAGGGACATTAAACGTTCGACGGGGGCATGGAGAAATGACTGACTAAAATCTCTTAATCTGTACCTGGGAAACTGAATAGAAAAGGATAGGGAACGTAAACTTGGATTTATAAGAAAACACGATTTGTATGGAAGAACATACGTTTTTTGACTTTCCGGATCGCCCGCTTTCTGGAAAAGTTTCTAACTTGCAACAGTTGTTAGATCAAGATCAGTTTCACTTTCCCAGCAATACATGGTAATGTGTAGGAAAAGTATTGGAATCATGCCGAAAATCGCAACTCGAGTTTTCGACGGATCTACAAGTTTCGGGACCTCTAGAATACGAAAAAATATTTTTAGCATGTGTGTGTGTCTGTCTGTCTGTGCGATGTATGTATCCACTCTAATTCAAAAACTAATGGACCGAATTTCATAAAATTTGGTAGGTGAGTCACTTGGGTGCGGACCCTGGTGCTGATTAGTTTTTGGTACGATTTGGGATAAAAGAACGCGCTTCTTTTGAGAAATGGACCGCAAAAATTGCCTGTATCCACATTGCCTGTATCTGAAAAACTAATGGACCAAATTTCACAAAATTCGGTAGATATGTCGCTTGTGGGTTACTCTGGTGCTGATTAGATTTTGGTACGATTAAAAAAAATAACCTGCCTTTTTTTGCAAAATGGCCCGCAAAAATCGTCAAAATGTAAAATAAAAAACTATATGCTTAAATATATCCAATACATTCCTGTTTTATACATAATTTTTAACGAAGAAAAGAATAAGATCGACCCCATTACATTAGGACTAGCCGTTCTCGAGATATTTTAGTGTTTTCGGATTTTCTTTACGCCACCTTTGAAAATATGTCCATTTACCAAATGAGAACGAAAATTGAAATAAAAGTGAATTAAATTTAATTAAAATAAAGAGAACGTGGATAAAAGTCTGCAAAGAAAGTCGTGTGCTGCCCACATCAGATTTTGTATCATGAGAAGTTACTGCAGTACATTGCTGATTTTCCCACTACGTGGGATCGTAGACTGCTGCTTTCTGGCACATGCTTGGTGCCCACAGACGTGGGTGAGTCTGGGGAGTTTCGAATACATTTTTGAAACATCTTTAGAAAATCAGGGCTTTGAATACTACATAAATGATCATTCCAACCGTAATTTTAATTAGAAATTGATGCAAACTTTAAAACGCTAGCATGAACATGCAGAGTCCATTTCGAAAAGATCTTGCAATCCCGTCACTGTAACTCAAAGGTAGAGTGTCTGCTGTTCAGTACAAAGATCCGTAAATCGATTCCCGGTTGTGGCAGCAAGGTTCTTTACACTGTTGCCAAAGCAATTCGATTTCCGGTGGTAGCAGCAAGGTTCTTTACAATGTTGCCTTAACAATTCGATTCCCGGTTGTGGCAGCAAGGTTCTTTACAATGTTGCCTTAACAATTCGATTCCCGGTTGTGGCAGCAAGGTTCTTTACAATGTTGCCTTAACAATTCGATTTCCGAATATGGCAGCAAGGTTCTTTACAATGTTGACTAACCAATTCGATTTCCGGTTGTGACAGCAAGGTTCTTTACAATGATTCCTAAACAATTCGATTTCCGGTTGTGGCAGTAAGGTTCTTTACAATGATGCCTAAACAATTCGATTTCCGGTTGTGGCAGCAATGTTCTTTACAATGTTGCCTAAACAATTCGATTTTCGGTTGTGGCAGCAATGTTCTTTACAATGATGCCTAAACAATTCGATTTCTGGTTGTGGCAGCAATGTTCTTTACAATGATGCCTAAACAATTCGATTTCCGGTTGTGGCAGCAAGGTTCTTTACAATGTTGCCTAAACAATTCGATTTCCGGTTGTGGCAGCAATGTTCTTTACAATGTTGCCTAAACAATTCGATTTCCGGTTGTGGCAGCAATGTTCTGTACAATGTTGGCTAAACAATTCGATTTCCGGTTGTGGCAGCAAGGTTCTTTACAATGTTGCCTAAACAATTCGATTTCCGGTTGTGGCAGCAATGTTCTTTACAATGTTGCCTAAACAATTCGATTTCCGGTTGTGGCAGCAATGTTCTTTACAATGTTGCCTAAACAATTCGATTTCCGGTTGTGGCAGTAATGTTCTTTACAATGTTGCCTAAACAATTCGATTTCCGGTTGCAATGTTCTTTACAATGATGCCTAAACAATTCGATTTCCGGTTGTGGCAGCAATGTTCTTTACAATGATGCCTAAACAATTCGATTTCCGGTTGTGGCAGCAAGGTTCTTTACAATGATGCCTAAACAATTCGATTCCCGGTTGTGGCAGCAATGTTCTTTACAATGATGCCTAAACAATTCGATTTCCGGTTGTGGCAGCAATGTTCTTTACAATGTTGGCTAAACAATTCGATTTCCGGTTGTGGCAGCAAGGTTCTTTACAATGTTGGCTAAACAAATCAACTCTGTAGGTTAGTGCAAAGATGTGGGAGGTCTGAAAGTGACCCTAGTACGACTATCATAGATTGAGTGGACTCTGGGATATTGGGCGTTGATTTCAAAGCGGGAGGACAACGACCACGTAGCTAGTCTGGAGGATAAACATAGCAGCAGAAGGCTTACCAGAGGTAAAAATAGCAAGCCGTGATCAGTCAGATTGTCAGTTACACGTCAATCCGATATTAGAGAATGAAGAATACATAGCCCACTTCGAGTATAGGACCTTGCAATTCCGTCCCAGTAGCTCAACGGTAGAGCATTGGCTGGCCAGTGCGAAGATCAGTGGTTTGATTTCCGGTTTGGGCAGCCAAGTACTTTACAAACCGTCCTTGGCATATTACACGTTTATTAAATAAATTTATAAGAACATATATAAAATTGAAAATCTGATGTGGGCAGTACGTGACTTTCTCTGCAGACTTAAATTTATTTCCTCTTTCATTGAATTTAGTTTTATTGCACAACATAACGAGCATACTTATTTGAAATGACACTGGATTTGCACTTTTAATTCGATTTTCGATTTCATTTGGTAACTGTATGTATATTCAAAGACGGCGTAGCAAAAATGCGAAAAAACTAAAATATCTCTTGAAAGGCTAACACTAGAGTAATGGGGTTGACCTTATTCTTTTTATCGTTAGAAATTACGTATAAAACAAGCATTTAATTGATACATTTGAGCATACGCAGTCTTTTATCTTGGATTTTAAGGATTATTGTGGACCATCTTGGGGAAAAGAAAAAAAGGCAGATTCAATTTTCCAGAATAGTACCAAAATTTAATCAGCACCAGTGAAACCTGCAAGTGACTTATCTACAAAATTTTGTGTAATTTTGCAAATTAGTTCTTTAGCTAGAATGGATATATACAATTTTTGTTGACCATTTCGCTAAAGTAGGCAGGCTCTTTTTTCCCGAATCTTATCTAAATATAATCAGCACCAGGGTCACACACGTACCTACCAAATTTTATGAAATTTAGTCAATTAGTTTTTCAGTTACAGTGGATACATGCATTGCACAGGCAGAGAGACAGACAGACACACACACACACACGCACACACATGCATATATACATACACACTAGAAAATTCGAGTTGCGATTTCCGACAGGATTCCAATACTTTCCCTATACATTACTATGCATTGCAGGCAAAGTAAAACGTAGTTAATATCGTAAAATATGTTAATTTTCGATATGCAATATTATGTAACATCATTCTCATAAATCTGGATGATTCCATTCTCTAGAGAAGATATTTTTTTAAGTTGAAAAGTGTTTATGACTCTGGTCATTCTGCCAGTCTGTCTGTCCGCCCGTTACCACGATAACTGTAGTAAAAGTGACTGTATCAAAATAAAATTTTAGTATGTTGTTCAGACGGTGTGCGGAGCCTATAGGAATATAACTGAATATCACCCAAGTAGTTTTGGATTGAATCCGAGTTAAAAAAATCTGATGTGGGCAACACATGACTTTCCTTATATAATGTAATGAATTTACTACTTTTACAGTAAAAAAATAGGTTTTTCTTATAGTAGATACTAATATTCTTTCCAAGATATTGAATTTTCGACAATTAGTTGTCATTTTCATTGATTTGGCGTCATTTTTATCCATTTGACGAAATTTACGTTAATTTGGCAACATTTCAAAAAGTCGCCAAGTTGGCGACATTCCGCCAAATTCGTCGCCAAAATCTCGCCAAGAGTTATGCACTAAGAAAAAAGTTATTCTTACAGCAGATAAATGACTATTGGCGTTCAAATACAAAAGTATTATTCAAAGTATATTTTTTCATGAATGGAACGAGCTAGATCCACGAGAATGATGTCACTCAATTTATCGCATGGTATTACATATGAAAAGTGAACATGTTTCTCAATAGGAATTTTTTTTTATGTGACTTTTTCATAATTTTTTTGAAAAATGCACAATATCTCGAGAACGGTTCATGTTAGCCTTCTAAAATTTATGGCAATCGTTTTCTAATGAAAAATTACATAAGAAATGTCTATTTGCGTAACTTTTTTAGCGGTTTTGATTTTTTGACGATTTTTTCAAAATTTCATTCGAAAATTTAGGGGGGTTCTGAACATTCGATTACGTATAAAAACAATAGGCTTCCAGTGTTTACGGATTGTGATTTTTGTACCAAATTTGGTTCGAATCGGTCCATTCGTTCGTCAGTTATCGTCTCCACAGACTCACTGACACACACACATACACACATACTTTCACACACACACACACACACACACACACACACAGACATCACTCCAAAAATGTTTGATTCGTGATCAGGGATGCTTGAAACGTGCTCTCCCGTCGAAAACTCGAATTCGAATTTTCGACCCCGTCACAATACTTTCCTTATACATTATGTATATAAGGAAAGTAAAAATGAAATGCATTGAACCCTATGGGACCTAATTTTTCAAACATTTTTTAAGCGAATTTAAAATTCACAAATTGCTTCGAAAGTTTTAGAAAATATTCAAATTATCCCATGAAATATATAAAAAAAAATTCAGCAAATAATTCAGCAAATAATAATTAAATAAATTCAGCAAATAATAATTAAATAAATTCAGCAAATAATAATTAAACCCTTTATATGAGGAGATCACATGGCCATTATATAAAGAGATCACGTGACCCACTTCAAAATAAAATATGGCATCCATCTTGTGTCAAAATCGTGATTTTTAAAATTCTTCTTAATTTATATTTAGTGTCATATCCGCCTTAAAACCGCTTTATTTTTGCTTAATTTGTGTGCATCTGTATTCTCAAACAGAGGAATTACATTATATTTGAGCTTAAATGATCAATGCTATCCATCTTGTCGAAAACCCAGAACGACCGACTCGTCCAAAGACTTGAGCAGCGCTATCCATCTTGTGTCAAAGTTGTGATTTTTAAATTCATTTTCAATTTAAATTTAGTGTTGTATCCGTCCTAAAACCGCTTTATTTTTGCTTAAATTCTGTGCGTCAATGTTCTGAAACAAAGCAATTACAATATATTTGAGTTTAAATGATCATCAAACATGATCATCATCAGATTATTTCTACAACGAAATCTAATTTTTACTTATGGAGAATGTAAAGGGTGATTAGACTGTAAGATGAGTTGTATAAGAATTGTTGAATTTCTTTAACGCCAAATTATTTTGCTCAGGAGTTTGCAGTATAGATGATATGAAAGAAACATTCATTGATTTTACATAGAGAAGCAGGCGACTTAATGGCAGACTTCTTCGATGAAGTTTTATGCATAGAGTTAAATTACTTTTACCTCCATGGTTTTAAGTTTTTAAGTAGAATAAATTATTGTAGTACTGTTATGAATGAAATAAAAATGTATGAATGAAGTATTTACTGCTTTTGCACAGAGAACCAGGCAACAGTTACCTTACACCTTTCTGGTAGGTCGGACGGTCTGGGTCTCAACAAGAACAACAACAACAGAGAACCAGCGATTTATATTTCGATAACGTCATTTGAATCAAGTTCGTTTTTTTCGATGGCGTTCTAAATTTTCAAATATAATTAATTATTGCAGTATTATGATAACTTTAAATATATTACCGCTGAATGTATCGCATTTTAGAGATGCTTAAATAAAATTAGAGTTGGAAAGTGTTTCATAATCAATGCTGTACGCTTGAGAGTTCCTTCTTTTTACTGTCCTTATATACAAAACGTATAAGGAAAGTATTGTGACGGAGTCGAAAATTCGAATTCGAGTTTTCGACGGGGAGCACGTTTCAAGCATCCCTGATCACGAATCAAACATTTTTGAAGTGATGTCTGTGTGTGTGTGTGTGTCAGTGAGTCTGTGGAGACGATAACTAACGAACGAATAGACCGATTCGAACGAAATTTGGTACAAAAATCACAATCTGTACACACTGGAAGCCTATTGTTTTTATACGCAATCGAATGTTCAGAACCCCCCTAAATTTTCGGGTGAAATTTTGAAAAAATCGTCAAAAAATCAAAACCGTTAATAAAGTTACGCAAATAGATATTTCTTATGTAATTTTTTCATTAGAAAACGATTGACATAAATTTTAGAACGCTAACATGAATCGTTCTCGAGATATTGCACATTTTTCAAAAAAATTATCAAAAAGTTATATAAAATAAAAAAGAAATATTCCCTATTGAGAAACATGTTCACTTTTCATATGTAATACCATACGATAAATTGGGTGACATCATTCTCGTGGATCTAGCTCGTTCCATTCATGAAAGGTATTTTGAGTAATACTTTTATCTGCAATAGTCATTTATCTGCTGTAAGAATAACTTATTTCGCCGTTCATAACGCTTGGCGAGATTTTGGCGACGAATTTAGTGGAATGTCGCTAACTTCGCGACTTTTTTAAATGTTGCTAAATTAACGAAAACTCGCCAAATGGATAAAAATGAAGCTAAATCAATGAACATTCGATCTTGGAAAGAATATAAGTATCTACTATAAGAATAACATTTTTTGAACTGTAAAAGTAGTAAATCCATTGCATTATATAAGGAAAGTCACGTGTTGCCCACATCAGATTTTTTATAATAGTTTTCTTTTTTGAAGCTCAATAATTCGTAATGGGCCATTTATTTCATTGATTAAATGTCAATTGCATTTTGATGTTGATTTTTTACGTGAGTATGAGTAAGTCATTCGTTTGGACAAGAGAGTTTCCAAAAGTGCCCAATTCCAATTTATGTGGTGTTGATTCGGTGCCAGAATCATTGTGATCTTGCACGCCACTATTTAGCTGTGAAAGAATTAATGCCATTGCGTTATGTAGTGAGAGTCATATGCTGCCTGCCCATCATGAGAGTCATATGCTGCCATATGATTTTAAATTAAGTTACAACTTCCATTTGACTACACTGGATTAAAATCCGCAATCCTATTAAATCTTTAATAGGTCCAATGTATAAGCACTCTTTCAACACGCTTTTTTACGATTTCACTTTTATGGCAGGAATGAGACAAATCGTTTGGCGTTTTCCCTGATCCCCGCAGAGACATTTAATGTATTTTCCTTCGAAGCTCTCAGGGCATGGAATGGAAGTAAAAATTCAATTTATGGGCGTATATTTCCGTCACCAGTGTACAAACAAACGGGCTGAATAGAGAGCCGTAATCCATATAGACACGAGTTTGTCCATGAAGAACCAATAGAATGTTGAATAAGAGTTGTGAAAAAAGAAATGTTGAGTTGCATTTTCGCCAAACGCCTCTTTTATTGTTGTTCGAAATAACCTGTAAAGAACCTTGCTGTTCTAACCGGGAATCAAACTGGATTTTCGAACTGGCCATCCGACGTTCTACTGTTGAGCTTGTGGGACGAAATTGCAAGCTCTTATAGTTGAAGTGGACTCTGTATTCTTCACCCTCTAATGTCAGATTCATCTGACAATCTGACTGACTACCTCCTGCTATTTTTACCTCAGATTAACCTATTTTTACCCAGTTTAGTATCCTGCGTGGTCGTTATTCTCTCACTTTGAAATCGGCGCTCAATCTTCCAGAGTCCACTGAATCCATACTAGTCGTACTAGGGTCACTTTTAGATCTCCGATACCTTTGCACTAACCTACGGGTTGATTTGCTCGGACGCCTTTGTAAAAAACCTGGCTGTCCCAACCGGGAATCGAACCCTTCGAACTGGCCAGCCGACGTTCTACCGTTGAGCTTGTGGGACGAAATTGCAAGCTCTTATAGTCGAAATGGACTCTGTATTCTTCATCCTCTAATGCCAGATTCGACAGGCAATCTGACTGATCACCTCCTGCTATTTTAACTCAGGTTAACCTCCCGCTATTTCTACTTCAGGTTAGTCTCCTGCTACTACTATTTTTATCCAAGTTAGTATCCTGCGTGGTTGTAATCCTCTCACTTTGAAATCGGCGCTCAATCATCCAGAGTCCACTGAATCCGTACTAGTCGTACAAGGGTCACTTTCAGATCTCCGATATATTTGCACTAACTTACAGGATTGATTTGTTCGGACGCCATTGTAAAGAACCTTGATGTTCCAACCAGGAATCGAACTCTGGACCTTCGAACTGGCCAACCAACGCTCTGCTGTTGAGCTACTGGGGCGAAATTGCAAGATCCTATCGTCGAACTGGACCCTGCAAACCTATGGGTGTGTTTTACGCATATTTTGAGAAGTTTTCGTAGTATAATGTAAAATTTCCATAGTATTATTACTGGTACAATAGGCGCCGACTTCGTGGATTCGAAGCACGTTTCGAACCCCAAATAATTTTTCGTAGGTTCCTCGAATCCTCAATATTTGTGGGCGTATTTAGTGGGGAAAATGTACGTACATATGCATAAATTTTGCCTTTCGTTATTGATTCTTTAAATTTCTCCTTCATTCTTTTCGTTATTCATTTCCCGTTTAGTATAAAGTGTGCATGGAAGTTTACACCTCAGACTATTTATTGTTTTTTGGATACAAGATTTTAATTCGGACATGATTTAAAGAGAAATGTGTTAACATTTTCAAGATTGGGAAAAGGACCTAAAAAATAAATTTAACATTTTTTTGTTACTCTTATAAAGACTTTCAAGTTAGAAATTCACACATTCTTTGTATAATGTATATAATAATGTGTAACCTACAAAGGCAATATGAATGAAATAAATAACTATCTAGAGAAAAAAATATTTTTTGTACTTAAATGTAATTTGCTTCAATGTAGCATTTCATTCGTTTTATTGTGTCAGTTAATCTGACTGAATAAAATTTAAATTAGACTTAAATCCTTTGAAAAAATGCATGAGTCATTTGATTTCAAATTTTTGGAATCCCCAATAATTTTTCAAGTTGGCGCCTATGACTGGCACTCTATTTTTAAAGGAGTTACAGATACAAATGTTACGTCTACTCATAAGATCTCGCAATCTAATCATTCTATCAAAAGCGTTTAACGCATTCATTGTGGCTCAAATACATGTTATGGATAATGCTTTTCTCCTAACTGCACAATCCTCTAGAGCAATTGTCTGCCTTGGACATCCTGAGCCTCTGCGATGGTAATATGTACTTTCTCTGAACCATTGTTGCTACCACGGAGCAACAACCATATCGATTCAACCAAGATGACCCCTGATACTTCTGTTGGGTCAACCAGCTTCCTTTAGATCTATGGTGCGACCTTACTCTAAACCCGACAATTGTTTGTAGTGCCGTCGAGTGCGTCTCAAAGACATCTTTGTACAGACATTACAGCATTAATGGAGAAAATCCAGTTTCAATTATCCGTGAGTGAGAATAATGGACATTTTAAATGCTGCATGATGCATCGTTCTCATACGTGTTGTATGAAGCCTATAACATCTTTGGCGATGGCAGTTTGGTAATTTGCATAACCATTTGCATTTGCTAATTTGCATAAATATCTCTTGGATTTTGATGATTGTCTTCAGCCAATGAGGCTAAGTCAATTGAATATTCTGTTGTAAATTTTATCATCCTACAGAATAACGGCAGTGGAATAACGAAAATTAAAAATCTGTTTCTGTATGAGTGTTATGACCGCTTATAACTGGAAAACGGCTTAATGGATTTACACACTCTTTCGGAGATTCGCCAAGCCTCTTGGGGAAGGTGTGTAGTTAAAATATTTCGAATTTTATATTACGTTAATTTTATTTCAGTAATATCCCACGTAAAGCCTAGCATTTCTATTAGTTGCAGATAAATGGTAAGAGGGAGATTATTTTAAAGACATGCAGATTTTTAGCTCAAATATCATGTAATCCATATTTTTTTATACATAAAAGATTATTATGTTTGACGAGGGACACTTGCAAATGTTATTCAGATATTACCACGAACCATGTTGTTGAAATTTATATTGTTTAAGTTTATATTATTCATAGTTGTTGAAGTTCATATATATAAGTACCATTTTAACCTTTAAGAGATAATGCAAGATAATGCACGCATTGCAGTTAATTATTTTGAAAATCCATATTGGTCATATATTGACTTTACATATTGACTTTATATATCTACCGGGTGGTCAGAATTAAAACACCCCTACTCTGAGCTCTCTATACATCGAACTACTCAGTGTAAAGGCTCCAAAATTGTTGAACATACTATTCAAGACATGGGGAAAGGGATTACGCGAAAAAAAATTAGTTCGGTGTTTCTGGAACTAATTTTTTTTCACGTAATCCCTTTCCCCATGTCTTGAAAAGTAGGTTCAACAATTTTGGAGCCTTTACACTGAGTAGTTCGCTGTATAGAGAGCTCAGAGTAGGGGTGTTTTAATTCTGACCACCCGGTATATATTAGTTCCATATATCCATATTATAACTCATATATATCCAAATATTGACTCTGTATATCTTTATAGTCATTTCAAAGTCAATAAGTAGAATTCTTTTAATTAGTCACAAATTGCTAGAATTCTCCATAAGTTTGACATCAAAGTGATATTCTCCCTATCGATAAAATCAATTTTTCTTCCCTTAAGCCCTTATTAAAAAGCTCAATAATTGAGAGATTTATCTAACTCCTTGTCAATGCCGGCTACTGCATATGCATAAAGGTACAAAGTAATAAATATGCTTAAAATTAGCGCTTGAAATAACATCAAAACGGTGTAAAAAATCAAGAAACTAATAAATATGCAGTCGCTAATCATTGTTGGATGACAAGTCATGGGTTTCAGTTTTCTTATGCCTCCATTATTCAAAAGTGCTCTTCAATTTTCGATTTGGCTTTATTTAAAGCTTTTCATAATAATAAAAATTCCAGTAATTTAGTTAATGATTTTTAATGACACCCTATTTCTCAGAGGTTTGGCATGACCGTGTCAAATTTTTGTTTCCACATTTCGCTCTTTTTCTGCTCCGTACAGTGACTTTACATAGTCTGCGTCTGCATTAAAAAAAATATTGTTTTACTTTTCTTTCGTTACACTACATGGCGCTACTATATTGGGTTCTGTAGCTTAACCATTTTAGTTTGGCCCGCACAGTCTCGCGCTCATCTGGGCGTTCAGGTCCAGGCTTCTTTGCACTTACTAACATTTAAAATTTTCAAAGCAGAATTCACTTAACCTGCTGCCTGCTCACTCAGCATTGCTGCAGCCTGCTCACTTAATTCTGCAGCCTGCTCACTTAACAATTCTGCAGGCTGCTCACTTAACACTGCTGCAACCTGCTTACTTAACAATTCTGAAGTCTGCTCACTTAACACTGCTGCAGCCTGCTCACTTACCACTGCGGCATCCCGCTCACTTAATTTTGCAACCTGTTCACTTAATTCTGCAGCCTGCTCATTTAACACTGCTGCAGCCTGCTCATTTAACACTGCTGCAGCCTGCTCATGTAACAGTGCTGCAGCCTGCTCACTTGAAAATTCTGCAGCCTGCTCACTTGAAAATTCTGCAGCCTGCTCACTTAACACTATTGCAACCTGCTCACTTAATTCTGCAGCCTGCTCACTTAATTCTGCAGCCTGCTCACTTAATTCTGCAGCCTGCTCACTTAATTCTGCAGCCTGCTCACTTAATTCTGCAGCCTGCTCACTTAACACTGCTGCAGATTGCTCACTTAACACTGCTGCAGCCTGCTCACTTAACGCTGCGGCATCCCGCTCAATTAATTTTGCAACCTGTTCACTTAATTCTGCAGCCTGCTCACTTAATTCTGCAGCTTGCTCACTTAATTCTGCAGCCTGCTCACTTAATTCTGCAGCCTGCTCATTTAACACTGCCGCAGCCTGCTCATGTAACACTGCTGCAGCCTGCTCACTTGAAAATTCTGAAGCCTGCTCACTTAACACTGTTGCAACCTCCTCACTTAATTCTGCAGCCTGCTCACTTAATTCTGCAGCCTGTTCACTTAACACTGCTGCAGCCTGCTCACTTAACACTGCTGCAGCCTGCAAACTTAACACTGCTGCAGCCTGCTCACGTAACACTGCTGTAGCCTGCTCACTTAACACTGCTGCAGCCTGCTCACTTAACAATTCTGCAGCCTGCTCACTTAACACTGCTGCAACCTGCTCATTTAACAATTCTGCAGCCTGTTTTCACTGAACTCGATTTGCTTTGTGATCTAGTCCATTAAATCGGAATGTTTTTTTTCACTATTTTGACAAAAATACAGACTTAGTTGCGACATGAACCCATGCAAATTACCTCATTATCCTTCTCTCGAGAAAGACTGCCATAAATAGTAATCTATAAAAGGGATGCGGTAATCATCACAAATTGTAAATTTCATTTTACCCTACTACATTAAAACATGCGTACCTGCGGGTTTAAATCTTCAATCCGTCCACTGCATTGCATTTCTTCTTTTAATGACTCCAGTTTTATGGCGCTCGGATTTTTCCCTTATCCCCGTAGCGACATTAAATGGATTTTTCATGAAACATTTGGCCAGGAAATGAAAATAAAAATTCCATTTATGGTCGACTGTCGTCTTAACCAGCGCACGAATTAACGGTCCCAATAGGGAGTCGTAATTTAAGCACTCGAGTTTATTTATGAAGACACACACTCAGAGAAAGAATTATGTGAAACTTTCGCAAAATACCATTTTTACACTATCTTACTGTACAATAAAGCGACAGTTCTCAATTTTTATGTACCTGCTCACTCAACCCAAACCTCAGACCCTCAGATCCCATTTTACTTTCCCTACAATACATGGTAATGTATTGGGAAAGTATTGGAATTATGTTGAAAATCGCAACTCGAGTTTTCGACGGATCTACGCGTTTCGAGACCTCTAGAATACGAAAAAACTATTTTTAGCGTGACGTCTGTGTGTGTGTCTGTTTGTCTGTCTGTGTGTCTGTGCAATGTATGTATCCACTCTAACTCAAAAACTAATGGACCGAATTTCATAAAATTTGGTAGGTAAGTCACATGGATATGACCCTGGTGCTGATTAGTTTTTGGTACGATTCGTGAAAACAGAACCCGCCTTTTTTTGCAAAATGGCCCGTAAGAATTTCATTTATCCGCTCTAGCTAAAATACTAATTAACCATATTTCACAAAATTTGGTAGATAAGTTACTTGGTGGATACTCAGGTGCTGATTAGAATTTGGTATGCTTTGGAAAAGAAGATCCCGCCTTTTTTTACGAAATGGCTGGCAAAAATGTCATGTATCCACTCTAGCTAAAATACAAATTGACTAAATTTCACAAAATTTGGTAGATAAGTTACTTGCGGGATACTCTGGTACTGATTAGATTTTGACACGATTCGGAAAAAGACAACCTGCCTTTTTTTACGAAATGGCCAGCCAAAATCGCCAAAATCTAAAAAAAAAGACTAAGTATGCTCAAATGTATCAATTAACTTCTTGTTTTAAACCCAATTTTTGAAGAGAAAAATAATATAAAACACTCCATTATACTTTAGGACTAACTGTTCTTAAGATATTTGAGATTTCTTGCATTTTTGTTACGCCGATTTCGGAATAATGTCCAATCACCAAACAAAAACAAAAAGTGAATTAAAATGCAAATTTCTTGTTATTTGGTTCAATTAAACTCAATCTAATGAATTATTAAAGAAATAAAGAAAATATGAATTTGAGTCTGCAGGGAAAGTCATGTGCTGTCTGTCCACATCAGATTTTTAAAATTGAATTATTAAAATTAACTATTTGTTTAAACTGATATAAATATAAGATATTATTTTAGTAATTACTAAGCTGCTGCATTATGCAAGTAATACAGATAAAAAAAAGTCGGCGGAAGGCTTCAGGTAGATGAACTAGAAATTTTTGTGTGTAAATATCGTCTTTTCCCTCCCTACACATACCAGCCGACCTACCCGATAATAAGTTAACTATTTGGGGCGTCGGGACAACGCCGTCCATCTTAGGCTGGAAACCAATGGGGTTAGCAACCACAGAAAATCGTACCACCCTTCCTCTAACACTTCACCTCTCTAAAGAACTTTTGGACCTATAGATTTGACGCATCTATATTCAGCGTAAATAATAAGATAGCATTGGGTAACGGGGATGGAACCCTGGTCTTCTGAGTGCGATCTCAACGTCTTAACCACTGGAGCTACCTCGGACCGTGAGTAATGTCTTGACACACTGGATCATTTTAATGGCTTAGATTCTAAGCCATTAAAATTATTTTTGAGAGAAAAGAAACACCCATTAGCATCTAAATTCTCCGAGTTGAAGTGGATTACTCAAGTTGCTTATTTGTCAGATATTTTATTTGAAATAAATAATCTAAATACGTCTATGCAAGGACGTAATCATACTATTATTGAATTAACTGAAAAAATTACATGTTTTAAAAATAAACTCAAATTATGGAGAAATAAGGTTGAAGTAAAGAAACTTGCTTCATTCCTGACTCTTAATTTACTTGTTGAAGACAATAATATTGATATCACAGATTTTGAAATACAGAAAATTATTATTAATCATTTAGAAAAACTAATAGCAGACTTTGATCGATATTTCCCTGCAGACGATGTTTTCAAATATAATTGGGTTCGAATGCCATTTAATTTTGATGTAAGTGATTTGCATGAGGAATTTGTTAATATTAATCAATTTCAAGAACAATTAATAGAAATACAAAGTGACCAAGCACTTCGATACAATTTCTACAAAAACACTGAATCTTTATGTGCTTTCTGGTTAAAATTAAAAACCGAAAAACCAATAATTGTTAAAGAAGCCCTAAAAGTAGTATTGCCCTTTTCAACAACATATATGTGTGAGGCTGGTTTTTCGGCTCTGTGTGTAATCAAAAACAATTACCGGAACAAGTTAAATCCTGAAATAGATATAAGGTGCTCCTTGACAAGCATTCAACCGAGGTTTGAAGATCTTTCAAAATGTATTCAAGCACAAGGTTCTCATTAAAACTGTATGACTTGCATTTAAAATTTAAAAGACTTAACATATGTATTGATATTTCTTTTTTTTTTAGGAATAAGTTAAAATGTCAATTATTTTCAAAAAGTTATAAATATATTTTAATTTGGTCAATAAAAATTATTAAAAACACTTGATTATTAATTAAATTTTCCTTGGATCGAAAAGTACTTTTGTTTATCTTTATTATTAAAAAAAATAAATAAAAAATTTGTAAGTTAAAAAAAATCATCATCGTAGGATTGAAAATTTTTTAAAAATACGATCTAAAATAAAGCAATGAAAAAATTTTGACTTTTTTTTGGGTCGCGACATGAACATATTTCTCAAATTTGGGTCGCGGCTTAAAAAGGTTAAGAACCACTGGCTTAGAACATCTGAATGGACGTGAAAAGGTCACTCAACGGGAGGGATGTTCAACAGGACACTAGGCCCTGCCAGATAGACTTATTTTTTTTAACTCTCAACCACAGGGTGCCTAAGGCATAACCAGTTATCTGCAAATAGGGTAAGAAAAAAAAATAGCGATATTAGAAAACAGAATCATCTACATTTGCGCAATGAAAACATACATTAATGATCCCGCGTTTCCAAAAATTTGAGACAAAACTAATCACGTGTTCAAGACGAACAGAAAAAAATATTGAAAATAGCCCAATAAGAAAAGGTAAAACTAAAGAAGTGTTCCAAAAATTATCAAAGCACATCAAAGTGTCTTTCGATATCTAATTTAAGAAGTAAAAAAATCTGATGTGGGCAACACATGACTTTCCTTATATAATGCAATGAATTTACTACTTTTACAGTAAAAAAAAATGATTATTTTTATAGTAAATATTTATATTCTTGCCAAGATATTGAATTTTCGTCAATGAGCCGTCATTTTCATTGATTTAGCGTCATTTTTTTTCCATTTGACGATTTTTTCGGTAATTTAGCAACATTTAAAAAAGTCGCCAAGTTGGCGACATTCCACCAAATTTGTCGCCAAAACCTCACCAAGCGTTATGGACGGAGAAATAAGTTATTCTTACAGCAGATGAATGACTATTGGCGTTCAAATACAAAAGTATTACTCAAAGTATCTTTTTTCATGAATGGAACGAGCTAGATCCATGAGAATGATGTCACCCAATTTATCGCATGGTATTACATATGAAAAGCGAACATGTTTCTCAAAAGGAAATATTCTTGCATTATTTTATATGATTTTTTGATAATGTTTTTGAAAAATGTGGAATATCTCGAGAACGGTTCAAGTTATCGTTCTAAAATTTATGTCAATCGCTTTCTAATAAAAAATTACATAAGAAATGTCTATTTGCGTAACTTTATTAGAGGTTCTGACTTTTTGACGATTTTTTCAAAATTTCACTCGAAAATTAAATGGGTTCTGAACACTCGATTGCGTATAAAAACAGTAAGCTTCCAGTGTTTACGGATTGCAATTTTTGAACTAAATTTCGTTCGAATCGGTCCATTCATTCGTCAGTTATCGTCTCCACAGACTCACTGACACACACACACACATTTTCACAGACATCACTTCAAATATGTTCGATTCGTGATGAGGGGTGCTTGAAACGTGCTCTCCCGTCGAAAACTCGAATTCGAATTTTCGACCCCGTGACAATACTTTCCTTATACATTATTGTATATAAGGAAAGTAATGAAAAAAACTATTAAGTGAAAATTACATGTACTCAATCGTTTTCTATAGGAATAATTTATTAAGCGTTATTAGACACCAACTATGAATTTTGTAAAAACAAATTAAATGAGAAGTCTCTAAAAAATACATAGTGCGCTAGCAGCGTAGATCTTATATCAAAGCACATTACGAGCAAATATTCAGCCGTCTATGACTTTCAATGTAATACTGAATTTGGCAAAAGTTATTGAACTTGCCAATATTTTGTCCTAAAGTAAACTCACCCTAGATATATTTAATCTCAATTTAAAACCCTTGCTTCACATTCGCTGAGAGCAATTTTCCCAAACATTTCTCGATTTGAAGAATCTCTTTAACCGGAGAAAACTTTGAGAAATCATCGTCGACACATGTGACTTTTCAATATTTGTGGCAGCAATTTTTCATATTTCTTCCTTTTTATTTCTGTTCGAATTCCAGAATAAGTTGCTTCTTCCGCCGTCGTGTAATTTGAAGAATTAGAACGTTGTAATTTCGATAGTACGAAACGGGATGTTTGGAGAGAGTATTTGGCGTTTGAAAATATATCACTTTTATTTGTGAATCTGGAAGAATAGTTTAGATTAGTCTTCTATTTTGATTTAATAGCTTGTATGAGGTGTCAAATTTAATAAATAAATCATCGTTGGTGAACTATATCAGAAGGTAAAATGCAGCACAAATGAAATTAAATAAGCTAACGTACGTTTCGGAAATCTTAAGATTTTCTTCTTCAGTGCGAACAAGCTTGGACTTGGGCTCCCAAATGAGCGCGAGACTATGCCAGCCAAGCAGAAAATAGCTAAACAGTAGAACTTAATACCGTGGTGCCACCTAGTGTCGTGAAAGAGAAATAAAATGATAAAAAAGGGAAGTTAATGTGAACTTCTGAAGTAAAAAATAAAATATAAATAAAATACAGAGTATATGAATTCAACGTGTGAGGCAGAGAAATAGTGAAACAGGGAAACAAAAAATCAGATATGGTCATGCCATATCTAGGAGAAATAAATTGTCGTTGAGAATTCATTAATCAGGTTACTGGAATTTTTATTGATATACAAATATTCAAAGAAATAAATCGAAAACTGAAGAGCACTTTCGAATAATGGAGGCAGAAGAAAAATAAACTTGCCATCCAGCTATGATTAACGATTCAAGATTCAAGATTATATAATTTCTTGGATTCGACGCAATTTCGTTGTTCTTTCAAGCGGTATTTTAATGCGCCTTTATTTTGACCAATATACGATAGTCCGCATTGACGATGATTTTCGTAACTGTTCCAATTATGGAACGTTTATATTGTTGATAGGGAAGAATATTACGAATATTCGAAATCAAATTTGTTGAGAATTCTGGCAACTTTTCGTATAATTTTTGTGTTGTATTTAACGTTGTGATTTAGTTAATTATTGATTGTGCGCAGGGTCACGTTCTATATTTAAATCATCGTTCGACCTAGTGTCTAATGCAAAAAGTATGGTTGACATACTACATCCTATAGATAAAAGATTTCAATACCCCAATGCAATTTTAAGTCACTATTTTCCAGAAATGAACTTAGTGCACTGCCTTACAATTTTATTTACAATGAAAGGGGATAAATATTGTCTTGCATTGTATTTGTTTCGAAGTAAATACTACTATCAAAAAATTTCTAAACTATTTGCTTAAACGAGTTTTGTACTAGTTGATCATCTTGTAGTCTGCAAGGTGCTGATGGGCGGCAATAACCATGATCCACGGATGGTGATGGTTGATTAGTTTAGAAGTTTTTTTTTTTGCTTTTATGCAAAGCTTTGATATTGAATTGGAATGGAATAATTTGATATGGAAGAATTTACTTCACTAATTCAGGTTAAGTGTTGCCAACACTTTGATGAGCTTATGACTATTTAGCAGCGTTGCAAACTATTCAGCATTCTATGGCTAAATTTAGACATTTTTTGTGCTAAACGTTCCAAAGAAAGTCTAGATCTATCTAAGATCTACAATTGCTAAGTTGATAACTTTGATTCAGGCACGTCCCTCTGCTTTTCTCATACAGGAGTATCATCACATATGAAGCATTAAAATAATTTAAATATTTTATGTGACAAGTATTGTAAAATATCAAAATTTTCAACTGAAATATCCTATTGAATTTTTAAATTTATTTGTTATGATCCTTCAACAAAGCTGTTCTTTAAGCAAAAAACATTTATTTTCCTTAAACGTTTCTTAAAGCTTGCGTGTGTGGTAGTTAATGTAGTACTATATTGTGTGACTTTGAAACAATTTTAAAGGTTTTCCCTGAGTTGTTTTCAGAATTCATGAATAGTGTGCTATGACGCCATTTTTCCTGTCCTTACATGACCTAAACAATTTACTCATTTTATCTGGACGAGTTGGTGGCTACTGTTTCTGTTTGCCAGGCCCAGATATGAGGTCCGAGACCAGTAGAGGAAGAAATGGGTATGATCAGCCTTTTCAACTTTGGATTATCGTACACATTATTGATAAAGAAAAAATTAATCCAACGGACTTGGCCCACCACCTGTTACGAGCTTGCCTCTATTTTTAATGCTCATCGTCTTAAGATATTTCGATGGTTCTTTCCTTTGTCTGATTTTAGCACACTTTCATCGAATAACAGGAATTTACACATATATATACACCGAAACATTTACACATATATATACATATTCAAATTCATACATCATAATACTCGGGACTCCGCGAGCTCTATCGTCCGTTCAGATGAGATTCCAAAAAATAAGTATCTTGTTCTTCCACCGCCATCCCCCTCCCCCTCCGATGTCTGCCACCTCACCCCCCGTAATATCAACTTGCGGGGCCAGCTGTACTACTCGTACAATCTCAGAGAAGCAAGATGGTGGACCGAAAATAGCCTCTTCCCAGACCTCTTGGCATAGATAGAGAGAAGTTCGTGACAGATCCAAATGGCTAAATTCGGGTATGTGTTTTGGATATGATTCCGAATAATGAAGGTTAGGTGTTGCAAATCCGAGTTTTATTGAACTATGGTTTTTGAAGAAAGGCCATGCGTTCGGCTGTGTGCAGTTATAGAAATTATGTAATTTTTATACTTGTAATAATAGGAATAATTGTCTCTTTCTAGGTGTTCTTAAACCCCGGGTGTCCAAGCTGGGAAGCGAAAGGCGCCCTTCGATGGGAAGCGAGGAGGCTGGTGAATCCCACTACCGCCTGGTGACCCTGGGTGGATCTGGTGTGGGCAAGAGCGCCATCCTCAAGCGCTTCCTCTTCGGCACTTACGCGGACAGACACAGGCCCACAGTGGAGGACCTCTACTCCAGGGAGTTCGACATCAGTGAGTTATATAATCTTGCTCATATATGATACAATTATATAACATCTATTATATAGTTATTAATATTGTTGTAATAAATCCCACTTGTATGGAACAAGACCAGAAAAAGACCATAAGGCAAAAGTCTATTTCAAAGTGTGTGCGTGGGGAGGACGTGGGAGGAATGCAGCTTCTGTTGGTCCAAGGACCACAGGCATATTATGGTAGCAGTCTGATTTCGTCTAATATCACCTAATTTAGACCGGAACCCAATGGTGGTGCATCCACAGGAACAGCTCCCTCCTTTCCCTGCCCATTACTTCTCAGAAGGAATTCCGGACCTGCAGATTTAAAGTGCCCATACTCTGCGTGGATACGTGGATAATTTACAGTAGCGTCGGGAATCGAATTCCGGTGATTCCCGTGGATTAACCGCTGGGTTATCTCTGCCCTATATACTGACCCATATTCATCCTTATAACTTGTCCACATTGCTAAATTTGGGAGGGCAATACTTAAACAGAAAAATTCTCTAAGAAGCAAGTTTCTATATCATTAACAACTTCTAAAGTTTAAAAAGAACTTTCGATACTTAAAGTTTGAAGAGAACAACCGACATTCAAATTATGGATGTCCTTCTAGCCAATTGGCGCTCTATTCATTGATCTCTTAAAACGGCAGCCTTTCTTACCATATTTGAAGTGGATAATATATTCCTCTCCTTTCAGATCGCGGATAAACTTTGCATATTTTCAAATTCATGTAATTTGAACACCATTATGTACTTTTTCCCGCCCGATATTTCGATTTCAATCGTATTAGATCGCAAATTTGACCTCAGAATAACCCACAAATAAATTATATGGTTGAACATGATGTGTCGACTTATCCCCAACGTATTGAATATGTACTTCATCTCTTTGGTTTCAAAATTGAATTGAAAACATTTTATTTTGAACATGAAATAGAATCGAAATCGTGATCCTACATGAAAGGTTCAACATCCTACATAGCTAATTGTGATGATAGTAGCGAAGCATTTTTTTAATATATTGCCCGTGTCGTGCATAGTACGCGCATGCGCATTTCTACTTTTGTTTATCAAATTAGTTTTGTTTTAAACATTTTTATTTTATCTGGCTTACATCAAATTGATCATACTAAAATGACTTTATATGAATTGTTCAAAAATGCAAACGCGAATGCAACGCATTTAAAACCAAAAATTCTATCCATATAGACTTAAAAATATAAAGAAAGTTCACCATATTATTAATATATAATATGATGCGGAGAAATAATTAAAACACTTAAAATCGCTTTTCAGAATGATCGAGCATTTACTTCTTCTAGAAAGGGGAATCTGGGTGTTAATCTCATTCGTTTGGGTGCAGCTTCCAGACCAACAGAAAAATCTAATATTTTCATAATTTGATCTAGACGCGAAGATGCAAAGGGGGTGATCAAAATACTCAAAACCACGTTGTTTAACTATCGAGTACTTCCGCTTTAATTAGAGTATCAGTTTTGGTCTCATTCGATGCCTCTCATCTTCTAAGTGAACGGGAAAATTTAATATTTTGAAAATTCAAATTAAGGGGGACGATGAAAAGGGATATTAAAAAAAATCATTTATTATTTCCACGCTAGCTAGAATCTTGGTGTTGGTCTCATTCCAACAGCTATTATCTAGATTATTAGAAAAATTATCTAGAAAAATTGAAAGTTAGGGGTGACAATGCGAAGGGATTTTTTTTTTAATTATACCATTTTGCTTGTCAGAAGTAATAAAATCACAATTTAATATCCTTTTGTTACCAATCGGAAAAATCTGATGTGGGCAGCACATGACTTTTCCTGCAGACTTCTATTCACGTTCTCTTTATTTTTAATTATATTTAATTCACTTTTAATTCAGTTTCCGTTCTCATTTGATAACTGGACTTCTTTTCAAAGATGTCGTAGAGAAAATACGAAAAAACTAAAATATCTCGAGAACGGCTACTCCCAGTGTAATGGGGTTGGTCTTATTCTTCTCTTCGTTAAAAATTACGTAATAAACAAGCATTTCCTGGATGCATTTGAGCATACGTAGATTTTTATTTTAGATTTTGGGAATTTTTGCGGGCCATTTTGCAAAAAAAAGGCAGATTATTTTTTTCGAATTATACCAAAATTTAATCAGCACTAGGATGTCCCACAAGTAACTTATCTACCAAATGTTGCTTAATTCGGTCCATTAGTTTTTCAGCTAGAGTGGATACAAGCTTTTGCGGGCCATTTTGCAAAAAAAGGCGGGTCTTTTATCCCGAATCGTACCCAAAGCTAATCAGCACCAGATTCTCCCACAAGTTAATTACTTACTAAATTTTATGAAATTCGGTCAATTAGTTTTTTAGTTAGAGTGGATACAAAATCTGCACAGACAGACACACAGACAGACAGACAAACACACAGACACACACACAGACGTCACGCTAAAAATAGTTTTTTCATATTCTAGAGGTCTCGAAACGTATAGATCCGTCGAAAACTCGAGTTGCGATTTTCGGCATGATTCCAATACTTTCCCTATACATTACCATGTATTGCAGGGAAAGTAAAAATCGGATGTGGGCAGCACATGACTTTCTCTGCAGACTTATGTTCGCGTTCTCCTTATTTTAATTACATTTAATTCACTTTTAATTCAATTTTCGTTCTCGTTTGATAACTGGACTTCTTTTCAAAGGTGGCGTAGAGAAAATACGAAAAAACTAAACTATCTCGAGAACGGCTGGTCCTAGTGTAATGGGATTGATCTTATTCTTTTCTTCGTTAAAAATTACGTATTAAACAAGCATTTAATTTATATATTTGAGCACACGTAGTTTTTTATTTTAGATTTGGCGATTTTTGAGGGCCATTTTGCAAAAAGAGGCTGGTTATTTTTTTCCGAATGGTACCAAAATCTAATCAGCACCAGGATGTTCCACAAGTGACATATCTACAGAAAATTGTGAAATTCGGTCCATTAGTTTTTCAGCTAAAGTGGATACAAGCTGTTGCGGGCCATTTCGCAAAAAATGCGGGTTCTTTTATCCCGAATCGTACCCAAAGCTAATCAGCACCAGATTCTCCTACAAGTGAATTACTTACTAAATTTTATGAAATTCGGTCAATTAGTTTTTTAGTTAGAGTGGATACAAAATCTGCACAGGCAGACACACAGACAGAAAAACACGCAGACACACACACAGACGTCACGCTAAAAATTGTTTTTTCGTATTCTAGAGGTCTCGAAACGTGTAGATCTGTCGAAAACTCGAGTTGTGATTTTCGGCATGATTCCAATACTTTCCCTATACATTACTATGTATTGCAGGGAAAGTAAAAAATAAACAAATAGATTATTTTAACGCGATAGGAAATAAAATTGAATATATGTGCCCGTTTAGCATGTTAATAGAATTTTAAAATATGCGCCATTTTCATGATTATATTTGAAAAGATTTCTGTTATTAAGAAAAGTTGTCAAAAACTTAAATTGTGTGTAATTGTCGCATTTAATGGCTACAAGCCAATGAGATTGCACAAGGAGCTGGTGAAATGGCAAGTATATTATCATTGATCCTGGAATATTCTATAAAAGGAGAGGATATATGAAAAACGATATTTACACAAATTTTATCCAAACTGCCACCTGCAAATGAAATCAATAAAGACCTTTTGTGGACAGTTTTTCAACTTCTCCTGCCTATACAAATATCAAAGCAATGGACAATGAAAAGTTTTCATGAGTTATGTATGGACCTTATTAATTTCCGATTTGTATTATCACGTATTTCTTGTAAAAATCTACTTAAAATACATAGGCTATTTTTCGAGACCCAAAACTAAAGCAAATATGGGGTATCTAGCTACATGTTTCATACAGCAGGACTTTCACTTCATAAACGCAGTAATTATTTCAAACGTGCGAAGAGCAGGTGGAATACGGCTATAGTTAACTATAGTTAGTTCTAAATATTACATAGTATAGAAACATATTTCATTTGTAAAAAATAATACTTAAATAACACCGCTTCTCGACTGCTTATTATACATGCAACATATTCCACAAACAAAAAAATATATCTATTTAAAAAAGCTTAAAATAAAATATCTTAAGCTTCATTGGCGTGATATCTTTTTGCCGATGAAAAAAATACAGTAAGCTGCATAATTCCTGGTAATTCTTCCTTCGTTAAACGTGTTTTCGATCCAATTGGTGGTAATGACCACATTTAGATTCCATTAAATGAGGGCGATTATGGTAATTAGATTGCTTTAAGTGCAAGTGAAATAGTTATACTTTAGTAACAAGAAGAAATAAAATTCAGAAGAGCAATGAATCTCGCTAATCGGTATTTACTGAAACTAATTGCCCCCACCAATATATTATATTCACTCTATTGGAAAAAATTGCGCCTCGAAAAAAGCTATTTTAGCGTGATGAATCTTTGTACATAAAATGAGTATGTAAAGATAAGGAAATGAGTATGTAAAGTTAATGAAATGAGTATGTAAAGATAATTCGTTACTAATTCCCCCGTGGTGAAGGAGCGCCTACGTACTACGTGCACAAGACCCCCAGAGTATCCCATGGCAAAGGGGAGGAAATTTGCACCTTCAATTTTATAGAGGCTCCCCAAAGGACGGAAGTCTGACTTGGCCTCGACATGACAACATCCATGCCCGCTGGCGGGATTCGAACCCGCAACCCGGCAATACAGCGATCAGACGGAAACGCATGCTCCTGACCGTTCGACCACCGGATCGGCATGTAAAGATAAAGAAATGAGTATGTAAAGATAATTAAATGAGTATGTAAAAATAATGGAATGAGTGTGTAAAGATTAGAAATTTACATTTTCAATGTAAAAGGATTTTTCATTACAGAGTAGTGGTAACATAACTGTGCAACGTTAATACCATGGACTTAGAGAGACGGAGATAAAACTTCTATGGATGAAAAGCTTTAAAATAACCAGAATAACCTTAAATTAACCAGAATGCATTGAGAATTATATGTAGGTATCGCTAGTGTTAAAGTCCAAACTGCTGTCAATGGACATAACAAGATTGACTATTCTTAAGTTGACGTTCCCTAATGATGAGTAGAAGTAACATGTATTAATTTCTCTACATATATAGTATAATGTACAGGGAAAGTATTGTAACGGGGTCGAAAATTAAAATTCGAATTCACTTTCATTTCGGGTGTATGAAACTGCTTTTCTAGTAAATTCCATATATGTCCAAATGGCAAAATATCTGAGGACTTTATTGATCATGAGAGGTGCAAGCTCCTTTGTTGAGAGCTTCAAGTCGTGTGAGGTCTGTTAATTTCATGTTGGTAAAAATCCCCCGAAAGGTGTGACTGTATAGGGAATACAATTGGCTGTAGAATATTGTTAACGTGCAGGCGTGTTGACAAAGTAGAGGGCGGATCAGCGCTATAGGAGATGGTTTTCCAGGTCGTAACCACAGATCTGATGGTTGTCGATTTTTACAACCAGAATAGAACAATGGCTAGGCCTCCTTCCAATCAGGATACGGTGGTAATCTGAGCAAGAGTTTCCGCGAGCAAGAGTTTCGCAGAGAAAGAGTTTCGCCGAGCAAGAGTAAGAAGCAAATTTCGTCTCTGAATACTACACTTCTCAAATCTAACACCATGTGGAATTACCAGACTGGAACAACTTCAGACGGTGTTCAATGATCAGTGACAGAAGTCGAGAATGAAGTGTCGCATCTACCAATCATTGTCGAATTGCGTGCTTTTATACTACATGTATAGTGGAAACTATATGTCTTTGCATGGAAGACAGGGACAGAGGTGGCATCGTGGTTATTCTCCGGATGCCTAAATCCTTCGCTGTAGTTATATGTGCCTGTCTTCCTGCATCCACTGTTTGCAACAACGATTGTGTTTTACTATGTACACATAGCTCATCCACATTATATATTGTTACACGGTTTAATTTTGGTTGGTTTCTGTTTGGATCAAATCCTGAAATACATTTTGATTCACTTCTACAGAGTCGATTTTCTTGACATTTTAAACACGTACGTCTTTGCGATGACAATATAATATTTCATCAAATTTGAGTTGTCCTCTCCCCGAGATTCATGTCCAGAATGGCTTGCAAAAATCCCATAGTTGTAAGGTAGTTCAAAAAGAGTCCAATGTTCATCTTAGCTTCTTTATACATAAAAAAAAAATCAACACGTCATACTTCTCCTGGCGAGTAACATCATGACGAGTTGATGTTTTTATAAAGAGCCTCAATAAATTTATCATAAAAAGGTTTGATTTGATATCTGATAAAAAATTGATTACAAAATCGCAAAAAGACTAAAACGAATAAAATAAAATATATAATTTTTTTTAAGTTACACGGTTTTAGTAAAATGTACTAAAAAGTGAAAAAATAATTTTTAGCTATCACAATGTTCTTAGTCATATGCGACTAAAATTAAATTCGTGGGACTCCTATAAAAGAAATGTAATTGGACATTAACAGAATTTTAAGGAACAATAGTGAAGTGTATATGAAAAATAGAAATTACAAATATAAGAATAATAGTTTTTTAATTCAAAATTGTTAAAAAAAATTAAATAAATTGTATGTAATCAATCGTATATATGTCATTTCTAAGCTATTATTTCTATTGTTTCTTGAAATTCTATCAATTTGCAAATTCAATGTCCAAATTCGGTCTACGATTTTATTTTTAATCACATATGACCAAGAATGTTGCGATAGCTAAATTTTTTTTTATTTTCTAGTTCATTTTGCTAAAACAGTGTAATTTAAAACGCTTTACCACAAGAATTGTGATATCTCTCTAACGAATTAAGCGATTTCGATTAAATTTACTATGCTTAGTTTTATCGGTAAGGATAATAAGCCTATTGACATACAGTTACAGAAATTTTATGTTATTGCTTCCCTAAAATTTATTAATCAGCAGGAAAATGTATGTGTAAGACATCAGCTTAATTGCTAACTATGTATTTAAAATGCAATTTTAAAACACTTTATGTCGCAAGGCATACTTTAAGTTATGTTCATGTGTTTTCTTGGTTATTCCATAACAGTGGTATTTAACCCGCCATTCTTCATCTACCAGTCGATTGCCATGGCTTGTCAAGTTTATCTTTGGTTTATTTTGGGGGAAATGAAGAGCGCTGCACTGTACTTTATGGATATGAAATATAAATTTTATAGGTTAGGTGTTGTAGTTCAGCGGTTAGGTGTTGTAGTTCACAGAAAGAATTAAAGATGGTAATTAGAATAAAGAACGTATTAAATTAAATAAATTTATACACTATCAGATATAGAAATTGCACCACCAAGAAGCTTTGGCCGTATAATTATGCAAATTGCGAGACAAACGCAGCTGGCTGATATATGCAAATGATCTCAAGTGCAAGTAGGTCACGTTATTAAAGCGCGGGATAAAATGGATTGAAACGGCAGATGAGACAAGAGTTGTTACTGTCTGTCGTCTACGGAAGCCCGTTTTCCGAGCTGTTTTTCGTTTCAGAAGACACGTGTTGTGGAAGAAATGCCTGGCCAATGACACCGAAATCAGTTTCAGTATTTGAAGGATGGTGTTAGGGGATTCGTTTTAGACCTACATACGGCTGGAAGGTAGTACCGCCATATCGCCGCTAAAACATGCATAGATGCGTCCATTGTGTAAAGAATTTGAGAAGATGGTTTGAAGAAGGGCATGTGAATCGTCGCAGTTGTACAGATCCATCAAGACGTACGTCAGTACACGTTGATAGACGCATTCGAAAGCATGCTGTGGTGACCTCACAAACGACGACTATCGACATTCTGTAGAATTTGCACGGTTTATCGGATGTTTCAATATTAGCGAAAACTGTGTCTCGACGACTGGCCAAAAGCGACTTGCACTTAAACCGTTCTTTACGAGTATTGCCATTGACGATAAAACACCGAAATGAGAGATTGAAATGGTGTCGGGTCCGAGTCTCTTGGACGACTGAATGGGACAGGGTAGTGATTAGCGACAAGTCTTGGTTCTGTATGATGAATGACAGTCGCCGTGTGAGAGTCTGGAGGCGACTTGGAAACAGATCCAATCCCGCTGCTACTGTTGAACGCCATACTATTCGACAACGCATCATCATCATTTGGGGTACAATCGGCTTCGATAGCCGGTCACCTCTAGTTCGTAACAGAGACACATTGACGGCACGACTATATGTGGATGAGGTGTTGCTGGTGGTTGCACTTTCCTACTTTCAGCGGTTACAAAGTGCTGTTTGTCAACAAGATGACACTCGACCGCTCACAGCAATCATCAGCAGATAAGCTTTGCAAGATATCCAGGTACGTACTTGGCCTGTCTCCTCATCTCTCACCTATCGAGCATGTGTGGAGACGTGATTGGACGTCGCTTGACTGCCCTGCTTTTCCTCAAACAGAGGACGATCTGTGGAGGATGGTGGAAAGTATATATGGGCTACCTCAGGAAACTATCTGCACGCTCATTGCATCTGTTCCTTGAAGGGTTGCTGCTTGTATCAGCAAGAGGTGATTCTACTGCCAACTGATCACCTTGTCTGTGCCATTACTGTATTGCATTATCCTTCTAGAATTAACATCACTCTTTATATATGCCATCTCTGTCTGTGTGTCCTTTATCATCACACTCTATGCACTCTTTAATGGTATTGCATTTTCTGTGTCATGTAGTGTATCATTAAAAAAGTGGATATTTAAAGCAAAATTTTAAATCTTACGTGAAAAGCCACACTCCATATCAAGGCAACATTGCAAGTCAAAGGAACTCTCTCTCTCTCTCTGTCCCTCTCCTATCGACATTCTCTCTCTCTCTCTCTCTCTCTCATCGCTCTTCTCTATCTGTCTCTTTCGCAGCGTTCATCTCTCTCTGCTGTCCCTCATGGCCCTTCTCTCTTTGTCGTCTCCCACCGTCCTTCTCTCTCTGTCTCTCTCCCACCATCCTTTTCTCTGTGTCTGTCTCTCTCTGTCTGTCCTCCAACGTCCTTCTCTCTCTGTCTGTCTCTCTCCCACCGTCTTTTTCTCCGTGTCTGTACCTCTCTTTCTGTCTGTTTCTCTCTGTCTATATCTCCCTGTCTATCTCTCTTTGTCTGGCTCTCTCTGACTGGCTCCCACCGTCATTCTTTCTCTGTCTGCCTCTCTTTCACCGTCCTCTTCATTCTGTCTGTCTCCCACCGCCCTTCTCTCTGTGTCTGTCTGTCTTCCACCGTTCTCCTCTCTCTGTCTGTTTTCCACCGCCCTTCTCTCTCTGTCTGTTACTCTCCCACAGTCATTTTCTCTCTCTGCCCGTCTCTCTCCCACCGTCCTTCTCTCTCTGTCTCTCTCCCACCGTCCTTTTCTCTGTGTCTGTCTATCTCTGTCTGTCATCAACCGTCCTTCTCTCTCTCTGTTTCTCTTCCTCAGTCCTTCTCTCTCTGTCTATCTCTCACCGTCCTTATCTCTCTGTCTGTCTCTCATCGTCCTTCTCTCTCTGTCTCTCTCCCACCGTCCTTCTTTCTCTGTCGTTCTCCCACCGTCCATCTCTCTCTATCTCTCTTCCACCGTCCTTCTCTCTCTATCTCTCTCCCACCGCCCTTCTCTCTCTAACTATCTCCCACCGTCCTTCTCTCTCTCTTTCTTTCTATCCTACCGTCCTTCTCTCTGTCTGTCTCTTACCGCCATTCTCTCTCTGTTTGTCTTTCACCGTCCTTCTCTATCTGTCTGTCTCTTTCCCCCAGTCCTTCTCTCTCTGTCTGTCCCCCACCGTGCTTCTCTCTCTGTCTCTCTCCCACCGTCCTTCTGTCTCTGCCTCTCTCCCACCATCCTTCTCTCTCTGTCACTCTCCTACCGCCCTTCTCTCTCTGTTTATCTTCCACCGTCTTTCTCTCTTTGTCTGTCTCTCACCGTCTTTCTCTCTCTGTATGTCCCCCATCGTGCTCCTCTCTCTGTCTCTTTCCCACCGTCCTTCTCTCTCTGCCTCTCTCCCACCATCCTTCTCTCTCTGTCACTCTCCTACCGTCCTTCTCTCTTTGTTTCTCTTCTACCGTCTTTCTCTGTCTGTCTCTCACCGCCCTTCTCTCTCTGTCTGTCTCTATCCCACCGTCCTCCTCTCTCTGCCCGTCTCCCACCATCATTCTCTCTCTGTTTCTCTCCCACCGTCCTTCTCTGTCTGTCTCCCACCGTCCTCTCTCTGGCTACCTCCCACTACTCCTGTCATTTTCCGTCTCCTACCACCCATATCTCTCTGTCCCTTTCCCACCGCCCCTCTTACTGGCTCTCTCCCATTGTGCTTCTCTCTCTGTTCCTCTCCCTCCGGCCCTCTCGTTTCCCCTCTCTCTATCATTTCGTATTAGTTTCGTAGTTAAAATATGCATTTGGCAGGAGTTTCGGTGATATTTTCGTCTAGAATAATCAAAACGAAAATTTACTATTTCATCGAGATTTTCTTTAATTTTTCAGTTCGTGGGAGGAGGTTGTGTCTCTCATTATCCTCAAATACGCCCCTGATGATATGCTATGCGAACAAGAACTAGAAGTCGATATTTAGCTTAAATGCATATCAAAAGTGCATCTTGATGCCTCAATGTTTGGTCATCACTGAACTACGAGAAATCTGAACACGCTGCCGTTGTCAAGGGAACGGAAAACAACGCTTTTCACAGTCGGATGTTCCGGATGTTCGTTTCCATTTGCCCTTTCTTCTTAGTTAATTAATTAGATGAAGTCATTGTAAAGAATTAATGAACTTCCGGCACACTGGTAACAATTTATTGTTGCATAAAGTGTCATCACCGTGAGGATTGGGGAGGATTAGCATTCTCATCAAATTGATCATCCGTTCTGTAATTGGATGACGTTGTAACCGAGTTAATGTCATATTATTAATTTATTTTAAAGTATTCTAAAGAGCACCGATGCTCACAGTAAACAGATGAATAACAGCGATTACAATATTACTGACTATAGTTATTAAGCCTGTCAAATCACTGTGTGTATGCAAAAGTCACTGGATCTCACTAGCTCACTTGCATAAAGTGTTATCACCGTCAGGACTGGGGTGATTTGCACACTCATCAAATGGATCATTCGTTCTGTAATTGGATGATGTTTTAAGCGAGTTAATAACATATTATTGATTTAAAGTATTCTAAAGTGCACTGGTGCTTATAGTAAACAGATGAATAACAGTGATTGTAATATTATTGATTACAGTTGTTTAACCTGTCAAATTACTGTGTATGCATAATATCACCAGATCTTAGTAACTTTTAAAAAACCAATGTTTCATGTTGTATTTGTGGGAGTTGATTATTTAATAAAAGAAGAACAGCTAATTTACATTTAAGGTGATGCGTTGAATAAAGAAAAAAATCTGATGTGGGCTACACATGACTTTCCTTATGTAATGCAATGAATTTACTATTTTTACAGTTAAAAAAAATGTTATTCTTATAGTAGATACTTATATTCTTTCCAAGATATTAAATTTTCTTCAATTAGTCGTCATTTTCATTGATTTAGCGTCATTTTTATCAATTTGGCGAGATTTTTGTTAATTTGGTAACAATTAAAAATGTCGCCAAGTTGGCGACATTCCGCCAAAATCTCGCCAAGCGTTACGGAGAGAAATAAATTATTCTTACACCAGATAAATGGCTATTGGCGTTCAAATACAAAAATATTACTCAAAGTATCTTTTTTCATGAATGGAACGAGCTAGATCTACGAAAATGATGTCACCCAATTTATCGCATGGTATTACATATGAAAAGTGAACATGTTTCTCAATAAGAACTATTTTTTTTTATTTTATATTACTTTTTGATAATTTTTTTGAAAAATGTGCAATATCTCGAGAACGGTTCGTTTTAGCGTTCTAAAATTTATGTCAATCGTTTTGTAATGAAAAATTACATAAGAAATGTTTATTTGCGTAACTTTATTAACGGTTTTGATTTTTTGACGATTTTTTCAAAATTTCACTCGAAAATTTAGGGGGGTTCTGAACATTCGATTGCGTATAAAAACAATAGGCTTCCAGTGTTCATGGATTGTGATTTTTGTACCAAATTTCGCTTGACTCGGTCCATTCGTTCGTCAGTTATCGTCTCCACAGACTCACTGATGAAATTTATTAGATCTTTTTGATGAAATTTATTAGACTTTTGGTGAAATTTATTAGATCGGATCACACAAGATCCTCTGATGATACAAATCAACCTAGCGAGTTATCTTACCTAATAAAATAATATGTTTGTGTGTGTGTGTCATCTGTAAAGGGAATCTAAGCTTTGGACAGGGACAGATTTGGTGCAAAGGTACTTTAGGTCCCTGGACAATACGGCGCGGCGAGATTTTTAAAAAAAAATCGAATTCGTTTAAAAGTTACATATTACTTTCCTTATATACATAATGTATAAGGAAAGTATTGTGACGGGGTCGAAAATTCGAATTAGAGTTTTCGACGGGAGAGCACGTTTCAAGCATCCCTGATCACGCATCAAACATTTTTGAAGTGATGTCTGTGTGTGTGTGTGAAAGTATGTGTGTATGTGTGTGTGTGTGTGTCAGTGAGTCTGTGGAGGGGATAGCTGACGAACGAACAGACCGATTCAAACCAAATTTAGTACAAAAATCACAATCCGTAAACACTGGAAGCCTATTGTTTTTATACGCAATCGAATGTTCAGAACTCCCCTAAATATTCGAATGAAATTTTGAAAAAATCGTCAAAAAATCAAAACCACTAATAAAGTTGCGCAAATAGACATTTCTTATGTAATTTTTCATTAGAAAACGATTGGCATAAGTTTTAGAACGCTAACATGAACCGTTCTCGAGATATTGTACATTTTTCAAAAAAATTATGAAAAAGTCATATAAAATAAAAACAAAATATTTCCTATTGAGAAACATGTTCACTTTTCGTATGTAATACCATGCGATAAATTGAGTGACATCATTCTCGTGGATTTAGCTCGTTCCATTCATGAAAAAAAATACTTTGAATAATACTTTTGTATTTGAACGCCAATAGTCATTTATCTGCTGTAAGAATAACATATTTCTTAACGCATAACGCTTGGCGAGATTTTGGCGACAAATTTGGCGGAATGTCGCCAACTTGGCGACTTTTTTGAAATGTTGCCAAATTAGATAAAATCTCGCCAAATGGATAACTATGATGCTAAATCAATGAAAATGACGACTAATTGTCGAAAATTCAATATCTTGGAAAGAATATTGGTATCTACTATAAGAAAAACCTATTTTTTTACTGTAAAAGTAGTAAATTCATTACATTATATAAGGAAAGTAATGTGTTGCCCACATCAGATTTTTTTTAAAATCAAGAATAACATTTTCCACAATATTATCAAATTAAGTAGATAATTTTTTAGCCGCAGCAGGTGTTTTGATTAAATCGCTTATGTTTCGTCTTGACAAGAAACAGCTGATCGCACACTATGAACATTTAATTTATGTGTTTTCTGACTTTGCAACTTTAAGAGATTTCGTTATAATTTTTTTTAATTTGGGATTACATTATCATTATAAGTATTATGCTAAAATTCGACTTAAATTCTTAAATTGGATGAACATTTAGTGCGATAGCAATAATGTTTTCAATTTTATTTCGGGGGTTAAAGAATATTTCATTTTACAGTTGCAATTATTTTCATTGTGTCGTTCTGCTGGATCCAGCGGATGTCGTTTGGATGGATCCAGCACTAATTTGGAGAGTATCAAAGGGATTTATTTATGGCATATCAAAGGAGTTTATTCAGGGCTATCAAAGGAGCCTATTTATGGAGTATTACTAGCATGTATATATATTTGTACAGGGTGAGTTCGCACATCGCGCGCATCAAAGCAAGTCGCGCACATCAAAGTTCATTTCACTGCTGTAAGTTGATGAACGTTACTGCTGGTTCTAGCAGGACGGTGCGACTTGCTGCACATCAAGCAACACTATCCATCTTTTAACTGACTTTTTCGGTGAGCGCATAATTTCCCGGGGATTGTGGCCACCTCGCTTCCTAGATTTATCACCCCCTGATTTCTTTATATGGGGGTATCTGAAAAATATGGTTTATCGCGAATAATCCACCCACGATTGCTGAGTTGAAAACGAACATCACAACAGCCATTTCAACATCAATACTCCCATGCTCCGCAGTCTCTCACGAAATCTGGTAAGACGAACTCGCTTTAGCATTCCCGAAACAGGACGTCATTTCCAACATGTATTGTAACACCTGAAGTTTGTCCGCTAAAAATAAAAGGTAACATTTTAACTAATCTCTGTAATACTTTATTTTCATTTAAATCCTCATACTGATACATTTACGGGCAGTTAAACGCGTTGATGTGCGCGACTTTAAACTCACCCTGTATAACTGGCATGGTGCCCGTGCTGCATGAAAGGTCCCTGTATTTATGAAGATTAATTTCTATCTGCACTCTGTTTTTTTATCCTGTCATGCGGTCCGGAATTATTGTTTTTCCAGGATTCGGTCCCGTTCTCAGCGGCTCTGGATAAAAGCTAATTTCATCTGAGACCTCACTTCCCTTTCCATAGCTTTACCTATCGAAGAGGAGTATCATGAGTTTTAATATTATAAAGGGACTTTATAATTGCCAAAGTATGCAAAGTCCACTTCGACAATAAGAATTTGCATTTCTGCTCCAGAAGCTCAATAGTAGAGCGTCGTCTGGCCAGTTCGAAGATCCATGGTTCAATTTCCGGTTGAGGCAGCAAGTTTCTTTACAATGGCGCCCACACAAATCAACCCTGTATGTTAGTGCAAATATGTCGGAGGTCTGAAAGTAACCTAGTTTAACTAGCATGGATTCAGTAGATTTTGGGTTATTGAGCGCCTATTTCAAATCGAGAGGATAAAAACCACGTAGACCTGAGGTAAAAATAGCGGGCGATGGTCGGCCAGAGAGTCAGTTGCACGCCCATCTGACAATAGAGTGAGGAGAATGCAGAGTCTAATAAGAGCATGCAATTTCATTCCAGTCGCTGAACGGTAGAGCACCGGCTGGACAGTTCGAAGATGCAGGGTTCGATTCATGTTTAGAATTTCTTTACAAGTACTTATAAACTGTTTACTGAAACCTTAAAACTGAAACGGATTGTAAGAACTGCACATGCAATTTTATTAGAATTAAAGATATTAATATCTTCTTCGAAATTTAGCATCTTTAACATTTAACAAAACAAAATAAACGTTACTTAATTATTCCCAAACTTGGTATCTCGCCAACGGATTTCCTTTAACCATATGCAAAAAAAAATTAAAACAGCACCACCATATAAAACAACTAAGGTCTATTTATATATACATGTACAGTACAATCATTGATTTATTTTTTAAACAAGAAATTATGATCCCGCAACAGAAGAAGGGGGAGGACACTAAGAGAGATTGGGGGACGCTGACTTGTCAGACATTTGGCTGACTTCCAGCCCATGCGGCAGAAAACAATTCCGACAATGTCTTTGAAAAATTCAAATCGTCTATACACGTTTCTCGGGACATAAATAGGCGTTGTGTGTCTTCTTCTTTTATATTTATAAATGTCTAAAATGTTTAATGTGTGTGGAGGGAAAGTTGAAATACGCAATAATCGACTGAAGTTTGGATTTTATTTTTATGCTGTAAAATATTATACAACACATCAATTGGCGTCGTAAAAGAAAAGCGCTTTCAAATATAATCTATATAAATAAAATTGAAAATCTGTCTGTCTGTCTGTCTGTCTGTCTGTCTGTTTGTCCCATCATCACGGGAGAACGGCTGAACCGAATTTGATGAAATTTTGTGGGTAGCCTAGAAATAGCCCCACTTAAAATTTAGTCTATGGTTGGAATTTCTACGACCAGTGGTTCTCGAGATATTAGTAAAAAACGAAACTTTCGTTTGTCTCATCATCACGCGAGAACGGCTGAACCGAATTTAATGAAATTCTGTGGGTGGCCTTGAAATAGCCCCCCATAAGCTTTGCCTAAGTTTCAAGTTTCTAAGACCAGGGGTTGTCGAGATATTAATGAAAAACGGAACTTTTTTTATAGGAGTTCTACTCTCCAACTCCGTGGTTTATCCAAACGGAAAGGATAAAAATCGTTTGTTTAAAGCGTCAAAGGGAATTAAAACTTTATTTTTGAGTTTGATGCAGGATTTTTGCATTAAATAGTCACTATCTGAAAGCATGAATTGTTTGAAACATGAATTTAAATGGAAAACTCTACCTCCATGTATTTCACAAGCTTTTACTCAACGATTAGAAGTATAAAGAAATTAAAATGGTTATTTAATTTCGCATTTTATGAGGAAGATTCTATCTTATATCATGTTGCTAGGCAAAGGAATGGAATTAAATGTGTTTGTTAATGATTATTATTATTTTTTCTATTTGTATAATAAATAAATAGATGTAAAAATATATTTTATAAATGAACGGTTTGATTGTTCTTTTAATTATATATATTGCGGAAAGCGGACATTACTTTTATTTATTTTAGCAAAGAGGTTTCAAGCTCATATATTCTGTTTAGCTAATAAACTCAAAATAAATGAACGGTTTGATTGTTCTTTTAATTAATATATATTGCGAACTGCGTACATCACACTTTTATTTATTTTAGCAAAGAGGTTTCAAAGCTCATATATTGTGGTTAGCTAATAAACTCATATATTGTGTTTACCCAATAAATTCATTTAGCCGATTGTTGAAGCAGAAAAAGAGTAGAACGGATGTATGTATCTTCTAATACAATTTTAGTGTTTTCATTTAGTATATATACAGACGGGATATGGATATTTTATTCTTCAGATCTGTAAATTTAGAGCTACGAATTTAGCGGAATATCTCTAAATAACTTGGTAACTTTTCTTAAACTTTACCAAATTAGAGGGAATATCTCCAAATTGGTAAAAATGACCCAAATCAATTAAATTAAATTTGTTTTTTTAGAATAGAGTACTGAAATGATGTTTCTGTAGCATTGGTCGGTCAGTCCATCCATCCTACTTAGTAACGCATTTAACTAATTTTTTTAATATCACTAAATTGATAAAAATATTTGTAAATCCATAAAAATATCATGGAGACGAAAATGTCGCCAAACCTTCCATGAAGATCACATTATTCAGACGACATGATTTCCATCAATTTATTTGAAGCAGATGATATCATGTCGCTTAGCAACGGATCCAATGTGTTATGTGTCATACGATTTTTATTAAATCTAATAAAATATGTATATAAAATAAATTTCATTGACATTGCATTTTTGACTGGATAATATCAATTACGGTCTTCAGGTTTAAACATCATTATTATTGATATTTCGGGGACAGTTGATTCAGGAATTATTGATATTTTCAAATTATTATGCCATTGTTTCATTATGACAAAAATTGTTGAAACTCATATATAGTACGTTGTACAAGTAATCTTCTACAAATGCACGGGTATATCTTCTAATCTACGAGAATATAAGTAGTACAGGTATATTGGCAAAATTTTTATATATGTTGGCATATATTGGAATCAATTACGACCTTCTGGTATTAAGATTACGGGGATTTTTGATACTTTCAATTTATTACGTCATCTTTTTTATTTTGGTAAATATTTTTAAGACTCATATTACAATATGTTTAAGCTTCTACTAACACATTGGCATATTTTCTAATTTGCGACAATATAAGTAGTACGTGGTTGCATATATTGATTCAATTCTTTTTTTGTGTGTGAATTTGCTTACAAAAGGGGCCAGGATACTTTATTCTTCAGATTTGCCCGTGAAGATAATTTTGCATAGTGAGAACAGATATTCTTAAACTTCTCTTTATGAGCTATAAATTTAATATTTTATCAGAATTTGCACATGATTGCGAATTATAAGTTTTTTTATATTATATACTCCGTACGAAGGACGGGTATGCTGCTAGTACATAATAAAGTTATTCGAAAATGAAATTTGTACGAAGTAAAATGTACTTTAAATGCGTTTTCTCAAAATGAAAATGTGTATGCATTCAAAATGTTTTAGGCGGTGTATTACTCTCCTCACAATGAATAGTAATATATAAGAAAATAATTGAAATCGGGTCGAAAATTGAAAACTTAAGTTTTCGATGCATTTACACGTTTTGAGAACTCTTAAATAGGAATAAAGTATAAGTATGACTTTGGTCATTCTGTCTGTCTGTCTGTTTGCCTATCTGTCGGTTCACACGATAACAGCTGCAAAAAATCTGATGTAGGCAGCACCACTGCACGGATCCACGCAGAAATCCACGGCACAGATCCACGCAGAAATCCACGGCACAGATCCAAGCAGAAATCCACGGTACGATGTTTGTAACGTTAAATTGTACATTTGACTCTTTTCCGGATGACACAATGTAAAACTATTTTGTACCCAATAAACTTATTATTATTTTACACAACTCTAAATTAACAATTATCAATATTAATATCATCCTCAATAAGCAATATAGTCCACATATTTAAATATTTTAATAATAAATTCATCAATTAGGCGTCATTTTCATTAGTTTGGCGTCATATTTGCATATTTTACGATATTTTAGTTATTGTGAGGCTAATTATCGCCAAATGCGGGGATATTTAGTGGCGATATTAATTTCTTCTTCTATATAATAAAAGGCAATGTCTGTGTGTGTGTCTGTGTGTCTGTCTTATACACTATACGTTTCGCGACCGCGCATCGGAGAGCTACGAAATTTGGCAATCGGAGACCTGGGGGGGAGGGAAGGGGACACGTGAAAACCGATTTTTAAAATTTGAATTATTTTTTTTGTTATTTAATGTTTTATGCGATTTCGACCGTTTTTTGACATTTTTGCCCTTTTTTCTCCACGATCCAGACGTTGTAGAAAAAAACAAATCACACCATCGGAAAGAGCAGAGAATTTCGAGTAAAAATATATCAATTTCAACTCTCAATTTCGATTTCTAATATTTTTTAAAGATTTTAAAACAAAAGTCACTTTTGGCTCAAAAAAACGATTTTTGGTTTTTAAATTCTCGCATAGTGAAAAGTACTCATAATTTCGACTAATAATTTACATTTTTAGAAAGCTGAAATATCTGGCATTCTTACAAGTCTAATTTGGTCCAGAAATAATGAAAATTGCCTTCAGGATCGCAATTTTAAAGACGCCATGATTTTAAATTTGCCGGCTACCGGCTCAGTTCTTCAACGGCATTTCCCCCCCATCCGCAGTAGTTTCTTCCCCGTCTCCATGGAGACCGCGCTTTCGGTTTTAAATGAATTACGAGCATAAGTGTTATATACATCGGGCGAAATTATTATATTTATATGATATTTTAAATGGATATTTTAAATAATTTAAATGATTGAATTATGGTGGTTTGAATTGTGGTGATGTATTTGAAATTATTATATTTATGGATTGGTGGAACGATATGGATGATTTTTTGATTTTAAATGGATATTTTAATTTATGGATATTTTAATTTATAGATATTTTAAATGGATATTTTAATTTTATGGCTATTTTAAATGATAGAACGATGGAACGAGGATGGTGGAATTAAGAGCCTAGCATATGGTCATTATAAATTTAAATTAGCGCGCGGGAAGTTAGCGCGCGAGAATTGCACTCGGTAGGCCTGGGTTCGATTCCCGCCACTGATGCGGAGTACGATCACCTTAAACATATGGGTCGATAATTCCTTCCGAGAGGTTGGTGGCAGGGAAAGGAGGGTACGGTCTCTGTGGATGCCTCCTCCACTGGGTCCTGGTCCAAATTGGGTGAATAAAAAGAAAGTTATGGAGATTGTCGCGGAGGGCGCGGTAGCCCAGTGGTTAGCGTGCGGGAATTTCACTCGGTAGGCCCGGGTTCGATTCCCTCCACTGACAAAACTGCTGCCGTGTTCACGCGGAGTACGATCACGTTAAACATGTGGGTCCGTAAGTCCTTCCGAGAGGTTGGTGGTAGAGGAAGGAGGGTACGGACCCTGTGGATGACTTTCCCACTGGGTTCCGGTCTAAATTGGGTGAATAAAAAGAAGGTTATGGAGATTGTCGCGGAGGGCGCGGTAGCCCAGTGGTTGGCGCGCGGGAATTGCACTCGGTAGGCTCGGGTTCGATTGCCGCCACTGCCAAAACTGCTGCCATTTTCACGCGGAGTACGATCACGTTAAACATGTGGATCCGTAAGTCCTTCCGAGAGGTTGTTGGTAGAGGAAGGAGGGTACGGACCCTGTGGATGCCTCCCCTACTGGGTTCCGGTCTAAATTGGGTGAATAAAAAGAAGGTTATGGAGATTGTCGCGGAGGGCGCGGTAGCCCAGTGGTTAGCGTGCGGGATTTGAGTACTTTTCACTATGCGAGAATTTAAAAACCAAAAATCGTTTTTTTGAGCCAAAAGTGACTTTTGTTTTAAAATCTTTAAAAAATATTAGAAATCGAAATTGAGAGTTGAAATTGATATATTTTTACTCGAAATTCTCTGCTCTTTCCGATGGTGTGATTTGTTTTTTTCTACAACGTCTGGATCGTGGAGAAAAAAAGGGCAAAAATGTCAAAAAACGGTCGAAATCGCATAAAACATTAAATAACAAAAAAAATAATTCAAATTTTAAAAATCGGTTTTCACGTGTCCCCTTCCCTCCCCCCCAGGTCTCCGATTGCCAAATTTCGTAGCTCTCCGATGCGCGGTCGCGAAACGTATAGTGTATAAGACAGACACACAGACACTCACACAGACATTGCCTTTTATTATATAGATTTCTAATATTTTTTAAAGATTTTAAAACAAAAGTCACTTTTGGCTCAAAAAAACGATTTTTGGTTTTTAAATTCTCGCATAGTGAAAAGTACTCATAATTTCGACTAATAATTTACATTTTTAGAAAGCTGAAATATCTGGCATTCTTACAAGTCTAATTTGGTCCAGAAATAATGAAAATTGCCTTCAGGATCGCAATTTTAAAGACGCCATGATTTTAAATTTGTCGGCTACCGGCTCAGTTCTTCAACGGCATTTCCCCCCATCCGCAGAGTTTCTTCCCCGTCTCCATGGAGACCGCGCTTTCGGTTTTAAATGAATTACGAGCATAAGTGTTGTATACATCGGGCGAAATTATTATATTTATATGATATTTTAAATGGATATTTTAAATAATTTAAATGATTGAATTATGGTGGTTTGAATTGTGGTGATGTATTTGAAATTATTATATTTATGGATTGGTGGAACGATATGGATGATTTTTTGATTTTAAATGGATATTTTAATTTATGGATATTTTAATTTATAGATATTTTAAATGGATATTTTAATTTTATGGCTATTTTAAATGATAGAACGATGGAACGAGGATGGTGGAATTAAGAGCCTAGCATATGGTCATTATAAATTTAAATTAGCGCGCGGGAAGTTAGCGCGCGAGAATTGCACTCGGTAGGCCTGGGTTCGATTCCCGCCACTGATGCGGAGTACGATCACCTTAAACATATGGTTCGATAATTCCTTCCGAGAGGTTGGTGGCAGGGAAAGGAGGGTACGGTCTCTGTGGATGCCTCTCCCACTGGGTCCTGGTCCAAATTGGGTGAATAAAAAGAAAGTTATGGAGATTGTCGCGGAGGGCGCGGTAGCCCAGTGGTTAGCGTGCGGGAATTTCACTCGGTAGGCCCGGGTTCGATTCCCTCCACTGACAAAACTGCTGCCGTGTTCACGCGGAGTACGATCACGTTAAATATGTGGGTCCGTAAGTCCTTCCGAGAGGTTGTTGGTAGAGGAAGGAGGGTACGGACCCTGTGGATGCCTCCCCTACTGGGTTCCGGTCTAAATTGGGTGAATAAAAAGAAGGTTATGGAGATTGTCGCGGAGGGCGCGGTAGCCCAGTGGTTGGCGCGCGGGAATTGCACTCGGTAGGCTCGGGTTCGATTGCCGCCACTGCCAAAACTGCTGCCATTTTCACGCGGAGTACGATCACGTTAAACATGTGGATCCGTAAGTCCTTCCGAGAGGTTGTTGGTAGAGGAAGGAGGGTACGGACCCTGTGGATGCCTCCCCTACTGGGTTCCGGTCTAAATTGGGTGAATAAAAAGAAGGTTATGGAGATTGTCGCGGAGGGCGCGGTAGCCCAGTGGTTAGCGCGCGGGATTTGCACTAGGTAGGTCCGGGTTCGATTCCCGCCATTGCCAAAATTGCCGCCGTGTTCAGGCGGAGTACGATCACGTTAAACATGCGGGACCGTAAGTCCTTCCGAGAGGTTGGTGGTAGGGGAAGGAGGGTACGGTCCCTGTGGAAGCCTCCCCCACTGAGTTCCTGTCTAAATTGGGTGGCACTTCCTGGCCCTCCAAACAGTTACCTTACACTTTACTGGTAGGTCGCGCCAGCGAGTGTGCCACGGTTAGAATTCGCCACGGTCAGAATTTTCAAGGGTAGCGAACAGGCTGGTCGCCAAAGGCGGCTAGTCTATATAATAAAAGGCAATGTCTGTGTGTCTGTCTGTCTGTCTGTGTGTCTGTCTTATACACTATACGTTTCGCGACCGCGCGTCGGAGAGCTACGAAATTTGGCAATCGGAGACCTGGGGGGGAGGGAAGGGGACACGTCAAAACCGATTTTCAAAATTCTAATTATTTTTTTATTTATCTAATGTTTTATGCGATTTCGACCTTTTTTTGCCCTTTTTGCCCTTTTTTCTCCACGATCCAGACGTCGTAGAAAAAAACAACTCTCACCATCGGAAAGAGCAGACAATTGCGAGTAAAAATATATCAATTTCAAATCTCCATTTCGATTTCTAATATTTTTTAAAGATTTTAAAACAAAAGTCACTTTTGGCTCAAAAAAACGATTTTTGGTTTTTAAATTCTCGCATAGTAAAAAGTACTCATAATTTCGACTAATAATTTACATTTTTAGAAAGCTGAAATATCTGGCATTCTTACAAGTCTAATCTGGTCCAGAAATAATGAAAATTGCCTTCAGGATCGCAATTTTAAAGACGTCATGATTTTAAATTTCTCGGCGTTCCGTTCGTTTCTCCCCCGCTGAAGCAGGGAAGGTGGTGGGTGGGGACGTCAAGGTGGAGGTGACGTCACGGTTCTGAATAGAGCGCCTTTGCTCTATATAAATTATTGTATTTATATTTTAAATGATGGGACGATCTGGATTTTTTAAATGTATATTTTAACTTTTGGATATTTTAAATGGATATTTTAATTTTATGGATATTTTAAATGATGGAACAATGAAACAATGGAATGAGGATGATGGAATTAAGCATATGGTCATTTTAAATTGCAAATTAGCGCGCGGGAAGTTAGCGGTAGGCCCGGGTTCGATTCCCGCCACTGCCAAAACTGCCGCCGTGTTTACGTGGAATACGATCACGTTAAATATGTGGGTCCGTAAGTCCTTCCGAGAGGTTGGTGGTAGGGGAAGGAGGATAAGGCCCCTGTGGATGCCTCCCCCACTGGGTTCCCGTCTAAATTGGGTGAATATGTAGAAAGTTATGGAGATTGTCGCGGAGGGCGCGGCAGCCCAGTGGTTAGCGCACGGGAATTGCACTCAGTAGGCCCGGGTTCGATTCCCGCCACTGCCAAAACTTACGCCACGTTCACGCAGAGTACGATCACGTTAAACATGTGGGTTCGTGAGTCCTTCCGAGAGGTTGGTGGTAGGGGAAGGAGGGTACGGTCTAAATTGGGTGAATAAAAAGAAAGTTATGGAGATTGTCGCGGAGGGCGAAGTAGCCCAGTGGTTAGCGCGCGGGAATTGCACGCGGTAGGCCCGGGTTCGATTTCCGCCACTGACATGGAGTACGATCACGTTAAACATATGGCTCCGTATGTTTTTCCGAGAGGTTGGTGGTAGGGGAAGGAGGGTACGTTCCCTGTGGATGCCTCCCCCACTGGGTTCCGGTCTAAATTGGGTGGCACATCCTGGCCGTCCAACCAGTTACCAGGCCCGGGTTCGATTCCCAAAATTGCCGCCGTGTTTACGCGGAGTACGAGCACGTTAAACATGTGGGTCCGTGAGTCCTTCCGAGAAGTTGGTCGTAGGGGAAGGAGGGTACGGTCTAAATTGGATGAATAAAAAGAAAGTTATGGAGATTGTCGCGTAGGGCAAAGTAGCCCAATGGTTAGCGCGTGGAAATTGCACTCGGTAGGCCCGGGTTCGATTCCCAAAATTGCCGCCGTGTTTACGCGGAGTACGATCACGTTAAACATGTGGGTCTGTAAGTCCTTCCGAGAGGTTGGTGGTAGGGGAAGAAGGGTACGGTCTCTGTGGATGCTTCTCCCACTTGGTTCCGGTCTAAATTGGGTGAATAAAAAGAAAGTTATGAAGAATATCGCGGAGGGTGAAGTACCCCAGTGGTTAGTGCGCGGGATTTGCACTTGGTAGGCCCGGGTTCGATTCCCAAAATTGCCGAATAAAAATAAAGTTATGGAGATTGTCGCGGATGGCACGGTACCCCAGTGGTTAGCGCGCGGGAATTTCACTCGGTAGGCCCGGGTTCGATTCCCGCCATTGCCAAAACTGCAGCCGTGTTCACGCGGAGTACGATCACGTTAAACGTGTGGGACTGCAAGTCCTTCCGAGAGGTTTGTGGTAGGGGAAGGAGGGTACGGTCTCTTTGGATGCCTCCCCCATTGGGTTCCGGTCTAAATTGTGTGGCACTTCCTGGCCTTCCAAGCAGTTACCTTACACCTTTCTGGTAGGTCGCGCCAACGAGTTTGCCACGGTCAGAATTTTCAAGGGTAGCGAACAGGCTGGTCGCCAAAGGCGGCTAGTAAATAATAAAAGGCAATGTCTGTGTGTCTGTGTGTCTGTCTGTCTTATACACTATACGTTTCGCGACCGTGCGTCGGAGAGCTACGAAATTTTGCAATCGGAGACCCTGGGGGGTGAGAAGGGGCACGTGAAAACCGATTTTTAAAATTTTAATTATTTTTTTTGTTATTTAATGTTTTATGCGATTTCGACCGTTTTTTGACCTTTTTGCTCTTTTTTCTCCACGATCCGGACATCGTAGAAAAAAATGTGGATGTCTCCCCCACTGTGGATGTCTCCCCCACTGAGTTCCGGTCTAAATTGGGTGGCACTTCCTGGCCGTCCAAACAGTTACCTTACACCTTCTGGTAAGGTCGCGCCAGCGAGTGTGCCACGGTTACAATTTGCCACGGTCAGAATTTTCAAGGGTAGCGAACAGGCTGGTCGCCAAAGGCGGCTAGTATATAATAAAAGGTATGCGAATCATATGAGGGAATTAAAATTTTGCCAAATATGGCATCCCATTTGACGTCATTTTTAACCATTTGGCGACATTTTTATCAATTTGATAATAATGTTATTAATTTGGCAACAGTTTCTCCAATTTGGCGACATTTTTATCAATTTGATAGCATTTTTATCAATTTGGCAAGAGTTTCGCCAATTTGAAGACATTTAAAAAAGTTGTCTAGTTGGCGATATGCCGCCAAAATTTGTCGCCAGAATTTCGAAAAGCGTTACAGATGAAGAAATAGGTTATTCTTATGGTCTTTCCAAAATATTGAATTTTCATCAATTAGTTGTCATTTTCATTGATTTAGCGTCATTCTTATCAATTTGACGACATTTTTTTTTTACAAATTTGCCGACATTAAAAAATTCGCCAATTTGGCGATAATCCACAAAAATTCATCGCTAAAATTTAAACAACAAATGGCGTCCAAATACAAAACTATTACACAAAGTATCTTCTCTTAAATTAGATTCTTATATACTTTCCAAGATATTGAATTTTCATCAATTAGTCTTCATTTTCATTGATTTAGAGTCATTTTTATCAATTTCGAGACATTTTTATCAATTTAGTGTTATTTTCGTCAATTTGCAACATACATAAAAAAATCGCCAAGTTGGCAATATTCCACCAAATTCGTCCTCAAAATTTCGTCAAGCATTGTGGATGCAAAAATAGGTTATTCTTATGGTAGATAAACTTCTAATGGCGTCAAATTAGAATGCTATTACCCAAAGTGTCTTCTCTCGTGAATGGAAAGTGCCAGATCTACGAGAATGGTGATAATGAACTTATCGCATAATATTACATATGATTTATATTTCAATTCCGTCATTTGATTAAAGTTCATTTTGTGCAACTAGTATTGTCTTTTCGATGAAGTTTTAAGTTTTCAAATATAATAAATTACTGTAATTTAAAAAAAATCTGATCTGGGCAACATATGACTTTCCTTATATAATGCAATGAATTTTCTACTTTTACAGTAAAAAAATAGGTTTTTCTTATAGTAGATACTTCGACAATTAGTCGTCATTTTTATCCATTTGGCGCGATTTTCGCTAATTTGAAAACATTTAAAAAAAATCTCCAAGTTGGCGGCATTCAACCAAATTCGTCGCCAAAATCTCGCCAATAGTTATGGACGGAGAAATAAGTTACTCTTATAGCAGATAAATGACTATTGGCGCTCAAATACAAAAGTATTACTCAAAGTATCTTTTATCATGAATGGAACGAGCTAGATCCACGAGAATGATGTCACCCAATTTATCGCATGATATTACATATGAAAAGTGAATATGCAATATATCGAGAACGGTTTACGCTAGCGTTCTAAAGTTTATGTCAATCGTTTTCTAAAGAAAATTTACATAAAAATTGTCTACTTGCGTAACTTTATTAAAGGTTTTGTATTTTTGATGATTTTTTCAAAATTTCACTCCACAATTTAGGGGGGTTCTGAACATTCGATTACGTGTAAAAACATTAAGCTTCCAGTATTCACGAATTGTGATTTTTGTACCAAATTTCATTCAAATCACTCTATTTGTTCGTGAGATATCGTCTCCACAGACTCACATACTTTCTCACACACACACACACACACAGTTTCACACACACACACACATAGACATCACCTCAAAAATGTTTGATTCGTGATCAGGGATGCTTGAAACGTGCTCTCCCGTCGAAAACTTGAATTCGAATTTTCGACCCCGTCACAATACTCTCCTTATACATTATGTATATAAGCAAAGTAAAATATCAGCGCTGAATGTATCCCATTTTAGACATATTTAAATAAAATCGCATTTCATTTGGAAAATGTTTCATAACCAATGCTTTGTGCATGATTGATTTTTCGTGTTTAATTTTTACGAAGTGAAATATACTTTAAATGCGCTTTCTCAAAATGAAAATGTGTATGCATTCAAAATGTTTAAGGTGATTTATCACTTTTCTTACAACGAAGAGTACTGTGGCGAGGTTGCAGCATTGCGTCAGGCATTGCTGCAGCCCCACCACAGTAATAAGAAAATAATTGAAATGGGGTCGAAAATTAAAATCTGAAGTTTTCGATGGATTTAAACGTATTGAGTATTCTAAAATAGGAATAAAGTATGAGAAAAAGATAATTTTTCAATGTCCTACCCTATACAAGAGTGGTTGATGGAAAAGAAGGAAACAAATTTTGATCTCAAAAGAAATTGAACCTAATTGAGGATGTAGGCAGATTCCATTTAAAACAATACTATATTATTCTTATAATTATTCAAAATGAATATTATGCAAAAGTGCCGAAGGGAAATGAGGGTGTAGGCAGATAAAATCGTTTCGAATAATATCAATTTTAGATAATCATAAGATTTATATAGTATTGTTACTTTCCTTATATACATAGTATAATATATGAGAAAAGTATTGTGACGTGGTTGAAAATTTGAATTTGAGTTTTCGACGAGAGAGCACGTTTCAAGCATCCCTGAACTCGAATCAAACGCTTTTGATGTGTGTATGTGTGTGTCAGTGATATCTGTCGAACGAATAGAGCGATTCTAACGAAATTTGGTACAAAAATTACAATCCTTGAATACTGGAAGTCTATTGTTTTTAAGCGCAATCGAATGTTCAGAATTCCACTAAATTTTCGAATGAAATTTTGAAAAAATCACCAAAAAATCAAAATCTTTAACAAAGTTACAGAAATAGCCATGTCTTATGTAATTTTTCATTAGAAAACGATTGACATAAATTTTGGAACGCTAGCATGAACCGTTCTCGAGATATTGGTCATATTTTTAAATTAAAACTACTTGCACCCTCATTTCCTTCCGACAACTTTGCATAATATCAATTTTGGATAATGATAAGATTTATATAGTGTACCTATTTTAATCAATGACAACAATAATATTACTGATTGTAAATGAACTCTAATTGGTCTTAAACTCTAATTGGAATAAATAAATTCTAATCTCTCTTGCCGTTTTACCTCATTATCTAAATTTGGTAATTTGCAGTCATGTATTAGACACACCAGTTATTTTACTGAAGTGTTACCACAGTTTATTCTCCCCAGAATGCGTTGCTCTATACCTCAATTCAATCTAAATTTTTAGCAACGAGATGCTGTGATTAGACATCATTAACCACCGAAACACAGTTTGTTATTGTATTGGAAACTCTCAGAGACTCTAAAATTATAGTATTTTAATAAAAATAACATTATAGTTCCAAAGCTCCCTTTTCTCAATGTCCCTGTTTGAAAATAGTGTTTGTAGTGTATAATGTAAGCTACTTTACAAAATCTGAAAAGAAAAACAACCTTTTTACTTTCCCTGCAATACATGGTAAGGCATAAGGAAAGTATTGGAATCATGCCGAAAATCGCAACTCGAGTTTTCAACGGATCTACACGTTTCGAGACCTCTAGAATACGAAAAAACTATTTTTTGCTTGACGTCTGTGTGTCTGTCTGTCTGTCTGTGCAGATTTTGTATCCACTCTAACTAAAAAACTAATGGACCGAATTTCATAAAATTTGGTAGGTAAGTCAGTTTGGTGTGACCCTGGTGCCGATTAGTTTTTGGTACGATTTGGAATAAATCGCCTTTTTTTGCAAAATGGCCCGTAGATAACTCGCTTGTGGGTCACCCGGGTGCTGATTAGACTTTGGTACAAATCGGAAAAAAATAATCTGCCTTTTTTTGCGAAATGGCCCGGAAAAATCGTCAAAATCTAAAATAGAAACTACGTATACTGAAATATATCCATTAACTGCTTGTTTTATACGTAATTTTTAACGATGAAAAGAATAAGACCTATTACACTAGGACAACCCGTTCTCGAGATATTTTATTTTTTCGTATTTTCTCTACGTCACCTATGAAAATAAGTCCAGTTACCAAATGAGAACGAAAATTGAATTAAAAGTGAATTAAATGTAATTAAAGAGAACGTAAATATAAGTCTGCAGGGAAAGTCATGTGCTGCCCTATCAGATTTTTTTTTCTTTCCGATAAAGTGACTGCAATACAAGTAGAACTGGAATATGAATTTCAAATGCTTTTCATTGAAATATGAGGAAATATGAGTAGAATTTTGAGTTTTTATTTTTCGGAATAGATTGTACTGACATCGAACAATTGAATTTAAACAACAAATTTCAGTTTTTAATTAATTCTATAATGATCCAGGCCTATCTGTCTCTCTGTTCGGTGTGCTTAGCAAAAAATTGGCGACGAATTTGGCGACTCTTTAAAAAACTGCCAAATTGATTGAATGTTACGAATTTGATGAAAAAGACGCTAAATTAATGAAAATAACGCCAAATTTATTGAATTTAAAATCCAAACATAAATGGGATATTGTTTTTAAATTTTAGGAGTGCATTGAAATTCAAACAAATTAATATACGCATGTCTGTCTATCCCTCTGTCACAATGGGCGACAAATCTGACGACTTTTGGAAAATGTCACAAAATTGACTAAACATCGCCAAATGCACAAAAATGTTACCAAATTATCAAAAATTCAAATACCTCAGAAAATTTACACTAATAATTATATTTAATTTCTTTGATACTTCCTGTCGCTTTTAGTCAATTTTTAATTTAATATTCTTTATTCAAAATATGTTTTTTTCACTGTTCGTAGAACAGCTGCGTTTTGTTGGGGGGTAGCGGGTGTTAGAGAGCATAGAGGAGCGTAAACTAATTACGATATGTTAGGGAATGGTAGATATAGTATGCATGTTTCGATAGAGTATCGTATAAGAAATTGCAACATTGAATGGTGGAGGTGTATGGCTCGCATGTGTCTGTGGATATTAGGTGTGCAAGTGTTGCAGTGAGAGGAAATACTTAATGGATGGTTGATGGGGGGCAATTTTTTGCAACGTCACACTGTCTTATGACGGCTTATTCTACTAATTATAAATATTGTTAAATAGATGTACTTTATGTAGTGGAGACTTATTACTAAACCTATCTGTCAAGTCATATATTGCGACTTTTGGCTTAAATATTGTGTCACCAACACATTTGCGATATTGTTTCCTTACAAGTAGTCTTATCGTTCGCTATACTGGGAGTGATTGACGTCGTTTTTATAGTGATCAACTTTTACTGCAATACCTTAGCTCCATCCTCAAAAACAGCTTTAACAGTAAGCAAAAGGGAATGGATCCTATTTAATTCCCCCCCAAATATGGAATGTCGCCAGAAGGATTCCTCTTTTACCGCATATGTAAAAGAAATAAAAACATCACAGTTACTGAGATCTACATGTACAGTATACATGTACAGTATAGACATATTGATTTCTTTTGTAACGCAAAATTATGATACCCCAGCTATGAGGAGGCGAGAACCTCACGAGAATTTATGGGACGACTGACATGACTGGCATTTGGCTGATCTCCAGCCCATGCAACTAAAAAGAATTTTGCCAACGCCATGGAAAATTTAGGTCATTTACAAAAGCGTCTTTTATGATATACAAATATGGGAGGGGTATATCTGTCATCTTTGTATTTTGAAATGTCTGACATTTTTTATACAAAACAAAAAATCGTAGGAATGAGTTACGAAGTCGTATGAAGAATAGAAGAAAAGGACTGGTGCCACTCAACAATTTGGCACACTCGTGGGCAATCATGAAATGAGAATCAGAAGTTTATTTTATAACATAGTTTGTACTATAGCATATTTAGTTTACCAGGCACATAAATGACAGAATTAAGACAACATAATTACCCTTGGCCAAAAGAATATATACTCGTTAAAAGTGAAATTGCAACACCATGAAGGAATGAACACATAGCTATATGCAAATCGCAATACCGGTAGAAAATAGATTCATATGCAAATAATGAAGTTCTCGTACGTATCTGGTCATGTGACACCCAGTTTTGGGTGATAAAGACCAGCAGGTGGCTCGTGAAGAAGCGATGCCTCGAAGAGGTCAACGAGCAGTATACCAGCAGTTAACGGCTGGGGAACGAGGCCGTATCCTGAAGCTGCGTGACGTGGGTTTGTCGATGTGTGCTATTGCTACGCGTGATGGGCATGGTGTGAGAACCATCCAGTGATGTGTGACACGATGAACGCAGGAGCAGGGAACATGCCGAAGAGGGAGTGAATCGGAGAGGCGCACGACAGAGCACACAGACCGGTAGATTCGCGAACGACTCGTCGAGACCCGTTCGCAACGGCAAGTGATATCCGAAACAGCCTGCCACCATCAACAGTTGCACCTGCGTGCACCCAAATCATTCGCAACAGGTTGCATGAAGTACAGCTGCGCGCTCGGAAACTATCCACTGGAGTGCCATTAAGCGCTCCACACAGGGATGCACGTCTGGCGTGGTGTCGTCGTCATCACAACTGGACCAATGAATGGCATCGGGTATTGTTTACAGGTGAATTTCGCTTCTGCATGTGGAGGAATGACAGCCGTGGACGGGTGTGGCGGCTTTCCGGGGAACGCCACTTGCCAGCCCACGTCACCAAGAGTCACACTGGCCCCACACCGGGCATCATGGTTTGGGGTGGTATCATGTTCGATTAGCGGACAGCTCTGATGCACATTGCAGGAAATCTGACAGCAGGCCGGTACGTCATACAAGTTGTGATGTTTGTGGTTCGGCCACTGCTACAGGCCGTCTCCGGCACGGTGTTCCATCAATACAATGTCACACCGCACGGCGAACTCTCAATAGCCTGAATGGAATTTATATCCTTTACTGGCCGGCAGCCTCACCGGATCTCTCTCCCATTAAACACGTGTGGACCCTCATCGGGCGTCAGGTGCACCTGGGACAACCGGTACATATCGTAGGTGAACTGCGTACTGCAGCAGATGCTGCTTGGCAAGAATTGCCTCAAGCAACCATTAATAGTCTTATTGATAGCATGTCTCGCCGTTTAGAGGCCTATATAGCTGCCAGTGTGGGCCACATTCTCTACTGAATAAACAGGTTTCTTTTGCATACATTTATTCGTTCTTTTAATCATTTGCATATGAGTCTCTTTTCTATCGGTACTGTGATTTGTATATAGCTACGAATATTTCGTAATGATGTTGCAATTTTACTTTTGATGACTGTAACAAGAATATTTGACTTAAAATGAACATATGCATATACAAATTAAAAGATAGCTTACAATGGTTTGGTTGAATCCATCATTTGACTGGCACAGTACAGTAGAGTTCCAGTCAGATATAGAAAAGTATTGGTAGATCGGGTATCGTAGCACAACAAATAGGCTGCATTCAAAATGCTGACTAAAATTGAAAATACAACGGTAATTTACGTTGTGAATCGACGAATGACAGCCTAGACTAGCATTTCGTGAGACGAATCGTACGAACCAGGAACACGGACACCATTTTTAAATAATAACACTATAAGCCGAGCACAACTGCTTACCTTTGATTGCATAAAAGTTACAATGGCCCACCATAGTTTTGCGCAGACTGGGATGGGCCGTCTGCTGACGATATCTTCTGCTTCCATTACGATGAATATCACGCAACACGGAAATGGAGCTAAGCCCATACGAAAATTCTAAGATCGAAGTGAAGCTCATTCAAAGCTGAGGTATCGGAAGCTTCTTTAAGGTTGGGTCATCAGCCCGGCAACCAATTAAAAAATTGTCAGTATGACGTCAGTTATCTTAGTATATCGTTATTCGTGACGTCACGGACTAGGAGAGTTGTTGTCAAAACGCAGCAAGTTTTCCCATTATTACAATTAAAAATTGTTTATTAATTTTGAAGTGGCAATATCCATATGTAAACAACCTGCGCAAAGAGTTTTAATTGTTCTGTCCACACCTTCCTCAGTGATGTCCAATGAGATATTTGGTCTCTTAAGAGAGCAGGAGAACAAAATGTCGTTATATCAAATTCCCCCGATATCACATATGCAGAGCCAGAATAAGAAAAAAGAAGTCAGTAATGCCCGGGATGAAACCATCCCTGGCTCGACTGCTCCAGTACTGAATTTCATGGTTGTCTGAAGCTTGGAATTTCGCTACAGACAACACACAGAGATAGACCTCTTTTATTACGTAAGATACATATACAATACTGAGTATATACAGGGTGTCGAGTTGTTCGACCAGGCCGATAACTCGAAAATTATTAAGGCTGCCATACATTTTCATGCAGGTGTACAGGAAACCGTAATGGCATTAAACGATGAGACAATTTTAGGGAATGGACAACCTTTTTAGGGGGTATGTGAGACTCTTTAGTTTACTGTTAGAGATAGGTAAAAGTCTATTACAAAGTTGTAAACCATTGCAAAATTAGTACTAAGCATTTTTGTCTGACTCCAAAAGCTGCAAAATAACTCTCTAAATAACGATGTTAAAAGAGACAATTTTATTAATCTGCATCTAACAGTGCAAACGTAGAGACATTGGAAAAGACACGAAGATATCTGTGTTGCAATTGTAAACTATTGCAAGATTAGTACTAAGCATTTTTGTCTCCACAGCAAAAGCTGCAAAATAACTCTCTCTAAATAACGATTTCAAACGAGACAATTTTATTAATCTGCCTCTAATAGTGTAAACGTTGGAAAATATGTGGAGACATCTTATGACACGTGTGCAAGAGTGAATCTTTGCTGAAGGTGAATATTTTGTATTTTGTGTATAATAAAGTCAATTTTATTCCGGAATCCCGGCTTCGCATTGACTCGAAGCAAACACAAGTATGTGCTGGTCACATTCTCCAGCCAAATTGATCTGCATTTTGATTGACATGTATCGAAAGATGAGATCTTCTTTACAACAATGATTGAAACTATTAAGTCTCGTGATTGTTTAGCCATAATTATACCCTTTTAAGCATGATTATGTCAAAATGTGTCTGTCCTATGCTGCCACGTTAAAAGAATATATAATTTCGAATAAAATTCAAAATTTTCGCTCAAATTAAAAAAAAATTCTATCTAGTTCTAGATGTTTTGATAACAAAACTGGATATAAAGTTTCGTGATAATCAATTAACATTTATAGCTGCTTGTGATCATTGAGCCATAAATAAACCCTTTTACGCATGATTACGATTAAATTTTGTCTTATGCTGCCATGTAAAACAAATATAAAATTTCGAATAGATTTAAAAGTTTCCGTTCCAATGTAAAATATCTGATGTGGGCAGCACATAACTTTCCTTATATAATGCAATGAATTTACTACTTTTACAGCCAAAAAATAGGTTATTCTTATAGTAGATACTTATATTCTTTCCAAGATATTGAATTTTCGTTAATTAGTCGTCATTTTTATCGATTTAGCGTCATTTTTATCCATTTGGCGAGATTTTCATTAATTTGGTAACATTTAAAAAAATCGCCAAGTTGGCGACATTCCGCAAATATCGTCGCCAAAATCTCGCCCTGCGTTATGAACGGAGAAATAAGTTATTCTTATAGCGGATAAATGCTACTAGCGTTCAAATACAAATGTATTACTCAAAGTAGCTTTTCTTATGATAGGAACGAGTTAGATCCGCGAGAATGGTATCACCAAATTTATCGCATGATATTACATATGAAAAGTGAACATGTTTCTCAACAGTTAATATATATTTTTTTAATTTATAGTTTTTTTTTTATAAATTTATTTGAAAAAAGTGCAGTATCTCGAGAAGGGTTTATGCTAGCGTTCTAAAATTTATGTCAATCGTTTTCTAAGGAAAAACTACATAAGAAATGTCTATTTGCGTAACTTTATTAAAGGTTTTGATTTTTTGATGATTTTTTCAAAATTTCACTCGAGAATTTAGGGGGTTCAGAACATTCGATTCCGTTTAAAAACAATAGGCTTCCAGTATTCACAGATTGTGATTTTTGTACCAAATTTCATTCGAATCGTTCCATTCGTTCGTGAGATATCGTCTCTACAGACTCACTGACACACACACACACACATCATCTCAAAAATGTTCGATTCGTGATCAGGGATGCTTGAAACGTGCTCTCCCGACGAAAACTCAAATTCGAATTGTCGACCCCGTCACAATACTTTTCTTATATATTATTGTATATAAGGAAAGTAAAAATTGTATCTAGTTCTAGATTTTTCGATAACAAAGCTGGATATAAAGTTTCATGAAAATCCATTAACATTTATGGCTGCTATCATCTGCACACGACTACAGACATCAGACAGACAAACAAATGGACATCACTCCAAAACTAGTCAAAACGTTTTCAAGAGGTCTTAAAACATACACTGGCATCTAAATCTCGAATTCGAAAATTTTCGTGAAAACAATACTTTCCCTATACTATATTACATAGTATGAGAAAGTTAAAAATAGTATTCTCAAACCACTGACATATTCTCAATACACCAGGTCAAAAGATATTTGCATAAAACAAGCAACATTGTTATGGCAGATCTTAAATAGCTTTATGAGAAATTCCAGAAAAATCCCAGGGATAACACTCGGGTCTTACATATAAGGTTTTCTAAAAGTCGTAAAGTTGATGATATTTCGCCAAATTCGTGGCGGGATATCGCCTATTTTCCAAAGTTGTGGGTTTAATACTCGACTTTCGCCATAATGATAAATGGTTTAAATTCCTAAGTGTTGTTTTCTTTGCATAAATTTAAGGGCAGTGAAAATAGATACAAAAATATTACCACATTATACACATACAGTGCAGACATATTGATTCTCTTTGAAACAGGAAATTATGATTCCCAGTAGATGGGGGGGGGGATGAATACAGTAAAGGAATTTATCAGACATTTGGCTGACCTCCAGCCCCTGTAAAAAGAAAAAAACTCCAACGTCTTTGAAAATTTTTAACTACCTAGGAAAAAGTTTTTGGAACATATACATGGGCGTGGACTATCACACATGTCTTTTTATCTTTCAATGTCTGAAAGTTTTATGCAAGACAATTTATTATTAAAAGGATGGGCATCCTAATTTTTACCGAAGTTCCATCAATTTCTATTCTCTTATGAAGTCAGAGATCTGGGTAGAAATAAAATAATGATTGGGTTAAATTTTATATATAGGCAAAACAATTTTTTGTAAGTACACCAAAAATTGTGTTCATCAAAACTTATATGTTTTAAGTAAGAGGAAAAAATAATTATACCTCGTATTTTGCATCGACGCCTTTGGATGAATAAATGTTATTTTATGATACATTGATGATACTAGGTCGAAGATTTGATTAACTTCCGTTTTAAGACAGCTTTATTAAAACTTTGTAGTTAAGATATTTTAAGTATGAGATAGCTGTTAAAAGATAAAACTGTTTGATAATGATAGATAAAGCTGTTTAATAAAGCAGCTTTATCTAAGCTATATTTTTGCTTGGCTGCGTGCTAGTATGTTGTTGTTTTTGTTGAGACCCAGACCGTCCGACCTACCAGAAAGGTGTAAGGTAACTGTTTGGACGGCCGGGAAGTGCCACCCAATTTAGACCGGAACCCAGTGGGGGAGGCATCCACAGGAACCGCACCCTCTTTCCCCTACCGCCAACCTCTCGGAAGGACTTACGGATCCACATGTTTAACGTGATCGTACTCCGCATGAACACGGCGGCAGTTGTGGCAGCGTGCAAATTCAGCGGCAAACCACCGGGCTACCGTGTGCTAGTATGTGAAGGAGCTGGTGGACCCAATGTTTCAGATACAATTTCAATGAAATCTATATTTTTTTAATAGAGTTTTAACAACTATCGTAATTATTTCTTATTAATTGCTGCCCTCGTTTACTGATATTCAAGTCATTATATCGTCAGTTCCAATGTCTTTAAACTCTAAAACGATATATATTTTCAATTGAAAAATGAATAGTGAAAAGGATGCTGTTCTGAACATCCTTATTTAATTTTTCCTGCAATATATAATAGTATATATTTTATAGCAACGGCGTCAAACATGTGTCATGCATGTAATACTCTTTGATTTACAACATTTACACAAACGATTTCCATTTTACATATGCGTTACATTTTTCAACATCAACAAGTAAATCTGAAACAGTTTTTTCCGTGTTAGAAACCTATTTAGCAGATCTTATAATGTGTATTTCTGCACATATTTGGAAAAACAATAAATTATCTTTGAGAAACTACAAATTGTTGATTGCGTTTACATTTTCAATTATAAAACACACGCAATTCAATCCGGTAATTCCAACTCCAACGTAACTAGTGTATCAAATAATGCCAATACGTTCAATACGAACACATCTCCTGAAATGCTGATATCGATATTCAATTAATTTATTGCAGTCGCTTCAGTCAGCAACTCATGAATATGAGGCGCAAATTAAACATCCGCAAATGGCATACCGGTGGTCCTTGAGATGCGCAATTCGCAGCTTCAATTAATTGCTCTGCGTTCGTAGCAAATTGGGAATTTCCCTGCTTCGGGGCTGTTTTAACTATGATCGCCTTAAACGAAAATACTGGGATAGGAAATTGAGATATATTCCAGGCGGCGTGAGGTTCGAAACATGCAGGGATGAGATGAGATATTGAAGTTAACTCAGGGTTGTCTCAAATATATTTCCATCCCAGGGCCAAGTATGATTTCAGAGCCCCCCCTAAAAAAGTTAGTAAACATGCTAACCTTACATAACTTACCAACGTGTTGGACAATAACCTTGATCTTAAATCTGGAAAAATATCTAACTTTCTATTTCAATATTCTCATTTTATTTAGAAAGTTTTAAATTTCATATAAATATTTTTACTGTTTTAGATTAGACTATAGACCTTATGGAACGGTGCGCATAGATGAAATGTTATTAAGAAGCGTCCTCCACCCCCACCTCTATGAAATTACAGTAAATTTGTTTTTAAAATAATTTTCTAACTGGGATAATATAATTCTAATAGGGAAAAAAATACACTTCCGAATATAATGCAATGTTTTTATGTTGGGGCCTCCTCTTATGGTTAGGAGGTCAAAGTTATCGGATACAGATTCTAGACAGATTTCAACATTTTTTAATATGTTCCGCGTTTCAAGAAATGTCACCCGGCGAAAAAGAACCTGCGTCTAAGACCCTCAGGCGTATCATCTTCAAAAGGCCAAATTTAAGTCACCTGAAAATGTCACAATCAAAATGTTTAATACTTTTATTTAAGAAAATATTAAAGTAGAGAATATGTTCAATTAAAAACAAATTAGCTTACTCCCCCCCCCCTCTGTAAGGGCAGGCATGAAATACAGCAATTAAAAAAATATATATGAACCGATAACAATTATTATAAATGATGTAATGTGCTGCGAAAATGTAATTGCGTCTTTTTTGATAGTTTGCCGAAATTATCAACAAAGTAGCTGAAAAAAGTGAGCAAAGGCTGCAGAATTTTTTGCACTGTATATGAGTTGCAGCTTTCGGAATTTATAATGTCATAAAAAAGTAAAATGCTTTTTTATACCCCTCCCCCTAAAAGAATTATATAGGGGAGACCGGGGTAAGATGACGAGTTAGGCAAGATGACGAATCACAATTTTAACGACTTTATTCTTAGGTGGCAGCACTTGACGAGCATAGGTACAATCCCCTGTATCAGAGCAACTAATCGCATGCGGAAGACCCCATTCTTGCTACACGTACGATTAATATTCTTAGTAAAACTTCATTAAGGGCCGTGAAACTATTTTCGACTTGTACTAAATAAGCTTGAGATACTTAAAGGTAAGTCATAAAATTCTGATATAATTTATGGTTACACTTTATAGTATTAAATACTCAGCAAAGCTATCATAGTTTTAATCTGATGCATTGTTTACTGTACACCAGCCACGTTGTTTCTTTTTGTCATTCGGAGCAAGCTACTTAAAGGTAAGTCATAAAATTCTGATATAATTTATGGTTACACTTTATAGTATTAAATACTCAGCAAAGATATCATAGTTTTAATCTGATGCATAGTTTACTGTACACCAGCCACGTTGTTTCTTTTTGTCATTCGGAGCAAGCTACTTAAAGGTAAGTCATAAAATTCTGATATAATTTATGGTTACACTTTATAGTATTAAATACTCAGCAAAGCTATCATAGTTTTAATCTGATGCATAGTTTACTGTACACCAGCCACGTTGTTTCTTTTTGTCATTCGGAGCAAGCTACTTAAAGGTAAGTCATAAAATTCTGATATAATTTATGGTTACACTTTATAGTATTAAATACTCAGCAAAGCTATCATAGTTTTAATCTGATGCATAGTTTACTGTACACCAGCCACGTTGTTTCTTTTTGTCATTCGGGGCAAGATGACGAAGTTCGACGGGGGCAAGATGACGAAGTTCGACGGGGGCAAAATGACGAAGTTCGACGGGGGCAAAATGACGAAATTCGCCATCTTCCACAAATGAAAGCTCGACTATTTCTTTAGGTGCTAATGATAGCGACACTGAAAGTGTAGATAATCCCAACTGTGAACAAATTCCGGGATCAAGATGCTCCCCTCTTCCATCAATATTTAACTCTAAAACCTTACCACAAGTTAAAAGATCAACAAAAGAGAGAAGAAAAATGTCAACCAATGTTTTAACAAGTTCACTAATAAGAAATTTGTTGGCTGAGAAACAAAATTCAAAGGATGAAATGGAAAAAAAAAATAAAACACAGAGAAATAAGAAGAAAATTGCTAAACAATTGCGATTCGAGGTAAGCGCAGATCAAAAGAGCCTAGGATATTAACTGCCCAGCTTGTGATAAACTTTATATTGATCCATCCGACGAAGACTGTGCTTGCTCCCAATGCGTAGCTTTGTGGCATGAAAACTGTACTGGATACGAAGGAAGGAAATTCATCTGTGACTTTTGTAAATAATACAATTCATTAATGACTGTTCACCTTTAAACTCTATTAGTATTTTGCACGTTCTTTAAATATTTCAAAAGTCTTGTTAGGTCAAAATTTGTGAGTTGTCATCTTGCCCCATATTGAAAATCATCTTGCTGCAGCACTGGGGCAAGATGATTTTCTTTTGACAATATGTTAAAACATGTTTTTGTATGGTTTAATTTGGGAGATTATCCGATATAAATTTTTTAATTAATAGTGGAACGTATGAATAATTTATTTATGTTAGAAAAATATGCATTATAAGTTTTACAAATTAAATAAAAAAATCATATTCGTTAACATCGTCGTCTTACCCCGGTCTCCCCTACATGTAACATTGTCACGATTTATTAAGACAAAAGACACAGGTTGAAGATCTTTTGATGACAAATTTGTTGTGATATCGATCATTGAAATTATCGACTTGAGCAAATTCCCTTTAGTTAATTTCAAGAGCAAATGTGAATAGTTTACTTCCTATGAAAGTAAATATGAGAGGGGGGCATCAACAAATCTGTGTAAAAGCAGAAAAACCGCGGATTGCAACCAACAGTGAACTCTAACAGTTTTCCGTATTTGCTGGTGTAAGTGGTATGTTTAGCACTACAATAGTCATTGCAAACGATATAAATATATTTCACAAATTTAAAATGCAATGGCGCCCCGTGTTAAAATATCATACACTAGTATTGCTAGTTTCTCTGTCAAAATGAAGGAAACTAATACTAAAGAAATCTCTTATATAAATCACTCTTAAGAAATTAAATTACAAATCTTGTTCAATAAGTTTTATTTTATTTAACAATGCATTTCGCTAAAGGTAAAAAATAGTCGTCTCGTTCGAAAATTAATTCAATTAGCTTTTGTTCCGTAGCCGATGTTATAAGTTTATAAAATTTCAGCCTTCTGGGTAGGGGGCGCGACAGCCCAGTGGTTAGCGAGCGGGATCGGCCCGGGTTCGATTCCCGCCACTGCCAAAACTGCCGCCGTGTTCACGCGGAGTACGATCGCGTTAAACATGTGGGTCCGTAAGTCCTTCTGAGAGGTTGGTGGTAGGGGAAAGAGGGTACGGCCCCTGTGGATTTCTCCCTCACTAGGTTCCGGTCTAAATTGGATGGGACTTCCGGGCTGTCCAAACAGCTACCTTATACCTTTCTGGTAGGTCGGACGGTCTGGGTCGAAGAAGATGAAGCCTTCTGGGTCACCGAGAAGGTTTCTATAAGACTTTGGAAAAAATTTTTGAACCCCATTTTCTATTTCCCTGGGGAATAAATAAAAATACGACTCCGACAGGTTCTGTCCCGTGGACGGTGCTAAAAGTGAGCCATGATTCTGCCATCTAGGTCAGCGGGGGACGACATCTAAGATTCAGAAAATATATTTTGCCTCCTCTCAATTACCTATTCTCCCGGAAGTCAAAGTTGAAACACTGGTTATATTAAATTCTGTCAAGTAAACGACACTGTAAGGGTGCTGGGATTTTACCTTCTAGGTCACCGTGCGAGGGGAGGGGGGGTAAGCTTCTGGAGAGGCTGGAAAGACTTGTCGAAAAAACCTTTTCCTCCGGCTCCTGGAAATCGAAAATCGGTTCCATAAAGCTCTGTCCAGCGGTCTATACTAAGATATTGTAAAGATTCAGCCTTGTAGATCACCGTATTGCTTTTAGAGTGTCTGGAAAGACAGACAATTACCATATAGATTGCGGATACTATTATTGATCTTTTCAATGACAGCGGAATTCCTAAATATGAATAGTTTTACACTTGCAGAAACACTCTAACCTCATTATTTCTTCTAGAGTAGGTTGATTTATTTTCAAGTTGGGTTTTAAATTCTTAATAAAATAACCGTCAAATAAATACCTCTTTTGAAAACCGAACATTTTCACTCCTTTAAGTGTCCCCTATAACGACAAATGATCAAAGAAAATTGTTTTCCACCCCCTTATTCCTTACGAGAAGTGTTAAGAGAGATTTAACGAACACCCGGGGAGACTGGTAAATGGAGAAATAACACTTTAATTTTTTTTTCTATATAAGTGACATACGATTTAGATCCAAAAGAGAAATTTTATTGATACAGTAGTATTATTTGGGAGCTGGTACTTTATGTTACTGTTCGATTGTTCTGAAATAAAAGCAGATTCGTTCACCTTTGAAAAAGTCATCATTACGAATGAATAGTTTTAAGATTAAACGGTTTTTTTCGCGTCTGGAAAAAAAAAGTAAATTTACCAAAGGTACGAAATGGCTCAATTTTACCACGTTACTTCAAAACTAATTTTCCTTCTTAATGTGTGATCTCGAGCTGATAATTTATAAACTTAGTTTTATCAAAATTAAATATTTTTCGTAATTTGTTAAACTACTGCGACCGCCATGTTTGGCCACAACTCAGATTCGATTTCTCTAATAATAAATTTCGTTGGTTTCTATTAATTATTTATATCTAAAATTATTTTGTTTGTCAATAAGTATGGAAAACAAGTCTACAAATATTTCGAAAATATACATTTTTACTTTCCTTATATACATAATGTATAAGGAAATATTGTGACGGAATCGAAAATTCGAATTCGAGTTTTCGACGGGAGAGCACGTTTCAAGCATCTCTGATCACGAATCAAACATTTTTGAAGTGATGTCTGTGTGTGTGTGTGTGTCAGTGAGTCTGTGGAGACGATAACTGACGAACGAAAGGACCGATTCAAACTAAATTTGGTACAAAAATCACAATCCGTAAACACTGGAAGCCTATTGTTTTCAAACGCAATCGAATTTTCAGAACCCCCCTACATTTTCGAGTGAAATTTTGAAAAAATCATCAAAAAATCAAAACCGCTGATAAAGTTACGCAAATAAACATTTCTTATGGAATTTTTCATTAGAAAACGATTGACATAAATTTTAGAACGCTAACATGAATCGTTCTCGATATATTGCACATTTTTCAAAAAAATCATCAAAAAGTCATATAAAATAAAATAAAAATATTTCCTATTGAGAAACATGTTAACTTTTCATATGTAATACCATGCGATAAATTGGGTGACATCATTCTCGTGGATCTAGCTCGTTCCATTCATGAAAACAGATACTTTAAGTACTACTTTTGTATTTGAACGCCAATAGTCATTTATCTGCTTTAAGAATAACTTATTTCTTCTTCCATAACGCTTGGCGAGGTTTTGGCGACGGTTTTGGCGGAATGTCGCCAATTTGGCGACATTATGAAATGTTATCAAATTAACGTAAATTTCTCCAAATGGATAAAAATGACGCTAAATCAATGAAAATGACGGCTAGTTGTCGAAAATTCAATATCCTGGAAAGAATATAAGTATCTACTATACGAAAAACCTATTTTTGTTAATGTAAAAGTAGTAAATTCATTACATTATATAAGGAAAGTTATGTGTTGCCCACATCAGGTTTTTTTTTTTAGCAAAGAATACAAATTTAGTAAAATGTCTTTATTTTAAAAAACACCATTAATAATATACATGGATTTACAAAAATGACAGAGCGCTTTCAGACGTCAAAACGTCCTTCAACAGTGGCAATGTTAATAAAAAATGACAGAAATGAGCTTTAATACACAAATCGCGAATACAAAATTTGCATAAGGACAGTCGGTTAATCCGATATCATACTATTATTTAAGTACTTATTTTGTAATTTTACCATATTTTTACTTTCTATACATAATGTATAATGAATGAATGTGTTGTGACTCGGTCGAAAATTCGAATTCGAGTTTTCGACGGGAGACCACGTTTCAAGCATCCCTGATCACGAATCGAACATTTTTGAGGTGATGTTTGTGTGTGTGTGTGTGTATGAGTGAGTCTGTGGAGACGATATCTGACGAACGAAAGGAGCGATTCGAATGAAATTTTGTACAAAAATTAAAATCCGTGAATACTGGACGCCTATTAAACACAATCGAATGCTCAGAACCCGCCTAAATTTTCGAGTGAAATTTTGAAAAATCATCAAAAAATCAAAACTTTTAATAAAGTTACGCAAATAGACATTTCTTATGTAATTTTTCCTTAGAAAACGATTGACATAAACTTTGGAACGCAAGCATGAACCGTTCTTGAGATACTGCACATTTTTCAAATAAATTTATTAAAAAATTCCATAAATAAAAGACAAAATTTTAACTGTTAAGAAACAAGTTCACTTTTCATATGTAATATCAATATGTAAATTGAGTGAAATCATTCTCGTAGAATCAAACTCGTTCCATTCACGAGAAAATATACTTTGAGTAATAATTTTGTATTTGAACGCCAACATTCATTTATTCGCTGTAAGAATAGCTTATTTCTCCATCCATAACTCTTGGCGAGATTTTGGCGACGAATTTAGCGGAATGTCGCCAACTTGGCGACATTTTTAAAGGTTGCCAAATTAACGAAAATCTTGCCAAATGGGTAAAATGAAGCTAAATCAATGAAAATGACGATTAATTGAAGAAAATTCAATATCTTGGAAAGAATATAAGTATATACTATAAGAATAACATTTTTTTTAACTGTAAAAGTAGAAAATTCTTTGCATTATATAAGGAAAGTCATATGCTGCCTATATCAGATTTTTTGGTATCGGATTATCCGATTATTCATATTTAAATTTTGTATTCGCGATTTCGGGCTGTGTATATAAGCTCATTTCTGTCATTTATCATTTACATTGCTACTGATGAAGGACGGTAATGACGTCTGAAAGTGTTCAGGTATTCTTGTAAACGTCATTAATGGTGTTTTTTTAAATAAAGACATTTGACTAAATTTGTAGTCTTTGCTAAAAATATTTTCTTTTGTTTGCATTTAAACAGTTTAAAACCTGTAAAGTTGCATATCCCTCGAACTAGCGATTTTTGTGAATTTCAAATATGCAGCAGACAAAAGTTTGTTCTATATTTTGCACGTATAATAGCAATTTCATGAATTATATTTTAGGCGCTTTGGATACAACATACAGGACAGACTCAGTGAGTTTTGTTGCTCTTACTGTTAACTCACTCTGAATCGCCGCACTAATTGGAGCCAATAAAACATCTTAGTTTTCACCACCCCTATTTATTAGAGATTGGAGACTCGGTACGGTGGTCTGGTATCTTTTAACCTGCGATCTTTATGATGAACCTGTGGAATGTGGAAGACCCAGGCCGTCCGACTCATCCGAGGATTTGAGTAGCTGGTTGGACGACCGGGAAAGGAAGCTAGCAGGTGCCGACTTCCAAGGACAGCGACCGCTCTGGAGGTTTATTAAAAATCCAGTTTTTTTAAAGTTTAAGAATAAATTCGCAAGACAGACAGTTTTACAGACAAGAAATACGGACATAACGAAGACAGGTACTGTAAACAGACACAAATATGGACACGAAACATTCAGGAAAACATCAAGGATAATAATAATGAGACATTGCACAACATGATATAGATGATGAAGTAAATACAAAATGACATGGGAGGTTGATAATAAAAGATGAAAGTGTTTTCAATTTAACAGTAGTGTTATCAGTTATCATATTTACAATTTAATATATACAAGTTTGTACAAACAAAAGCAGGAAAAGGGGAACAGCAGAGGAATCTTCATTGATCAGGAAAGTTAAAAGCAGTAAAGCCCGACGAACTTGTCAATTTACTTTATTGGAAATGTCTCTTGCAATGAGGACACAGTTCTTAAGATAAAAAATGGATTGACTGTTGCGGCTGACACTGGAAAACCAAGCCGCTTCATTTCCAGGAGCAGGTTTAGAAAGATGAAATTTCTCAGTTAAGGGGCAAGAGAAAACAAAGTGATCTACGTCGCCAAAAGAGTTGCATAAGCAGTTCGAGGATTTTTTATGTTTAAAATAGTATAAATAATCAAGAAAAGGACCATGACCAGTTAAAAAATAGATTAAGTATTTATTATGAATTTGGGTATTTACGTTAACTTTGGGGAGATAATTTAGAATTCTGGCTGGGTCATGAGTCCTAGGGGAGATATATTCATTAAGATACTTTTGCCAGTTTTGAAGTAAGAGATTTTTGCAAAAATTAGTTAAACGAGAATAGGGGAGAGGAACTGAAAAAGGGAAACCGGAGGAGGATGCTTCTTTAGCGTGGAAGTCCGCGACTTCATTTCCCAGAATGTCAGCATGGGCCTTGACCCAAATAAGATTAAAAAGGTGTTTAGAGCGAGAAGCAGAGTTTTTGATAGAGTTAATGTAGTTAGATTTGTTTTTAATTGATTTAAAGACCAGGATTGATGAAAGGCTATCCGAAAAAATATTTATTTTGGAGAAGTTATCAGTTGCCCAGTCAATGGCAAAGTTAATGGCCGCGATTTCTGCCTGAAAAACTGTGTTACCATTGTCAAGTTTGAATTTAAAAACTTCTTCTAATTTATCATGATTAAATAAACAAGCAGAAAAGCCAACATTATCATCAAGTTTGGAGCCGTCGGTATAAAAATTTAGATGGGAGAAAGAGGAAGGATTAAGGGGTTTAAGGATGACAATGCGGTTTGAGGGGGAAGAATTAGAGAGAGGACGATTAAAGTCGAAAGAAGAGGGGGAGGGAAGGGAAGGATCAGAGAACGAATTGATACGAAGTTTCCAAAAAAGGAATTTTTTGTGAAGAATATCAATTAAAATGTGAACAGGGGGAATACCGGTAATGGAGAAAAGAGAAATGCTCGAGGTTGTTCTAAATCCGGCAGAGATTTTAAGAAGAAATAACCGTTGTAAAGAAATAAGGTTATTGATTTGAGCCCTAGTGAGAGATCCCCCCCAGATGCCTGACCCGAAAGTAATAATTTTTTCAATAACAGACAGGTACCAGATTTTAAGAAAAGATTTGTTGACCCCCCAGTTGCCCCCCGAAAGTTTCCCAAAAGTAGAAGCAAGCCTAAAGCATTTCTCTTTTAGGTAAAATATATGGGCGCTCCATTTTAAATTATCATTGATGATAAGACCAAGGAATTTAAGGCTTCTACTAAGTTTAATGGGAGAGTTTTGGATTTTGATAGAGGGATTAATTTTCCTTTTTGATTTAGTTTTATTAAAAATGATGCAGTTGGACTTTTCCGCGGAGACCTCAAGTTTAAGAGAGGAAAGGGAGTTTGCAATAGAATTTAATATTGAATTGGTCTTGCGACCAAGAGTAATGATGGAGTTTGAATAGGTAACCACTGCGAGATCATCCGCGAAGGCCTGTAAGTAATATTCATCATTGTTAAGGGAAAGAATTTTATTAAAATAAATATTCCATAGTATGGGGGAAATGACGGAGCCCTGAGGAGCACCTTTAGAAATAAATTTTGAAAAAGTAAAATTGTCCTCTATAAAATTAATTGTTCTTGAGCTGAGATATGAATAAATGAAGGATCTGAAAGTAGAGGGGAGATTAATTGAGTCAAAGGTGAGGGGAAGGATGTTCCAATTCACGTTATCGAAAGCTCCACGGATGTCCACAGTGGTTAAGGAAACATGAGAAGAGGATTTAAATTTATCAATGGTACTGACAAGCTGGTACGTGGCGTCTTCGCAACTGTGGAGCTCCCTAAAGCCATATTGCAGAGGGTGAAGTGAATTTCTAGTCTTCAGCCAGAAGTTCAATTTGTTTATAAATATTTTTTCTAATATTTTCCCAAAAGTTGGGAGAAGGCAAATAGGGCGATAGGATGAACATAAAGCGGGATCCTTACCCGGCTTATTGAAGAAGATGATTTTGGCATTTCTAAGGGGAGCAGGGAAATAACAGAATTTGAAGCAGGAATTAATGAGAGAAGATAAAAAGGAGGGGAAATATTTAAACAGGGTTTTCCATATATTAAAATCTAAAAGGTCTAAACCGGGAGCTTTATTATTTTTTAGGTTGTTGAAGACCAGAAATAACTCTTCCTCAGAAACCGCCCCAAGCCCTTCGGGAGGCAGAACAGTTGCAGGAAAAGAATTAAAAAAGGGGTCATCCTCGAAGCAGTGATCCAAAAGACGAGAGATTTTAGTATTGTAATTAAGGTTAGGCTCGCCTGGAAAGAGAAGTTGAATATTATTAATTTTATTGAGTTTTTGGAATGCAAATTTGAAGTGGCTGCCAAATTTAGAGTAACAATTAGAACAATAATTTTTCCAGGCGTCATTTTTAGATTTATTAATAAGTAATTTATATTTAGCACGGTTAATTTTAAGTTTAAGTTTAGCGGCCGAAATAAGGTCGGGGGCAGCAGAATTCTTCTCTAGCGATTTAACTCTCCTGGCAAGAGCAGTGACAAAATTCCTGAATTTAGCCAGGTCTTTAGTCCACCAGGAAAAACTAGGTTTCCTGATGGATTTCTTTTTTTTAATAGAAGAAAAGGCGCAGGATTGAACAGTGTCTAAAAAGGATTTGACAAAGGAATCAAGGCTGTATGTGTCAATTATATCATTAGCTAGAGATTTAAAACGGGTTATATGGGGTTTAATTTTAAAGATGAATTTGCCAAGGCTATACGTGGTTTTTAAGTGAAAGGAATTATCAACAGGGGTATCGATGTTAATTTTGATTTTAATAAATTTATGATCGCTAGAGGATTCATCCGTTAAAACTTCCCAGGAGTAAATAGAGTCGAAAAAGCCAAAAGATACTAAAGAAAGATCGGGGAAGCCTTTACCTGAATGTGAATCGAATGTTGGACCACATTTGGGGTCATTTAAGACGATAAGGTTGTTAGAAATACAAAAGTCAATGATTTTGAGTCCCCGCTGATCAATGAAGCCATATCCCCACATCTGAGCTCTAGCATTAAAATCTCCCAAGAGCAGGTAATCATAGGAGAGAAAATCAAGTGAGGAAAATTCTTCAATGAGATCTGAAATGTTATCGTGGGGAGGGAAATATATTGAAGCTAATATAAGAGGTTTACGTGAAGGGAGAATAACTTCAATAAAAATGGCCGAAGAAGAGATAAATTTAATTTTGGCTGTGAGATTAGAATTTAAAATTATAATAGCTGCTTTTTTAGAAAGGGAACAAAATTGGGAAAGGCCGAAAGGAGGTTTTAAAATTTCACCGTTGGAGATGTAGGGTTCTTGAAGGCAGATAAAATCAAAAGAATGGTCTATTGCGTATTGAAGAGTATTGCTATGTGCTGCTAATGAGTGATTGGTGTTAATTTGAAGGCCCTCAAGAACCATAAAAGAAAAAAGAACTGACAGAGCTCAGAGGTGGGGAACAAGTAAGAACCATAATATAATCAAAGAAAAGGGTTACACTTCCTTTTGAAGCTCCTTGATCCTGGCGAGCTCCGCTTGCAAGAGTCTGCATGAGCTTCTATCATGCGCATTATGATAGATGTTCAGTCTACTGTTTTTATTTTTGTGATTCTCTGTATTGCAGTTGACACAAATGGGGGTTTTAGCCCTACACTGACTGAAGACATGATCGGACTTTGTGCAATTGCTACAGTTTCCCGTAGGATAATGACAATAATTTGCCACGTGGCCAAAGGCCTGACATTTAAAGCATTGTTTGAAACTGATGTACCTCTTTACGTAGAAGGAGTTGAAATCATAGAAGATTTTCTTTTGATCGATAAGTGTGTTGGCAAAAGGAACCTCTAAAGAGAACACCCAGTTGACACTATCACTTCTTGATTTAAAATTTTTCAAGATCCTGATGTCCTCTGGTTTAATTGAAGGGAGAGATAAGCATATAAGAGCTCTGAAGTTCTCCTCGTTAAAGTTTTCTGGAATGTTAAAGATGATGAGGGGCGTTCTACGTGCTTCTTGTGGCTTTATGTTAAATTTTTCAGAAATTGCTGATTTCTGAAATATAGGTAGAATTCTATCTGGATTTTGATCTTGACAAGTTATTTTTATTGTGCCGTTCTGTAGCGTAGAGATGTTCTTGATATTAAGATTTTTTGGGCAGGGAAAAGAGAGTAAGTCTTGCTTAAGTTGTGCATTGTTCTTCATGCGGTCTTTTCCCTGCAGTAAGATGCTTGCAAAGGTTTTATCAACAGGAGGGACAGAAACTGGCTGAGACGGGAAAGGAGTCTTGACCAGTGTTTCCTCCAAGTTTCTCCTGACGGCATGATTGATCAGCTCTGGAAGATTGTCTGTCAGTTTGGAAGAAAACACGTTGAGCTCATTGAAGATAGATTCTTTGAAGCTAGTTAGTTCGGAGGAAAGAGTTTCTTTGTCAATGAAGGAAAGAGTGGAGGGATCTGGTTTGTTGATTGTAGCTGCATTCTGAATTTGGTTTTCGAAGATAGCACAAGACTCTTTAATGCAATTGAATTTGTCCTCTAAATAGTTTTTTTGGACTTGATTTATCCTCGGAATTTTTGAAATGTAGCTTTGAATGCTGTTCGAGTATCTCATGATTTTAAGGAGAAAGGTATTGCAAAAGTCATTGGAACTATCATCTGCAGGTTCGGTGATTACAGAAGGAGAACGGGCAATGGATTCTGAGCGAATTGATTCTGATCAGTTATCATTTGGAATAGTTGGGGGTGCCGAAGACGAGAACGGAAAGTCACCATCAAAGCGGGTCAAAACAGGCGCACGTTCTTGGTTATAGTGTTTAGATGATCCAGAAGGAGGTTGCGAGATATTGGTATGAGATGGAACATCAGCCTTGGAGGAGGAGAACTTAGAGGAGAAAGGGTTGACTCTAGAGGCATATGAAGATTGCGCAAATGAAGAAGGATTCATAGATGTAAAGTTTACCATTTGCACACCGTGTTTGCCAGATGTAGAAGGAGTAGAAGTCGGAGTAGTAAGCGGAGAACTGGGTTTAGATTCACAAGAGGTGTTGACTGTAGCTGGAGATAACACAACAGAAGGAAGGGGGGGAAAGTTAGTGAGGGTAAATGTGTCCAAGATAATTTTGCTGTTGTCCTGAGGTTTCAGTTTAGGAGGCGTGATCTTTCGTTTAAACATTGTAAAATAGCTTAATAGTACTTAATAACAAGGTAACTTAATATATACAGTGCATAAAAAACAATTATTAAATATACAATAATGCAGGCAATATTAAATGTATAGTAATACAGCATCAAAAGTAAACGAGAAGTGATAGTAACGACAAGTAGGTTAAAAAGAGTCGTAACATGTCGGAAATGAACGTACCACGACGGAAACCAGAGCCTGAAAAGAAGAAGAAATATAAAGGATAAACATAAAAGAACCTGAGGGGAGAATTCTGTACTGAAGCAATAGCAAGGGAACGCGCCAAGAAGGAAACCGGAGCCCAAAAGACTGTGAAAACTCAGACATGAACGTACCACAACGGAAACTGTAGCCCAAAAAAAAATGACAAAACAAAAAGAGCAAGCAAAAAGGAACCAGGGAGGAGAATTTTATGAAACAATACACGTTAAAGGAACGCGCCACGTATAAAATCATAGCCCAAACGATATACAGGTTGCAAAGAATTTATACAAAATGGCACCAGGGAGGAGAACATAAGCAGAATGAGAAAGACAAATAAATTAAAAGCGCGGGAAAGCAAGTTCAACAAGAGACAAGGGGCAGGTCCAAAATGAAAAAAGGGGGGGAACGCAGATCCAAAATCAAAAGTAAAGGGGAACAAACATTGTAAAAAGCCAATTTACATATATAAACACAGGGTTTAGATTCAAAATGAGTATCAATTAACAAAGAAAACATGTTATTTATCATAGTAGTACAATTTAAAATCAGAATTGAATAAGAATTAACAGTTTTTTACAGATGTACAAAGGGTCAAGTTGACGCCTTTGAGAGAATCCCAATACAATGGCTTATCACAGAACACGAGTAGAATGTTTTAAAAACATATTTGAACTTTTTTCACCAGAAAATGAACGTACAACAATATCTAAGGTATCATTGTAGAGCTAGGAAGGAGATACACAATAATATAGCAAACACGATTAAAGACGAAGCAGAATCACGCAACTACGGCACAAAGAAGAGAGACCGCAAAAAACATGCGTATTTAGTGCACGTCGAAAAGTTATGTGCCACTCAATTTAGACCAGAACCCAGTGGGGGCGGTATCCACGGGAACTGAATCCTCCTTCCCCAACCACGAATCTCTCGAAAGGACTTACGGACCTGCATATTTAACGTGCTCGTACTTCGTGTGAAAACGGGGACAGTTTGGGCAGAGAGTCGGTCGCTCGATTGCAATCCCCACGCATACTGGGCTGTCCCTATCCTTAACATTCTTAAATTACCTTTTTTCTTCTTTGATCCAGACCGTCCGGTCAACCCGAAGGTGTAAGGTATCTGTTTGGATGGCTGGGAAGTGCCACCCAATTTAGACCGGAACCCAGTGGTAGAGGCATCCACAGGGACCGCGCTCTCCTTCCTCCACCACCAACTCCTCGGAAGGACTTACGGACCCACATATTTAACGTGTTAAACAACCTCTGTCATCTCCCAAAGACAAACATCAAAAGTATAATCCCCATGCGACATTAATCAAACGAATTGGTATCGAATGATACAGAAACGCAGCCAGGCAGGGATCGGAGACTCGGGCCCTTCTTGAAATTTAGGTTCTTTGAATATCTGTGTAGGTCATCTAAAGTAATATGCTTTCCCCAATTTTTGCCATTTAATGTATTTCTAAATACACTCATGGACAATGAAAGTTGCGGACCGAGAAGAGAACATGGTACAACCGCCAAATGGTGTAAATAACTAGAGGACGGGTTGGTATGCAAATGATCCCAGTCTGGTGTGATTGCGCATGATATTACCGTACACCCGTGAATGGCGCTGCAAGCTCGAGCCAGCGGCCTTGTAAACCGGCGCGTGTAGTCGACGCCCTATCAATTCTAGAAGCTTCGGCCGGCGCAAGCACGGGTACGGAGTGAAAAGAATGGTGGGTAGACACCAGAAACGACGAGATACGCAACTGACGGACTTCGAGAGAGGCCTGAAAATCGGGCTGAAAACCGCAGGGTGATCAGAGCGCAGGATAGCCCGTCTCGTGGATCGTTCAGACTAAACCGTCCGACGGTGTTGGGTGCACTGGTCACGGGACGCCGCCCAGACGCGGAGGACCGACTCTGGACGAACCAAGCATATCACGAGTAGAGAGGATCGAATGATCGTGCGGCAGGCACATATAGAGCCGACGGCGACCAGATCCGCGATACCGACATACGTAGCGGTTTCTGTGTGTCCAAAAACCATGTCTAGAAGCCTGCAGAAAGCGAATCTGCAATCTCGTCGCTCCCGTGTGCTGCCGTTAAGACGGTAGCATCGGCGACTCCGGTTGCAACGGTGCCGGGGCAGAGCAACGTAGAATGCCACAGAATGGCGCTGTGTTGTGTTTAGCGATGAGTGCCATATCGTCTTTGGGACCGATGATCAGCGTGTCCGGGTGTGGAGGTACCCTGCACAACGCCACAATTCCAACCTCGTTATCGATCGCCACACCAGCCCCACTGCAGGCATCATGGGCTGGGGAGCCATAGCCTACGACAGCCGATCCGCTCTAGTAGTGGTTCCTGGAACACTGACGAGCCAGCGGTACCTGGATGAGATTTCACGGCTTCATGTGCTTCCATTTGTTGCTGGTATTCCAGATACGCAATTCCAGCAGTATAATGCCCAGCCGCACACGGCTAGGGTCGCCCAGGTCTGCCTGAGTCATGTCCAGACACTCCCCTGAGGTGCTCCCTCCCCAGACCTGTCCCCTGTTGAGCATGTGTGGGACCAGTTGAAACGCCAGATGCCTCGTTGCCGCAATCTTCGGGATTTGGAACATAACGTTCAACAGGTGTAGACTCGTCTGCCGCAGGACAACATCAGGCGTCTGTTCGACAACATGCCGGACCGTATTGTTGGTTGTTGAAGACCCAGACCTTTCGACTCGTCCGAGGACATGAGCAACGGCTTGGACAGACGGCGCATTTTTAGTTGTATCGCAGTTCGAGGCGAAGCGATGCGCTATTGGGAATGACCGGACCGTGTACCACATCTCCTTCTGTGCATGTTCTGATACGCTGTTTTTGTGATCATGTATATCATTCATCTGAATCCTTCCATCAATAAACTTTCAGGTCCATCCTATGCTGCTTCCTTCTTGGTACGCAACTTTCATTGTCCGTGAGTGTATATCGTAAGATATATACGTATTTAAATTAATATTTTTTTTTTAAAACATACTGTTATATTTTCGTCAGAAATTATGCCCCTCCCTTCCAAACTTTTTACTTTCCCTGCAATACATGGTAATGTATAGGGAAAGTATTGGAATCATGCCGAAAATCGCAACTCGAGTTTTCGACGGATCTACACGTTTCGAGACCTCTAGAATACGAAAAAACCATTTTTAGCGTGACGTCTGTGTGTGTGTCTGTGTGTCTGTCTGTGTGTCTGTGTGTCTGTCTGTGCAGATTTTGTATCCACTCTAACTAAAAAACTAATGGACCGAATTTCACAAAATTTTGTAGGTAAGTCACTTGTGGGCGGGGCTGGTGCTGATTAGTTTTGGGTACTATTCAGAATAAAAGAACCCGCCTTTTTTTGCGAAATGGCCCGCAAAAACTTGTATCCACTCTAGCTAAAACACTAATGGACCGAATTTCACAAAATTTGGTAGATAAGTCGCTTGTAAGCCACCCTGGTGCTGATTAGATTTTGGTATAATTCGAGAAAAAATAATCTGCCTTTTTTTGCAAAATGGCCCGCAAAAATCCCCAAAATCTAAACATAAGAACTACGTATGCTCAAATATAGCCATTAAATGCTTGTTTATTACGTAATTTTTAACGAAGAGAAGAATAAGACCAACCCCATTACACTAGGACAAGCCGTTCTCGAGATATTTTAGTTTTTCGTATTTTTCCTACACCATTTTTGAAAATAAGTCCAGTTTTCAAATGAGAACGAAAATTGAATTAAAAATTAATTAAATTTAATTTAAATAAATAGAACGTGAATATAAGTCTGCAGGGAAAGTCATGTGCTGCCCACATCAGATTTTTTTTAGTTTTGTGCCCGTAATGATACCAACGCATCATGACGATGAAACCGCGTTCTGATAAATCTATCGCAATGAAACAACCTTCAACATTATATAATATGTGATTAAAACAGTCTTATTACAAGAATCTGAAAACCCGAACTATTTTTAAAAAAAAATCATATAATGTACCTATGTAATAAATGTACCTATGTAATCTTCTTGAAACATCCTAAAGCGTCTAGATGCCGGATTTTATACATAATAAACGTATTTTCAGCATTTCTGGGCCAAACCTTTTATTTTTGCTCCGGTTTCATAACAATGTGCTAAGGAGCGACCCCATTATTAAATACTCGAGATTATTTGAGAAATTTCCATTTAAGTTGCGAAAATTGGGAGGTTTGAAGTCTTATGAAAGTTTTAATGATGTGTTTTCAAATCTATCCACGTAACAAATGGGACAAGATAGGAATTCGTTTATTGTTCGTTTGCAAATAAATGAAGTCGTGATATTGCATAATTAACAAGATTTGTGAACTATCGACCATGTAGTGTTATAACAATGCTAATTCTATTCTTAATTTCTCGGAACGGAATTAAATTAGCAACTGAAATTTTGCGTAGGTGATAAAATTGGATTTATAACAAATATATTATGTATGAAAATTAAAAATTGCGTTGATATTCATTAATGAGGCATTTTAACAGTTCCTTACTAACAAACAGTTTTAGAATAGTGGCATTTATAAAGCGGTGTTGGAAATTTTATTTAATAATGGAAGATGTATGTGTGTCTGTGTCTTTGTGCAGTCTGTAGCGTGTAATCTAATCGTCGTACGACCATGAAATTTGGTACACATGTACTTCAGGACCCGAATAAGTGCTCCTCAGAGTTATTTTTTTTTTAAATTCGAATTAGTTTTCCAGTTATTTTATGGTTCAGCCCAATTCACAATGATTTTGGCCGATATTCGCTCAAATCGATCCCTTAGCGACCTAAAATATTATCACACAGTTTCCATCTTGACACCATCGGAAACATAAAAAAAAATTATCTTTAAAGCAAACTGTGAACGGAATCGATACAATTATTTGACGATGTTTAGTGATTTTTTTTTAAAAATATATACTTTTCGTGCACGTTTAACTTCTCCGATTTTTGTATTACGATATACAGAAATTGACGTCCCATCCATCTTTCATTTTTACTGTTTTTGCGTACAATATCACAAATTACTACAGAAAAAATTTCGTAAACCCATCCGTTGACTAATTATAAACTTCTAATCCGAGGCATGGCTTTGATTCTATCAGACTGTTAGCAGGCAAGCGGATTCCGCTTTAAACACTGGACGGGGGAATCCTGCTTTTCACGTAGATGTTGTATTTAGTGAAGCCAATATCCTTATACGGAAGTCTTTTCCAGTGTCATTCCCGTGCAATGCTTGCTGATGTTAAGACTAGGCGTAAATGTGATTTTGTATCATACACATTGCTTTTTTATTCGCGTTTTCATGAGAGGCTAAAATAAGTTTTGGTGTGCGTATTATTTATTACTGGGCGCTTATTTAGATTCAGGGCAACGCCGAGTAATTAGTTCTGGTATTAAGATAAATCTGGTATAGGGCTTAAGTGCATTGTAATAAAATTTTGATGTGGACGAATTGGAAACATAGATGATCGTAGTTAGTAGAAGGAACAAACGTTTAATATAGAAAATATAAAGCACTAACACATAAGTTCATACATCAATTGATATATAAGTTGAACCATTAATCAAAATACTTAAGTTATCGACGACAAGTCTCTTGGCTGAATTTTCTTACTCTAACTATACTGGTGTCTAAAATTATCTCTACATGCATAAAAATATGATGTGGGCAACACATGACTTTCCTTATATAATGTAATGAATTTACTACTTTTACAGTAAAAAATAGGTTTTTCTTATAGTAGATACTTATATTCTTTCCAAGATATCGAATTTTCGACAATTGGTCGTCATTTTCATTGATTTAGGGTCATTTTTATCTATTTGGCGAGATTTCCGGTAATTTGACAACATTTCAAAAAGTCGTCAAGTTGGAGACATTCCGCTAAAATCGTCGCCAAAATCTCGCAAAGCGTTATGGACGAAGAATTAAGTTATTCTTACTGCAGATAAATGACTATTGGCGTTCAAATACAAAAGTATTACTCAAAGTATCTTTTTTCAGGAATGGAACGAGCTAGATCCACGAGAATGATGTCACACAATTTATCGCATGGTATTACATATGAAAAGTGAACATGTTTCTCAATAGGAAATATTTTTTTTTTATTTTATATGAATTTTTGATAATTTTTTTTTAAAAATGTGCAATATCTCGAGAACGGTTAGCGTTCTAAAATTTGTGTCAATCGTTTTCTAATGAAAAATTACATAAGAAATGTCGATTTGCGTAACTTTATTAGCGGTTTTGATTTTTTGACAATTTTTTCAAAATTTCACTCGAAAATTTAGGGCGGGGGTCTGAACATTCGATTGCGTATAAGAACAATAGACTTCCAGTGTTTATGGATTGTGATTTTTATACCAAATTTCGTTCGAATCGGTCCATTCGTTCGTTAGTTATTGTCTCCACAGACTCACTGACACACACACACATACTTTCACACACACACACACACACAAACACACACAGAGACATCACTTCAAAAATGTTTGATTCGTGATCAGGGATGCTTGAAACGTGCTCTCACATCGAAAACTCGAATTCGAATTTTCGACCCTGTCACAATACTTCCCTTATACATTATGTATATAAGGAAAGTAATAAAAATTAGAGGGTACTGCGCATGAAATATATGTTTCCCTGCGAACTTCTGCAATTCAGGAATTGATTTCGATTTTATCTACTTAAAACAGTTTTTTAGGGCTCCGAAGTATCATTTGGAAAGACTATATGGTGACGAGCTGTCGGCCGTTTAGAGGCTGGAAAGACATTGATGAAGTGGCAAATTGTTTTATAATTGGTTTTGTATCGTGTAGTATACTCATATTCGATTTTCACTTTCCCTGCAATACATGGTAATGTATAGGGGAGGTATTGAAATCATGCCGAAAATCGCAACTCGAGTTTTCGACGGATCTACACGTTTCGAGACCTCTAGAATACGAAAAAACTATTTTTAACCTGACGTCTGTGTGTGTGTCTGTCTGTCTGTGCAGATTTTGTATCCACTCTAACTAAAATACTGATGGACCGAATTTCATAAAATTTGGTAGGAAAGTCTCTCATGGGCGAATCTAGTGCTGATTAGTTTTGGATACGATTTGGGATAAAAGAACCCGCTGTTTTTTGCGAAATGGCCCGCAAAAGCTTGTATCAACCCTAGCTGAAAAACTATTGGACCGAATTTTACAAAATGCGGTAGATAAGTCACTTGTGGGACACCCTGGTGCTGATTAGATTTTAGTGCGATTCGGAAAGAATAATCTTCTTTTTTTTGCAAAATGGCACGCAAAAATCGCAAAAATCTAAAATAAAAAACTACGTATGCTCAGATATATCCATTAAATGCTTATTTAATATGTAATTTTTAATGAAGAAAAGAATAAGACCAACCCCATTACAGTAGGACTAGCCGTTCTCGAGATATTTTAGTTTTTTCGTATTTTCTCTACGCCACCTTTGAAAATAAGCCCAGTTATCAAATGAGAACGAAAATTGAATTAAAATAGAATTAAATTAAATTAAAATAAAGAGAATATGAATATAAATCTGCAGGGAAAGTCATGTGCTGTCCACATCAGATTTTTAAGTTTGTATTTATGAATTATGATAGTATGTATTACCACACAAAAATATATTCAATTATATTAAACAGTTGTTTAGAAATCCGTGTTTAAGTGCACGTAAAGATAATTTTGGACACCAGGGTAGAATTCAATATAGTCCAATACACAAATATTTAAACAAGGATTCATAACTTATCGTCTACCATAGCACATTAAATAACCATAACAGTACTGTTCTAAATATTGGAAACCATAAATTTATAGCATCTAACTATTCTATTAGAGCTGTGACGTCCGATCTTCGGTTAAAATCCCTTAGATACGCCTCGTTTTACATACTAATCACCCATTCAATTTCCATAATACACTCACTCTTAGTTGCAGATTACTTACTCAGTTATGACCACCGTTGCCTTTATAAATTATCCCCAGCATCTGCGACCGAGACATTCACCACGTTATGGAGCCGCCTCGTCTCGTTTTAGTTGCCAGGTTTACATAGAGCTATTTCTATCAGCCAGAGTGAACATCGTGAGTGTATGTATATACTTTGAAAATCTGTGTGACTGATTTATATGAAAAATGAACAAAGACTAGAGATAGTATATTTTATGCAAAGCTGATTTGCTTTATGGAAAATTGTAAGTTTCATTTAAAATTAGTCTAATATTAAATTCAATTATCGATTAAAATTCATAAGTTTAGTAAACAACTCTAAATTTCATATATCTTCTAACAAAATCTGTGTGACTGATTTATATGAAAAATGAACAAAGACTAGAGATAGTATATTTTATGCAAAGCTGATTTGCTTTATGGAAAATTGTAAGTTTCATTTAAAATTAGTCTAATATTAAATTCAATTATCGATTAAAATTCATAAGTTTAGTAAACAACTCTAAATTTCATATATCTTCTAACAAAATCTGTGTGACTGATTTATATGAAAAATGAACAAAGACTAGAGATAGTATATTTTATGCAAAGCTGATTTGCTTTATGGAAAATTGTAAGTTTCATTTAAAATTAGTCTAATATTAAATTCAATTATCGATTAAAATTCATAAGTTTAGTAAACAACTCTAAATTTCATATATCTTCTAACAAAATCTGTGTGACTGATTTATATGAAAAATGAACAAAGACTAGAGATAGTATATTTTATGCAAAGCTGATTTGCTTTATGGAAAATTGTAAGTTTCATTTAAAATTAGTCTAATATTAAATTCAATTATCGATTAAAATTCATAAGTTTAGTAAACAACTCTAAATTTCATATATCTTCTAACAAAATCTGTGTGACTGATTTATATGAAAAATGAACAAAGACTAGAGATAGTATATTTTATGCAAAGCTGATTTGCTTTATGGAAAATTGTAAGTTTCATTTAAAATTAGTCTAATATTAAATTCAATTATCGATTAAAATTCATAAGTTTAGTAAACAACTCTAAATTTCATATATCTTCTAACAAAATCTGTGTGACTGATTTATATGAAAAATGAACAAAGACTAGAGATAGTATATTTTATGCAAAGCTGATTTGCTTTATGGAAAATTGTAAGTTTCATTTAAAATTAGTCTAATATTAAATTCAATTATCGATTAAAATTCATAAGTTTAGTAAACAACTCTAAATTTCATATATCTTCTAACAAAATCTGTGTGACTGATTTATATGAAAAATGAACAAAGACTAGAGATAGTATATTTTATGCAAAGCTGATTTGCTTTATGGAAAATTGTAAGTTTCATTTAAAATTAGTCTAATATTAAATTCAATTATCGATTAAAATTCATAAGTTTAGTAAACAACTCTAAATTTCATATATCTTCTAACAAAATCTGTGTGACTGATTTATATGAAAAATGAACAAAGACTAGAGATAGTATATTTTATGCAAAGCTGATTTGCTTTATGGAAAATTGTAAGTTTCATTTAAAATTAGTCTAATATTAAATTCAATTATCGATTAAAATTCATAAGTTTAGTAAACAACTCTAAATTTCATATATCTTCTAACAAAATCTGTGTGACTGATTTATATGAAAAATGAACAAAGACTAGAGATAGTATATTTTATGCAAAGCTGATTTGCTTTATGGAAAATTGTAAGTTTCATTTAAAATTAGTCTAATATTAAATTCAATTATCGATTAAAATTCATAAGTTTAGTAAACAACTCTAAATTTCATATATCTTCTAACAAAATCAGTGTGACTGATTTATATGAAAAATGAACAAAGACTAGAGATAGTATATTTTATGCAAAGCTGATTTGCTTTATGGAAAATTGTAAATTTCATTTAAAATTAGTCTAATATTAAATTCAATTATCGATTAAAATTCATAAGTTTAGTAAACAACTCTAAATTTCATATATCTTCTAACAAAGACTGCAAAATCTGTAAATTGTATTTAAAACACCATCTTGGTGTACAAGAAATTTCTTTACATTTTAAACTGTCATAGCGTCTTTCAGACATCATAATGTCCATCATCAGTGCCACTAATGATGGACATTAAGATGTCTAAAAACGGTATGACATTTTAAAATGTAAAAAAAAAATTCCTGTTCTTCAAGATGGTGTTTTAAATACAATTTACAGATATTTTAGTGTTTGATAGAAAATATTATAGATTAAAACTAAAATTTTGCTCTATAATACCATTGGTTTGGGTAAAAATCAACCAATTCAAAATTAAAATTAAAAATCTGATGTGGGCAACACATGACTTTCCTTATATAATGCAATGAATTTACTGCTTTTACAGTAAAAAAAATAGGTTTTCCTTATAGTAGATACTTATGTTCTTTCCAGGATATTGAATTTTCGACGATTAGCCGTCATTTTCATTGATTTAGCGTCACTTTTCTCCATTTGGCGAGATTTTCATTTTAAAAAGTCGCCAAATCGGCGACAATCCGCCAAATTCGTCGCCAAATTCTCGCCAAGCGTTATGGACGGAGAAATAAGTTATTCTTATAGCAGATAAATGATTATTGACGTTCAAATGCAAAAGTATTAATCAAAGTATCTTTTCTCATGAGTGGAACCAGCTAGATCCCCAAGAATGATGTCACCAAATTTATCGCATGATATTACATATAAAAAGTGAACATGTTTCTTAACAGTTAATATTTTTTTAATTTATAGGATTTTTTGATAAATGTATTTGAAAAATGTGCAAAATCTCGAGAACGGTTCATGCGGAAAAATTACATAAGAAATGCCTATTTGCGTAACTCCATTAGAGGTGTTGATTTTTTGATGATTTCTTTCAAAATTTTACTCGAAAATTTTGGAGGGTTCTGAACATTCGATTGCGTATAAAAACAATAGGCTTACAGTATTTACGGATTGTGATTTTTGTGCCAAATTTCATTCGAATCGCTCCATTCGTTCATGAGATTTTGTCTCCACAGTCTCATTGACACACACACACACACACAGCGAGAGAGACATCACCTCAAAACTGTTTGATTCGTTATCAGGGTTGCTTGAAACGTGCTCTCCCGTCGAAAACTCGAATTCGAATTTTCAATCCCGTCACAATACTTTCCTTATACATTATGTATACAAGGAAAGTAAAAATTGAACTTTTTTTTTATTTCAATAGAAAAAGTATTCTTCATTGATATTCAAAAGTGAATCGGTTACCATGGTAATTATGTTGTCGATATACACATAATGGGCATATGAGACAAAATCACTACAAATGGCACTCGTAGTACATTTATACTTACTGACAGATTAAATTTCTGACAGAAAATCATACTGAATAATTATATTAATGCTATTATTTACTACAGATTTTCTTCTAGTGTACAAACGCTAATTTTATTCTGAGTTTATCTCTATTTCAGCATTTCTGAACCTGGGGTAAGCAGAACAGCCAGTATTCCAGTTTTAAGCTTACTTCTTAGGAATATGCATTTTTTTATAACTATACATCTAAATGAACATATTAGAAGGAAAAGGCTTTTTTTATGTTATTTAAAATTTATTCTGTCAATATTATATTTATATCCAGCTGCAACAACCAATTAAATGTAATCGTATTCATTTGAAATATTGGATGTAATTTAATAGATCAGATAACTTAAGTAGTTGAAAATCTGAAAAACTCAATTAATATTATTTATCACGTTGTAAAAACCAATAAAACCCAATTTAATTATACCAAAGAACTTATTAAATTTACTCATGTAAACTTTATTTATTATTTAGATTAGAATAAAATAGCCCTCCCCCCCTTGTCGTTCAGCTGCTTTACTAGCAGATTACGTGTTGGAAATCAACTGTGTCGCAATAAGCAAGCCCTGAGTAATGTACATTTTTTAATAATTTGCGTTTCACATTCATTCGGCAAATCGAATGTTTTAGTGTGCAGAACCTCCTAAAGAAGAAAATATTGGAAAACTTAAATTGTTCACTTCTTCCTTTCAAACTATATACCCATACACTAAATTAAAATCTCTATCTCATCCCGAAGCATACAATTTTATCATTTTCCCTTTCGAACATTTTTCTGTAGAGCATACCCATAAATGAACATTTTTGCAAAACTCTGTTCGTCTTGGGTATTTTATCAGATGAGTGGCCATATACCAAATATCAAGCCTCTATCACATTAAAAAAAATCGTGTCTCATTTATTCGGAAAATGGAACGTATTGGTTTGTGCACCCCCTAAAGTAGCAAATATTGGATATCTGAAACTGCACTCTTTCTTCCTTTCAAACTATCTACCAGTATACGAAATTTGAAGTTTATATCCTATCGCGAAGCATGTTTTTTCTATCACTTCACCTTTTGAACGTTTTTCTGTGTAGCACCCCCTTAAATGAACATTTTTGAAAAACCGTATTCATCTTGGATTTTTTTATCATATGATTAGCCTCTATAGTAAATATCAAGCCTCTATCACATTGTAAAGGAGGCGTTTTTCATTTGTACGTCAAATCGAATATTTTATTCAGCTGTACTCCCTACAGTAGCAATTGTTGGAAAACTGAAATTACGCACTTCCTTCCTTTCCAACTATTTACCCGTACAATAAATTTGAAGTCTCTATCTCGAAGCATGCTTTTCTTATCATTTCACCTTTCGAATGTGTTTGTGTGGAGTAGCCACTCCCTTAAATATACATTTTTGAAAAACTCCATTCTTCTTGGGTTTTCTATCAGATGATTTGCCCATATACCACATATCAAGCCTCTATCATGTTTTAAAAGGGGCGTTTCTTCTTTATTCCAAAAATCGAACATTTTGGCATGCAGCATCCCCTAAAGTAGAAAATATTGTAAAACTGAAGCGATACACTTGCTTCTTTCCAAACTATTTACCCGTACACCAAATTTCAGATATCTATCTCAAACTGAAGCATGTTTTTTTCATCAGTTCATCTTTCGAACGTTTTTCTCTGAAGCACCCCCTTAAACAAACATTTTTGAAAAACACTATTCGTCTTGGGCGTTTTCATCAAATGATTAGCCTATATACCAAATATCAGGCCTCTACCAAATTTTATTGGAGTTGTTTCTCATTTATTCGGCAAATAGAACATTTTGCTGTGCGGCCCCCCCTTAAGTAGAAAGTACTGGAAATCTGAAATTGCACACTTTCTTCCTTTGGTAGCCCATTGGTTAGCGCGCTGGAATTCCACTCGGTAGGCCCGGGTTCGATTCCAGCCACTGCCAAAACTGCCGCCGTGTTCATGCGGAGTACGATCACGTTAAACATGTGGGTCCGAAAGTCCTTCCGAGAGGTTGGTGGTAGGGGAAGGAGGGTACGGTCCCTGTGGATGCCTCCCCCACTGGGTTCCGGTCTAAATTGGATGGCACTTCCCGACCGTCCAAACAGTCACCTTACACCTTTCTGGTAGGTCGGACGGTCTGGGTTTCAACAACAACACTTGCTTCCTTTGGATCGATTTACACATAGACGAAATTTGAAGTCTCCATCTTATTGCAAAGTATGCGTTTCTATCATTTGACAGATCGAACGTTTTGGTGTGGAGCACCTTCTCTTTAGAACATTTTCGGAAAATATGATTGTTGCAGGAGGTTTTATCGAACGATCAACCTGTGCACCAGATTGAAAGTCAATTCGGGAAGTGCCAAAAAAGTTGTGACAGACGGACAGACAGACAGGCAGATAGGCAGATATATGGACAGATGGAAACTTGTCAATTAATATATATATTTATAGATAGATTTAAGAATTTTTACACAATTAAAACAATTCATTTCTGTTGATAGGGAGGGGGCACTATTGTCCACCTTATGGTTAACTATGGAACATAATTGTTTTTATTAATATGATGACAATTTATTAGTTTTATTAATATGATGATAAACCTAAAAATTCGAAGCAAGAAAGCGTTTGCTCGCAGAGAATTATCTTACAAAATGTAAAATAAATGTGTGATATAAAAATATATTTATGATAAGTCACACTTTTAAAAACGTTATATTGAGGAACACGACATAACATTTTACATTTAGATACGAAATACAGTAATCTGCCTTTTTAACTAAAGATCTATACATCTAGCTACCTATTATCAATTTAAACGAAATCAATAATTACTTTCCTTATATACATAATGTATAAGGAAAGTGTTGTGACGGGGTTGAAAATTCGAATTAGAGTTTTCGATGGGAGAGCACGTTTCAAGCATCCCTGATCACGAATTGAACATTTTTGAAGTGATGTCTGTGTGTGTGCGTGTGTGTCAGTGAGTCTGTGGAGACGATATTTCACGAACGAATGGAGAGATTCGAATGAAATTTGGTACAAAAATCACAATCCAGGAATACTGGAAGCCTATTGTTTTAAAACACAATCGTTTCTTAGAAAACGATTGACATAAACTTTAGAACGCTAGCACGAACCGTTTTCGAGATATTGCACAATTTCAAATAAATTTATCAAAAAATCTCATAAATTAAAAAAAAAATATTAACTGCTAAGAAACATGTTCTCTTTTCATATGTAATATCATGCGATAAATTTGGTGGCATCATTCACGTTGATCTAACTCGTTCCATTCACGAGAAAAGATACTTTGAGTAATACTTTTGTATTTGAAAACCAATAGACATTTATCCGCTGTAAGAGTAACTTATCTCTCCGTTCAAAACGCTTGGCGAGATTTTGACGTCGAATTTAACAGAATGTCGCCAACTTGGCGACATTTTTAAATGATGCCAAGTTAACGAAAATCTCGCCAATTGGATAAAAATGACGTTAAACCAATGAAAATGACAACTCACTGAAGAAAATTCAATATCTTGGATAGAATATAAGTATCTACAATAAGAATAACATTTTTTTAACTGTTAAAGTAGTAAATTCATTGCGTTATATAAGGAAAGTCATGTGCAGTCCACATCAGATTTTTTCTCTATATGGCTGGCTAATTTCAGGTATTTATAGAAGACGGCAATGCATAGGCATATACAGAAACTAATATATTTTCTCTATCTGTCTACCTCATTTTTATGGTTTATCTAATTGCTTTGTGAATCGTTCAGACAAACGTTAATTTATTCTATTTGATTTATTATTACCAGACAGTTAGAAAAAAAAACTTTTCATTATTATAACTCTATTATTGTTGTCCTCATGCTACCAAATTGAAACCTTTGTATAACTAGTCACTGTTGGATTGTTCACGTCTGCTGAATAATTTAGATGTAGGCACATCAGGTTTGATCTCATTAAAAGCATAAATAATTGATAAATGATATAAATAACATTTGATTTCATTAAAAGCATTAAACATTAAAAACTTAAATTAAGTGTATGAGCCCGCATTTAATTACTTTCCTTATATACATAATGTATAAATAAGGAAAGTATTATGACGGGGTCGAAAATTTGAATTCGAGTTTTCGACGGAAGAGCACGTTTCAAGCATCCCTGATCACGAATCGAACATTTTTAAGGTGATTTCTGTGTGTGTGTGTGTGAAAGTATGTGTGTGAGTGTGTGTGTGAAAGTATGTGTGTGAGTGTGTGTGTGTTTGTGTGTGTCAGTGAGTCTGTGGAGACGATATCTCACGAACAAATATAGCGATTCGAACGAAATTTGGTAAAAAAATCACAATCCGTGAATACTGGAAGCCTGTTGTTTTTAAACGTAATCGAATGTTCAGACCCCCCCCCCCTAAATTTTCGAGTAAAATTTTGAAAAAAGCATCAAAAAATGAAAACCTCTAATAAAGTTACGCAAATAGACATTTCTTATGTAATTTTTCCTTAGAAAACGATTGATATAAATTTTAGAACGCTAGCATGAACCGTTCTCGAGATACTGCACATTTTTAAAATAAATTTATCAAAAAATCCCATAAAAAATAACTGTTGAGAAACATGTTCACTTTTCATATGTAATATCATGCGATAAATTTGGTGACATCGTTCTCGTTGATCTAGCTCGTTCCATTCATGAGAAAAGATACTTTGAGTAATACTTTTGTATTTGAACGCCAATAGTTATTTATCTGCTATAGAATAACTTATTTCTCCGTCCATAACGCTTGGTGAGATTTAGGCGCCGAATTTGGCGGAATGTCGCCAACTTGGCGACTTTTTTAAATGTTTGCAAAATAACAAAAATCTCGCCAAATGGATAAAAATGACGACTAATTGACGAAACTTCAATATCTAGGAAAGAATATGAATATATACTATAAGAAAAACCTATTTTTTATTTTAAAAGTAGTAAATTCATTGCATTATATAAGAAAAGTCATGTGTGGCCCACATCAGATTTTTTAAGATTGTTATTGTATTAAACACTTCGTAGTAGCAAGGATAAAGATATTAAAACATTTTATGTACTTAGAACTTCTAAAGTAAAGAAATGATTTTTTAAGCATCTCTTTAACAATCCTCAACTAATCTCTTATATACAAATACTTTAAAATGTAATAAGCATTTACTTTGTAAGTTTAATTACTTATAAGATCTCATAAACCCATAATAATTAGTTTAATAGGAGAAAATATTTATCAGTTGCATACGACTAAAATGAAAAAGCGGATAAGGGAAAAATATTGTGTTTTTCTTATATTGAATTTCTGTATTTTGGCTAAACTCCTTAACTTAACTAGTTAAATGGATAAATTTATTACTTTTGCTAACTAATAGTAGTTATCTAAATGTCTAGATTTTCAGTTAAATAAAATTTTCTTAAGATAGGGATATTTCTTCACCAGAAATTAATTATAAAAAGCATTTATATGACCGACATCCCCACAGATAAAATAGAGTGTTATTATACAATGGATATTGTATTAATATTGAGTATTAGTTTTATCTTTCAAAATAAATATGAAAAGCTGATGATGCTCTTCTTTGTTGTCACAAAAACATTTTGTAATGGATACTTAATCTTCAACAGAGAGAGCCAACTCTAGGGATATCCGCCATAATAATTGGCTTTATAAAAGAAATTAGTATTAGTTGTATAACTGCAAGCCAGAAAATAATTTTTAGTATAACATATTATAATTAAAAATATACAATTAAAAAAATCTGGTGTGGGCAGCACATGACTTTCCTTATATAATGCAATTAATGTACAATTTTTACAGTAAAAAAAATATATTATTTTTATAGTAGATTCTTTACAAGATATTGGATTTTCTTCAATGAGTCGTCAGTTTCATTGATTTAGCTTCAATTTTATCCATTTGGCTAGATTTTCATTAATTTAGCAGCATTTAAAAAAGTCGCCAAGTTGGCAACATTCCACCAAATTCGTCGCCAAAATCTTGGCAAGCGTTATGGACGGAGAAATAAGTTATTCTTACAGCAGATAAATGACTATTGGCATTCAAATGCAAAAGTATTATTCAAAGTATCTTTTTTCATGAATGGAACGAGCTAGTTCCACGCAAATGATGTCACCAAATTTATCGCATGGTATTACATCTGAAAAGTGAACATGTTTCTCAATAGGAAATATTTTTTTTCATTTTATATGACTTTTTGATAATTTTTTTGAAAAATGTGCAATATCTCAAGAACGGTTCATGTTAGCGTTTTAAAATTTATGTCAATCATTTTCTAATGAAAAATTACATAAGAAATGTCTATTTGTGTAACTTTATTAGAGGTTTTGATTTTATAACGATTTTTTTCAAAATTTCACTCGAAAATTTAGGAGGGTTCTGAACATTCGATTGCGTATAAGAACAATAGGCTTCCAGTGTTTATGGATTGTAATTTTTGTACCAAATTTCGGTCAAATCGGTCCATTATTTCGTCAGTTATCGTCTCCACAGACTCACTGACACACACAGACATCCCCCTCAAAAATGTTCGATTCATGATCAGGGATGCTTAAAACGTGCTCTCCTCTCAAAAACTCGAATTCGAATTTTTATACCGAAGGTCATATACCTAATTTCTATGTATCTTTTTTCAAAATATAGTGACAGTTTTAAATTTTTACTTTCCTTATATACATAATGTATAAGGAAAGTATTGTGACGGGGTCGAAAATTCGAATTCGAGTTTTCGACGGGAGAGCACGTTTCAAGCATCCCTGATCACGAATCAATCATTTTTGAAGTGATGTCTGTGTGTGTGTATGTGTGTGTGTGTGTGTGTGTGTGTGTGTGAAAGTATGTGTGTGTGTGTGTGTGTGTGTGTGTGTGTCAGTGAGTCTGTGGAGACGATAACTGACGAACGAATGGACCGATTCGAACCAAATTTGGTACAAAACTCACAATCCGTAAACACTGGAAGCCTATTGTTTTTATACATAATCGAATGTTCAGAACCCCCCTAAATTTTCGAATGAAATTTTGAAAAAATCGTCAAAAAATCAAAACCGCTAATAAAGTTACGGAAATAGACATTTCTTATGTAATTTTTCATTAGAAAACGATTGGCATAAATTTTAGAACGCTAATATGAACCGTTCTCGAGATATTGTGCATTTTTCAAAAAAATTATGAAAAAGTCACATAAAAAAAAAAATTCCTATTGAGAAACATGTTCACTTTTCATATGTAATACTAAGCGATAAATTGAGTGACATCATTCTCGTGGATCTAGCTCGTTCCATTCATGAAAAAATATACTTTGAATTATAGTTTTGTATTTGAACGCCAATAGTCATTTATCTGCTGCAAGAATAACTTTTTTCTTAGTGCATAACGCTTGGCGAGATTTTGGCGACGAATTTGGCGGAATGTCGCCAACTTGGCGACTTTTTTGAAATGCTGCCAAATTAATGAAAATCTCGCCAAATGGATAAAAATGATGCTAAATCAATGAAAATGACGACTAATTGTCGAAAATTCAATATCTTGGAAAGAATATTAGTATCTACTATAAGAAAAACCTATTTTTTTACTGTAAAAGTAGTAAATTCATTACATTATATAAGGAAAGTCATGTGTTGCCCATATCAGATTTTTTTATATATTGTAAAGAACCTTGCTGTCCCAACCGGGAATCGAACACTGGATCTTCAAACTCTACCACTGAGCTACTGGGACGTAATTGCAAGCTCTTATTGTCGAAGTCGATGTGGACATTGCATTCTCCACACTCTAATATCAGATTGGCGAGCAAATGACAATCTGTCTGACCCCCTCTTGTTATTTTTAACCACAGATTAGCATTCTGATATTACTATTTTTTACTTTCCTTATATACATAATGTATAAGGAAAGTATTGTGACGGGGTCGAAAATTCGATTTCGAGTTTTCGACGGGAGAGCACGTTTCGACAGGAGAGCACGTGTGTGTGAGTGTGTGTGTGTGTGTGTGTGTGTGTGTCAGTGAGACTGTGGAGACGATATCTCACGAACGAATGGGCGATTCGAATGAAATATGGTACAAAAATCACAATCCATGAATACCTATGAGCCCATAAATCCATGAATACCATGAAGCCTATTATTTTTAAACGTAATCGAATGTTCAGAACGTCCTAAAGTTTCGAGTGAAATTTTGAAAAATCCTCAAAAAGTCAAAACCTTCAATAAAGTTAAGCAGATAGACATTTCTTATGTAATTTTTCCTTAGAAAACGATTGACATAAACTTTAGAACGATAGCATGAACCGTTCTCGAGAAATTGCACATTTTTCAAATAAATTTATCAAAAAATCCCATAAATTAAAAAAGAATATTAACTGTTGAGAAACATGTTCACTTTTCATATGTAATACCTTACGATAAATCGGGTGACATCATTCTCGTGGATCTAGCTCGTTCCATTCATGAGAAAAGGTACTTTGAGTAATACTTTTGTATTTGAACACCAATAGTCATTTACCTGCTATAAGAATAACTGATTAATATTTTCATAACTCTTGGCGAGATTTTGGCGATGAATTTAGCGTAATGACGCTTACTTGGCGACTTTTTGAAATGCTGCCAAATTAACGAAACTCTCGCCAAATGGATAAAAATGATGTTAAATCGACTAATTGTCCAAAATTCAATATCTTGGATAGAATATAAGTATCTACTGATAGAAAAATCTAGTTTTTTACTGCAAAAGTAGTAAATTCATTGCATTATATAAGGAAAGTCATGTGTTGCCCACATCAAATTTTTTTACTCATATTAGTATCTTGCGTAGTCGTTAACCTCCCGATTTGAAATCAGTTCTTCATAAACCAGAGTCCACTGAAACAGTGGTAGTCGTACTAGAGTTACAGTCAGATCTCCAACATCTTCGCATTAACATGTAGGGTTAATTCGTTAGAGCGATATTGTAAAGTATCTTGCTGTCACAACATGGAATCGAACCCTGGATCTTCGAACCGATCTTGGGACCGAATTGCACGTTCTTATTATCAAAGTGGAGACTGCAATATTCATTGGACATTTATTCATATATTGAAGTGAGTATGTAGCTTTGCAATGTATAAAACTTTTTTTTAAATATTTATATAAAAAAAAATCTGATGTGGGCAACACATGACTTTCCTTATATAATGTAATGAATTTACTACTTTTACAGTAAAAAAATAGGTTTTTCTTATAGTAGATACTAATATTCTTTCCAAGATATTGAATTTTCGACAATGAGTCGTCATTTTCATTGATTTAGCGTCATTTTTATCAATTTGGCGAGATTTTTGTTAATTTCGCAACAATTAAAAATGTCCCTAAGTTGGCGACATTCCGCCAAATTCGTCGCCAAAATCTCGCCAAGCGTGTATGGACGGAGAAATAAGTTATTCTTACAGCAGATAAATGACTATTGGCGTTCAAATACAAATGTGTTACTCAAAGTATCTTTTTTCATCAATGAAACGAGCTAGATCCACAGGAATGATGTCACCCAATTTATCGCATGGTAGTACATATGAAAAGTGAACATGTTTCTCAATAGGAAATTTTTTTTTTATTTTATATAACTTTTTCATAATTTTTTTGAAAAATGTGCAATATCTCAAGAACGGTTCCCGTTAGCGTTCTAAAATTTATGTTAATCGTTTTCTAATGAAAAACTACATAAGAAATGCTATTTGCGTAACTTTATTAGCGGTTTTGATTTTTTGACTATTTTTTCAAAATTTCACTCGAAAATTTAGGGAGGTTCTGAACATTCGATTGCGCATAAAAACAATAGGCTTCCAGTGTTTACGGATTGTGATTTTTGTACCAAATTTCGTTGGAATCGGTCCATTCGTTCGTCAGTTATCGTCTCCACACTCCCACTGACACACACCACACAGACATCACTTCAAAAGTGTTTGATTCGTGATCAGGGATGCTTGAAACGTGATCTCCCGTCGAAAACTCGAATTCGAATTTTCGATCCCGTCACAATGTATATAAGGAAAGTAACAAATTGACGATGGAAATTATTTAGATAAGAAATATTTAAAAGCACATAATTATTGAAATAATACTTAGTTATTGAAATGTACTTAGAAATCCGTGAATGCATCGTGAGCCTACGCGGAATTCGCAGCAAAAATGTCTCCTATGTATTATCATCCAGTTTTATCTTTTTTGGGATATGTCACACATTTACATTTCTAATTTGATATAGGGTCCCCATTTACAATGCTCAATTTTCAATTAAATATAACTCACTCAATTTTAAAGATACAGATATGCGGTTTTTTTAATGATCTTGTTGCATTAAAAATAAAAATCTTCTGATTGACAAAATATGTCTAAGGGGGTCGTATAAAAATTTAAAAAGTGTAACTTTTTGAAAATGAATGGGAGGACTATTTCATTAACGTAGTCTTATTTCCTATCTTACTTTCAACATTTTTGCAATTTACATTGCCCACTTATCTCCAACAGGTAAAGAATTAAAACACGTTTCAATCCTTTTGGGACACCCTGTATATATATATATATATATATATATATATATATATATATATATACATATATATAAAATAATAATATAATAGTTTGAAAGTCAAATGATAGAAAAGTGAGAAGCTGAAATTCGAAATTTTATATATATATATATATATATATATATATATATATAAATATAATGTGTCCCAAAAACATTGACCTTATTTATTCCTTAAATATGGATCTTAAACATATCTAATAAATTACAAAGTTGCGTAAAAAAGGTACAGCAATTTATGCAATCAATAAAAATTTTCAAGGGATGAAATTTGAAGAAATACAAAATTTAAATTTTTATACGGCCCCCATACAAAAACATTTCCAATGAGTAAAATGTACCCTATACACTAATAAGGTGATGCACAAACTTTTAGCGTATTATCATAAAAAGTCCCAGAGATATGTTTAAACAAATTTGGTGAGGTATTAATCACAAATTAAAATGTAAATGTTTACAGCAAGAGTGCAAATGACGCAACGCAGAAATGCACCATAAGCAAATAATATCTGCCTCTTATCTTTAATGGATATTTGTCATGGATGGAAAACATTTGGAACAAACTTTGTAATCTTTGTGTAAAGTTATTATTTCTACACAGTGTAGATACTTTTGTACCAATAAATAACAAAATTATTATTAATTATATAATCATTGTTTTCTTTCATAATTTGTGTATGACACCTGAAACGCGATCTGCCGACATGATTTTTCCTGAGAACCCATGTCGATGCATCGAAAAGTGGTTTAAGTCAGCATTTTTGTCTTTTCATATCTCTGGGACTTTTTATGATAAAAGCTGAAATTTTGTACATCACCTTATTAGTGTATGGGGCACATTTTATTCTTTGGACATATTTTTGTACGGGGGCCGTCCAAAAATTTAATTTTTGTATTTCTAAAAATTTAATTCCCTTGAAAATTTTAATCGATTTCATAAAATTCTGTACATTTTTTTACGCAACTTTGTAATTTATTATATATGTCTAAGATCAATATATATATATATATATATATATTTATTTATTTGCATATTATCAGTATATCTAAATCCTGTGCCTGTGCAATTAAAATATTTTATATTTTAAATGATCACTAAACTTTGATTATTTCCACAACGAAGCCTAATTTTAACATAGGCAGAATGTAAACAAATCAAGCGATTGTAAGATGAGTTGTATAAGAATTGCTGAATTATTTTAACGCAAAATTCTTTAGCACTGGAGTCTGGAATATAAGTGATGAGAATGAAATATTCATTAATTTTACATAGAGAGACAGGCGATTTTATAGCATTGCCATTTTCCCTGAAATATTAAGTTTCCAAGTAAAATAAATTATTGTAGTATTGTGATAATTTAAAACATATCACCGCTGAATGTATCGAATTTTAGAGATGTTTTAATAAAAACGCATTTCAGTTGGAAAGTGTTTTATAATCAATATTTTATGCATGATTAATCTTTCTTGTTATTTCTTTCTCTTTCTATTATATAGAGATAGTACTGCCATGTAACCTGTTTACCTGCAACACAGCAAGTAGTTTGCAAGATTCAAATTGCAACCTCACCACATTAGTTCAAACAAATTTGGGCTGTAGAAATTTTATCCCATCTCGTCCAATACGGAAACACGTGCTCTTCAGAATACCCCACCCCCCAATTAAGAGTTTGATTTGTTTGCGAAAAGATTCTCCAGATTTTTCCGCTTCCAGATTCCGGACTCTTTTTCCGGGAGACGAAATAACTTCTCCTGTTACAATGGTAACTGAGGATGAACATTTCAGCAAGGAAACCTGATTCTATCAATGCCAGGAACGCAATTAGAAGAGCCAACACTATACGGAGTTGTCAAGCCGTATTTTCCCTTTGTCCGCAGATAAGCTTTTATACCCGTAAAATCTAATTATAGATGTGTCTGCAATTATACATTTAATTTCGGGTGGAAAAGTGAATTTTCTGTGCATCAGTATGAATGTCTAACGTCAAAAATTTAGAGTGCGAGACTCCACTCTTCTTTCTCATGCATCGATACTCCATATTGTTTGGGTCCAATACTGTGTAGCTGAATGTGGTCAAATTTCTACCGACTGATTTGGTTGACACAGTTAATTTTCTACTGGCCACCAACTGAAACTCATTGGCCAAACAAAAGAATTCATAAAACTAAAATTTTGTTTAAATCTGAAACAGAAAAGAGTAAACATAGAGCTTAATCTTTTGCTTACTGGTGGGACAGCGTCCATCCCAAGCGAAGAACCTCTTAAAAAGACAGGTATTTGACGTACCCAATCCCAAACAGTTCTATCCCCCATTGCAGGCATTGGCGTCTCTGGACGTCTCTTCGCACCTGGGATAAGGGAAATGTCGGAGGGTTGGCTTTGCCGCAAAAAAGGTGAGATTTTGAAAAATTGTAACTCGACGTGTAATAGTCGGAGGGCGACGACAATGGTCTTAAGTGTTATGCCAAGGATGCATGCGTGTTATGGGGATGTGTGCAGCGGTGCCCCATCGGGGTGATGGGCTTGAGATAGGAATGCGACCACACGCGAAATGAGATAAACATTACCAAGCAATAATCAAATATCCATGTCATTATTTTTTTAATTCTGATACTTAATTAACGTTTCGTAATAATTAACTTAATAAATTATTTATCCCATTACAGCCCACTTTTGGCGGTTTATAGAAATAAATGAAATGTTTATGTAAACCGTTGTTTCATTTGCAAGTACCCGTATGACATGACGCATTCTACATTTCAGAAACTTCAGACTGATAATATTAGACATCTAACTTTCAATGAGCTAAACCGCTACGAACTTTGAATAACGAAATTTTTGAAGAATTTTTCCAAAATATTAAAAAAATAAATAAATTGGGTATGAAATCTGAAAAATGCACATTTTACTTTCCCTGCAATACATGGTAATGTATAGGGAAATTATTGGAATCATGCCGAAAATCGGAACTCGAGTTTTAGACGGATCTACGTGTTTCGAGACCTCTAGAATACGAAAACACTATTTTTAGCGTGACGTCTGTGTGTGTGTCTGTCTGTCTGTTTGTTTGTGTGTCTGTGCAATGTATGTATCCACTCTAACTAAAAAACTAATAGACCGAATTTCATAAAATTTGGTAGGTAAGTCACTTGGGTATGACCCTGGTGCTGATTAGTTTTTGGTACGATTCGCAAAAACAGAACCCGCCTTTTTTTGGAAAATGGCCGGTAAAAATTTCATGTATCCACTCTAGCTAAAATACTAATTGACCAAATTTCACAAAATTTGGTAAATAGGTTATTTGTAGGATACTCTAGTGCTGATTAAATTTTGATGTTATTCGGAAAATAACAACTTGCCTTCTTTTACGAAATGGCCCCAAAAAATCGCCAAAATCTAAAAAAAAGTTATGTATGTTCAAATATATCAATTAAATGCTTGTTTTATACGTAATTTTTGATGAGAAAAAGAATAAGAACAACTATATTACTCTAGGACTAACTGTTCCCGAGATATTTGAGATTTTTCGCATTTAGTCATGCCGTTTTTGGAAAAATGTCCAATTACCAAATAAAACAGAAATTGAATTAAAACTGCAAATTTAGTGTTATTTTGTGAAATTAAACTCAATTTAATGAATTATTGAAGAAATAAAGAAAAAATGAATTTGAGTCTGCAGGGAAAGTCATGTGCTGCCCACATAAGATTTTTTTACATTTTGATGATTATTGTGATATAACTAATCACTATAAAATATGATTGCATGAGAAAGTGAAATGGAGACTCCCTATCTGGATATTTATCTACGTATATCCCATTACCCGTATGCTTGATATTTATGAAGAGGTAATAGTTAGAAATGCTAAGATAAATAAGAAAATCCGAGTATATTGCATTTGAAATTTATTTCTATACAAATTGAGAACTTTGACAGACGTAGTCAATTGGACGGGCAACTGACTCTCTGGTGTTGAAGACCCAGACCGTCCGGCTCGTCCTGAGGACGTGAGCAACCATTTGGACGGCCGGATGACTCTCTGGTGTAGAAAAATTAAAAGCATAGACACATAAGTTGGCGCATAAGTTGGATATTTAAGCTAAAAGGCTTTTGTTGTCGATGGCCAGTTCTTTAGCTGAATATCTTATTAGAATTATAAATGTCTAACTGTTCCAGTCGAGAATAGAACCACGGATCTTCAAAATGGCCAGCAAATGCTCTAACCATTGAGCTCATGGAGGTACAAGTAAAGAGATAAAACTTCATATTAAGAAAAAGCCAATATCGTTTGAGACAATAATACAGGTGGCGCTGAGACAAGTTAAGTAGTTCTGTATTGTATGTATTTCTATGGCGAATGGTCTGAAATATTTAGTTAAACTATCAAATTTGTATAAATAAATTATTAGCGCAATGCATGTTAGAACTGATACAATAAAAATATTCCTACGTATTCAAAATTATTTTACTTTTTAATTATTTTTATCTCCATATTCTCTACTCTATCCTATCACTATGAAAAAATACTGTTTAATTATACTCATTATAAGGAATCTTTAATTTAAAAATAATCAAAAATATATATAAATATTACGCCTTTCTGTCACGTCAACTAATAATAGCGAATATTTTACTAACAATATCTATACCTAGATATAATTCTCAAAGCATTATGGCATTTCCAAGTGTTTCATCCATAGGAATTTTATCTCCTTCTTTCCAACTTCATGATCGAGCTACTGGGATAAGATTCTGACTTCTCTTCGTTGAAGTGGACCGTATAGAATTCAATATATTCTTGTGTATAAATATTAAAACTGCGATTTATAAGTTATCATATGGCAGAGCGTATCAAACTGTTCTATTCGAAATAATCAAAACTATGAATTCATAGCTTCGAACAAATTTGTCAGAGCTGTCATTTCCTGAATTCGCTGAAAATTCAATTGATATGCCTCATTTTACATACTAATCATCCATCCAATTTCCATAGTGCACTCACTCTAAGTTGCTGATAACTGAGTTATGACCGCCGCTGCCCTTATAAATTTTCCCTTAACATCAGCGTCCGACTCATTACTTTAACACTTTATGGAGCCGTCTCCTTATGATGTCATTTAAATGCCAGGATTGATTACAGCTCTTTTTAACGACCAGGGAGAACATCCTGAGTGTATGTACACTGCACAACTTTGCAAATGTTTTTCATAAGTTGTGAACTAAAAGTAAAGTTATGTTTTAAAAATATCTAATGTGGGCAGCACATAACTTTCCCTACATAATGCAATAGTTTTACATCTTTCACAGCCAAATAGTGGAGTACAATATCTATGGCACTCGTGGTGTTAAGTGAATTAATATCACACAAATTGAAATATTTGAAACGCCATTTTTACTTCCCCTACATACATAGTATAATGTATAGAGAAAGTATTGTGACTGGGTCGAAATTCGCATTCGAATTTTTGAGGGAAGAGCAATTTGTATGCATCGCTGAACTCGAATCTTGTACATCCTAATAAATCATTGCATTATGTAGGGAAATTCAAATGCTACTTACATCGAATAGTTTTTATTAATAATGCATTAGACAGTGGAATTTTAACCAGTTGCACATTCAAAAACCTGAAGGATTCTTTAAATATAGCATTAATTCCACATTACGCGAATCAGAAATTGGAAATTAGCTGAGAACTCAATCCCAACTAGTGTTTCGATCTCGGAAACACAAACTCTTGGAGATAGATCTTGGTGGAGAAAATCTTCCACTTCCCTCGGAAATCAGCAATTGGAACAACACAGCCAAGAACTCAAGCCCAACTAGTATTTCGAAATCGAAAACACAAACTCTTGGAGATAGATCTTTCTGGAGAAAATCTTTCACTTCCCTCGGAAATCAGCAATTGGAACAGCACAGCCAAGAACTCAAGCCCAACTAGTGTTTCGAACTCGAAAACACAAACTCTTGGAGATAGATCTTGGTAGAGGAAACCTTCCACTTCTCTCGCAAATCAGCAATTGGAACAACGCAGCAAGAACTCAAACCCAACTAGTGTTTCGAAATCAAAAACACGACCTCCTGGAGCTCTTGGTGGAGAAAATCTTACCACCACACTCCCAATTAAAAGTTCGATTTATCGGTAACAAGATTCTCCAGATTTCACCGCTTGCCGGATTCTGTATTCATTTTCCCAGAGACGGAATTTTTTCTCCCGTTTCCATGGTAACTGGGATCAGAGCGTCAGGCAAGAACCGTGCTAGCACTAATGTCAGGAATGCAATTAAAAGAATAATAATAAAAAATAAGTGTTAAATAGCTTTTACCATTGCTCTCTGCGATAAGGTTTAAGAGACCTAAAATCTAATTAAAAGTTCTTCTGGCATATTTGTAGCTTGGAGCTCGGCGTGCGATTTTTTTTCAAGTAACATATTCGCTAGACTACTTGAAAGGTTAGAAGAACAAATTTTAATACAAGTGAGACTGAATTGAATCTGTTTGATGCAATTCCTGGTGAAAATTCTCACTACATTACTTTTCAAACATGAGATCCCCTCCATGATTTTAACGTGGCAGCGTTCCACCTCCGCCAAGTTACCATGTCCGAATCCGTAGCTAGCCAGTGTATATCCGTAACTAGCCAGTGTACTTGACGTTGCAAACCCTGATTTTCAAAGGTCTGCACAGCACAAAGTTCCAGAAAACTAAAAAATGGGAAACTTTCTACTGTGCAAAACAGCGTCAGAACGAGAAAAACAAAGCAAAAATAAATCAAAATTGGTGCGGTAGTACCAGAGAAAAATATCTTAAAATGACAAAATCTTTAAAATGACAAACCCAAAATGGCATTTTTTACGATTATTCTTTTGCACTTTATTCTTTCCATTGTTGACGCACCTATAGTTTTAACTACTGAACCTATTTTAACGAAGGATGGCTTATTTTGTGTATTATAGTGGGATATATATATATATATATATACATATACAATTTGCAGTTATGTACACAGAAACGTTGATTTTCATCCTTATCGAACCAGGTATGACCTTGATAACGTACATTGTTTCGGAAATGCTTTTCACTTTTTGTAATTTTGTTAGCCAGAAAGGTCTAGCTCAATGTACAATTTTTTCTGTTTAAAACTTTCCATCTTATACAATATTCATGCATTTAGACCATGTATGTTTATGCAGGGAACACTGGCTTAGTACCTTAAGTACCTGTATTACATATATGAATTATAACAGTTAAAATAAATTTTATTCTAAGGGTGTAGTTATGGGATTATATTCACCAATCTTTCACCCCATGTAATTCTTTTTTCAATTGCTTACATTATGGAACAGGGAAAGAGGGGTATTTCATAACTATTTAGTACCTTTTTTATTTATAACTAGCCGCCTTCGGAGACCAGCCTGTTTGCTACCCTTGAAAATTCTGACCGTGGCAAACTCGCTGGCGCCATAACCCCGTGGAGTTGTTGGTAAGTTAACTATTTGAACGGCCAGGAAGTGCTACCCAATTTAGACCGGAACCCAGTAGAAGAGGCATCCACAGAGACCGTACCCTCCTTCGTCTACCACTAATCTCTCGGAAGGACTTACGGGCCCTCATGTTTAACGTCATCGTACTCCGCGTGAACACGGCGGCAGTTTTAGCAGTGGCGGAAATCGAACCCGGGCCTACCGTGTGCAATTCCCGTGCGTTATCCACTGGGCTACCACGCCCTAAACCCCGTGGAGTTAACAATGTTTGGTTTAGTTTAATGACGTTAAAACTAATAATAAAATTTTAAGGCACCTCGACAATCTCCATAACTTTCTTTTTATTTCTTTTTTTATTTCTTCAGTGTTTTAAGTTTTTTCATTGTGGTCCCAACCACCACCCGAGGTAAACAATACATCGCCACAATTCAATCCAACATAATGAGCCGAAAACCTTATAAAAGCAAACACTAATTCGGTTTTTAATTGTCCCTAGGCCAAAAACCGCACAAAAAGCAAACACTTATTCGTTTTTTAATTGTCCCTAGGCCAAAAACCGTATAAAAAGCAATCACTGATGACATTTGCTCCATGTCAATATCCTCAAATATACCACCAAACATCGTTTCCATGGCAACACCGTGCGTCTGCGCGCGCAAGAAATCAAACTTCTTGGGCCGTTCAGTGCGTCTGCGTAGGTATGTGGGAGAAAAACTTCTTTTGCCGAAAAATTGAAATTCGGAAATTCTTAAAATTCGGATTCTGCAGCTACTTTTTATTATTTCTTGATCAGATTGGGTTTGTAAGAATGCCTGATGTTTGAGCTTTCTAAAAATGTAAATTATTGGTCGAAATTTTCGGAACTTTTCCCGATGCGAGGATTTAAAAACGAAAGTTCGCTTTTTGAGCTGAAAGTGACTTTTGTTTTAAAATCTTTAAAAGTATTAAAATTTGTCCCTGATTTTTGAAATTGATATATTTTTACTCGCAATTGTCTGCTTTTTCCGGTCGCGTGATTTGTTTTTTTCTATAACGTCTGGATGGTGGAGAAAAAAGGGGAAAAAGGGAAAAAACGGTCGAAATCGCATAAAACATTAAATAACGAAAAAAATAATTCAAATTTTAAATATCGGTTTTCCCGTGTGACCTTCGCCCCCTCTCCCCCGGGTCTCCGATTACCAAATTTCGTATCTTTGCGACGTGCGATCGCTGAGCCTATAGTGTATAAGACACACACATACACACAGACATTGCCTTTTATTAGTTAAGATGTTCTATTTATAATTTTCTCACGCTTCTCATAGAGTTAATTTTGATTTCAAATTTTCACTTCAGACCATTTTATTTTCACATTTGCTCTACAGACCATTTTCAATAAATGATCAATCTCTGGTATTTATAATACAAGTAAATTAAAATTCTTAAAAAAATATATATATCTTTTAAGACATGTATATAAATTGATAAATTTGACAGAGTTTCAAACATTGAAAAAAAAAAGATGAATAAATGGTGTTTAGTTGTAAAATAATTTGCTGCTATATCATCACTATATAATAAAGTTGATAGATATTACTGCAAAAAGTATTGAAATTTCACAAGAAACACCACTTCGTGGTAAAAAAAATTCACAAAAAACACCACTTCGTGGTAAAAATTATTTACAAAAAACACCACTTCGTGGTAAAAATAATTCACAAAAACACCACTTCGTGGTAAAAAAAATTCTTACCAAGTGAAAGAAACTGAGATCTCTTTCCAAAAAGTTATAAAATATCAAAACGCTTTTCGCCAAGTCCCCGTAGGACCAAAGCTGCACTTTAATGTTTGCAGTATCCTGCAGAAGAATACTTACCCTGATATGAAGGAGCAGTTTATGATCCTTCAACAAAGTGCGCTTTTACGCTTTCGTTCCAGAAACTTTCAGGAAGACGAAACCCCCCAAAAGTTTTTTTTTTCAATAAAACTATAGTAGACAGTAAAATTTTCATTTACTGAATGTCAAATAAAATTAATTATGAAATTAGAAATTTGCATGGGATATACAAATGTGATGGTTTACACAAAATGAGTCCAGTTGTAGGTAATTTTACCTTTGAGGGAAAGTGGTTAGTAACCATTATACAGCCAACTGCATCCGTTTTGGTTTTCAGTGGACTTAGGTAGTCGCATTCTTTTCATATACAAAAAAAATTCCATTATGTGTTGTATGTTACCAATTCCAATAAATTAATTATTTTCTTTATCAACCAGAGTTGGGGAAAACCGGAGTTTAAAACAAAAAAATCATAGTTTAACCCCCTCTCCCATAAATAAACGGTTTAAATCTCCCCTAAACCCCATGGTTTAAACCAGTCAACCCTGCAATCAAACCAGAATCTTTCGAACACTTTTTTTTCTGTTTTAACGTTCTAGCTTGATTAATAATTAAAAATTTGTAAGATGAGTTGTTTAGAAATAGTATTAAAAACCCATACTTAACAAAGCTCTAAACTCAATTTCGAAATTTATAACAACTGAACTCTTTTCTTGTAAACCATCACAAAATTATCCTACATTCGCTCACTAATCGATGACTTGACTACAACCATTATACGTGTTTCATGTACCCCCAAACCAGCTTCTTCAATGCAAACAGACGTGAACTAAAAAATAGGGATAGGGAGAAAACAATAATTCTGTCAACCCCATTCTTTGACATAGGAAAATGAATAGGTTTCTTTACTATTTAGTGACTGAAATTCAAAAATAGTTTAAAATATGGTATAGTAGAATTCGTACCTGAATATTCTGTACAATTCCTTATTTATTTATTTATTTATTTTTCGTATTTTAAACCCATACTCGCATTAATGATGCATATACGGAATGTAAGTGAATTAAAGAGAATGAATGAATAATGTCTAATGAATAATAATTTACGATTGAGTAAATAATGTCTTCTTGATTTCAACACCGTCCTTTATTGCCATAATACCATTTTATACTATCCTTTATTGCCATAATACCATTTTATACTATCCTTTATTGCCATAAAACAGTCCTTTATTGCCCTAATACTCTTTGAATTATCGGGAACCAAATCGTAAACACAATATAAAGTCAGTTAAATGCCTTCTTACCAGTAAATGAGCTGAGGACGACCTGAATTTCAGATTGATGTTCTAACCATGGACGTCTGAGATACGTCAATTACTTTTCCTGCAATACATGGTGAGGTATAGGGAAAGTACTAGAATCATGCCGAAAATCGCAGCTTTCGAAGGATCGACACGTTTTGGGACCCCTAGAATAAGAAAAAAATATTTTTAGCATAATGTTTGTGTGTGTGTTTGCCTGTCTGTGTGTCTGTCTGTCTGTCTGTCTGTGCAATACATGTATCCACTCTAACTCAAAAACTAATGGACCGAATTTTATACAATTTGGTAAGTAAGTCACTTGTGTGTGACCCTGGTGCAGATTAGTTTTTAGTACGATTTGGGATAAAAAAAAAACGACCTTTTTTGCGAAATGGCCAGCAAAAATCTCCTGTATCCACTCTAACTGAAAAACTAATAAATCAAATTTTACAAAATTTAGTAGATAAGTCGCTTGTGGAATACCCTGGTGCTGATTAGATTTTGGTACGATTCGGAAAAAAAGAATCTGCCGTTTTTTGCGAAATGGCCCTCAAAAGTCGTCAAAATCGAAAATAAAAAACTAAGTTTGCTCAAATATAATAATTAAATGCATGTTTTATACGCAATTTTTAACTAGCAAAAGAATAAGATCAACTCCATTACACTAAGACTAGCCGTTTCCGAGATATTTTAGATCATTCGCATTTTCGCTGTACCACTTTAGAGAATGAGCCCAGCTACCAAATGGAAACGAAAATTGAATTAAAAGTGTGCAAATTCAGTGTAATTTTAAATAATGATGGTTGTTATTTTGTGCAATTAAACTTAATGTAATGAATTATTGAAAAAATAAAGAGAACGCGAATATGAGTATGCAGGGTAAGTCATGTGATGCCCACATCAGATTTTGTTTTACTTCTAGCCGGAGTATTCTCTTGCTCTAGCTATAATTAAAAGCATAAATAATTGCGCTTCGAAAAAACGACATATTTCCTCCTACAGACCTTACTATTTCTAGACCTTGACACATATAAGACAGCCTGTGAGTTCTAAATGTGCAAAGTATCCAAGTAATCCAAATGAGACACTACATTACAATAAGCAGAAATGTTAATGACAAAGCCAAAAATTTAATTTGAACTAGTATTTCCAACACGAAGACTCGTGTCATCCAAAGTTCTATAACCCATCCTCCCCCCATTAAAAGTTCGCTTTATTTGTGACAATATTCTCCTGATTTTACTGACAACAGGATTCTAGATTCATTTTACCGGAGACGGCATTCCTTCAACCGTTTCCGTGGTTACTGGAAGCAAGGTTTCAGACAAGAAACGTGATACTATTAATGCGAAGAATGCAATTAGAGAGGAACGAAGTAAAAATACAACATTAAACCTCTTTATTTTTCACGTTTGTTATAATAAAATGTTTTAGAAGCCTGTAAAAAGTAATTTTGATATATATTTAGATGTATAATGCTATCTTTTTATTTTTCCTACATGATACAATCCTATATGATAAATATAGACGTGTGGATAGATTGGTACGTATTCCCCTTGCTGTATGAAGTATTGAGGTCATAGTACAGTATCTGATTATGTGTTTATAGTCTATAATTTTTAATTCTTATTGCCTTTTAAATTGTGGTATTAAGACACTTTAATGCAGATTTTGGATTACATGTCATGTGGGTTATTCCACGTTTTCATGTTCTGGTACCTCTTTCTACATTTTTTAAATTTTGATACTTCGGTACTCATTTCTTGTGAAATATATCGGCCACCGGGAGTGTTGTATAGACGAAAAGCTTGCTTAACCGGGGAGTGGGGGTCACAACCTCCCCCGGCCATACTTTGGTATATTACTTCCACTTACTTGTCTACTTTTCTCGTATATATATATACATATATATTTTCATAATAATAACATGGATTTCAATAGTCTTGAATATATAGTTTTTACAGTAATAATTGACCATGAGTTAAATGATTTCAAACATTAGTATATATATGGCGATGGAGTAGCCAATAGGTCTTGAGTCCATATTTAAAAATACAGACACTCTGATTGTATTTCAAACATTAGTTTGATCCTCTCAGACTGGGATTTTAATAGTCTTGAATATTTTGTATTTTAAATTAATTGTTATATTTTTACAACATGATTCATGGATAGTTTTAGCGTGGAAAAGTAAACTTTTAGCTTTTTACATGTTATTGAAATTGTATATGTGTGTAATTTTTACGGAAGTATAAAGGGTCATGAAGGAAATCGTGTAGGGAGTATCGGTTACCGGGAGCGTTTGCCATGGCGGAAAAAGCTTTAACCGGAATGCTGGGGGTCGCAACTCCCCCCGGCCGGTACTTCTGTCACACATCTAGAATCTGAACGAGTACATTGCTACTTGTCCTTTTTGGGAATTTTTATACATATATATATATATATATATATATGTATATTCATATATATATATATATATATATATATATATATAAGATTTAAAATGAAAAATGAAAAATATAGGTGAAATGATTGTGTTTACAGGGTTGCAGAAAGGTCAAGGGGGATTGCGACCCCTATTTCCTGGTTAGAAGCTAGCTTTGACTTCATCAAAAGCTTTGGCTTCTGTAGCTTCTTTAGATTCTCTAGCTTCTCTAGCTCTTTAGCTTCTCTATCTCTAGCTTCTCTAGCTTCTTTAGCTTCCTTAGCTTCTCTAGCTCTTGGCTTCTCTAGCTTTGGCTTCTCTTTCTTGAATTTTATACTTTATGGGATTGTATTTCATTATATATACATATATATATATATATATATATATATATATATATATATATATATGTGTATGTATGTATATATAATAGTAGTTTGAAAGTCCAATGAACGAAAAGTAAGAAGCTGCAACACGATAAACCTAAATTTCTAAAACACCCACAAAATAAAATATAAAACAGCATCATCAATCAAATGGAAAAAAATACAAAACACTAGTAATCAAGTTATAGAAAATCAACAAAATTCAATGGTATGGAGACGAATAAAGAAAATCTTAAAAATTCAAGCTACATAGCTATACACGTGGAAAAGGGCTAAGCCTAAAATATGGAAATGTTCACTTCGCAAAATTCGTTCTCAAGTCCAAGCATTTTGACGAAGCAAACACAAAAAATGTTTGTTTCTGAAGAAATAGATAGATTATTTCTATAAACTATTTCTACTTGGATGACATACATAAAGAAGGAATAAAAAAGAAAACATGAATACTTGGAAAATGCACAGCATATGTCGAAACGAGTCGAAACCGGGAACTCTGAAGAGACCACTGTTGCCATTCGCAAAGAAGAAATAAAAAAAATGATCTAATGTTGCCATTCGTAAGAATTGAAAAACAGTAAAGCGAAAAAGAAAGAAAAAGTAATAATAAACAAAAAGAGCTACTAAAAAATGGGGCTAATAATAATAAGGCTGACGTTGAAGAGAATGTAAAAATAAAAGTAATAATAATAAAAATACAAGAGAATGGAGATGTCTGGCTAATATAAGATACAGTGAATAGAATTATAAGATACTATGAAAAGAATTATGAAAATCCAGCTATTCTAAATTTTTTAACAATTCCATTTACTAAATAAGAGGGATATTTATATAAATTTCTGGTAATTTTGAGATTATTTATATGCATAGCATGACATTTTTTATCAGATAATCTATAAATTCTAAAAAGCTGATTAAGTATAATATTTTTAAACAATTGAATCGAGTTACAGGAATTAAATGGTAAGATTTTATTAATATAAAATTATAATAGTCTTTTTTATCATATAAATTTGTAACAATTCTATTAGAAGGATCAATAAAAAGATTTAAATCGAAAAATATAATATTATTACTAATACTAGCTTCATTAGGAATTAATTCTAAATTGTATGGATAGAAATCTATAGGAGATAATTTTCAGTATGTACTAAGCAAATCAGATCATCAACATATCTGTAAAAAGTATAATCTATTGAAGTAAAAATTTTTTCATAATGATAAAGGTATAAATTAGCTAACATACTGCTACTGCAGCCACCTTGTGGAACTCCTGAGACTTGTAAGTATAATTTATTTCCTTGAAAAATATAATTATTGAAAATGACAAAGTGAAGAAGCGTAGGAAAATTTATAAAATTAATTTGAGTTGAAAGATTAGTAATATAAGCATTATAAAGAGCTAAAATTACATCATATGGATCAGAGATCTTAATATTATTGAAAAGATCTTTAAAATCAAAAGTTTGAAACCCTATTATTTTTCTAAGAGATGTTAATTTATTCTTTAATTCCTTACTATTATTTAGAATAAGATAATTATTGCTAGTCTGGCATAAACAATTATTTATTAGATTTAAAGAATTTAGTAATAATTTACTCGCAGTAGTAGAGTATGTATTATGGCCACTAGTTACTGTTCTAAATTTAATAGGATTTTTATGAAATTTTGGAATAAGCACTATATAAGGAAATTTAAGATATTTATATTTAATATTAAAATCACTATACATATTGTAAATTTTCAATTTAATGCTATTAATGGAATGTAAATCAAGTTTCAAAAGACTATTATTTTTTAAATAATCTAACAGAAATTGAATATAAATTTTTTTACAGATAATAGCATAATTATTAGAGGCCTTATCAACATAGGTGATAACAAAAGATCTTTGTAAATCATTAATGGAATGTTTAATATTATCAATATTATATACAGATCTAGACAATTTAATATCTCTAATAGCATATTTAATAGATTCTAATAAAGTAAATTTCCACATATTAAATGCCTCTAATGGCAGAGCATATTTACAAGCTAATTTATATATATATTTATCAAGATCAAGATTAATTGATTTTAAAACTTAAAACTTAAAAGAATTATTACAAGAAGGTATCCTAAATTTAGTGCCAAATGACATAACAGTTCTTAACATATTGTCACTAACAATGTCTAAATCTCCTGTAACTTTTATATATATTTATATATATATATATATATATATATATATATATATATATATATATATATATATATATATATATATATATATATATATAGATATATATATATATATAAATATATATATATATATATATGTATATATACATGTTTGCTACTGTGTGAGTGTATGTATTTTAGTATGTGCAGGTAAGTATATATTTTAGTGTGTGTGTATGTGTGTATATTAGTGTCTGTATATATATGTGTTAGTGTATGTGTATATATATTAGTGTGTATGTATGTCCGTGAGTCTGTGATACAAATCTCCGAACGAATGGATTGAATCGAATATAATTTAGTACGATTATAAAAGTCAGTGAAAACTGAGACCTTATTGATTTTTAACGCGATCGAATATTCTATAGAGTTTCCGAATTTTCTAAAGAGTTTTTGTAAAATAAGCATTAAAATTGAGCACTTTCAATAATGATAAAAATAATCATTTCAGATAAAAATTTTGATTAGAAAAAGCAAATGAAACAAGTTTTTAAAAAGTCAGGATTTTTTTAAACTGTAAAATAAGTAATTTTTGATTATGAAACGATTCACATAAACTTTGGAACACTAGAACATACTATTCTGGAGATATTTTGTGTTTTAAAAAAAATATCAAAATATTATACAAAATTAAAAAAATAGTAGGTATAGTCAAATACGTTCCCTTTTACTTTGCAAAATTATGCAATATCATTCTCGTGGATCTAGATTATTCCATTCACAAGACATTCACATTTTTGTAATAGTTTTATATTTTCATGCTCAATTCTCCAATAGTTAATTTTTTCCGGTAATTGATATTAACAAAAAGTTAACTGCATTTTGTACATATGTGAGTATGAATAAGTCATTAGTCTGGTTGAGTTGAATAAGTCATAAGTTTTAAAAAGCCCAAAATTTTAATTTAGGTGGTGTTAATTCAATAGCTAAATCATTTTTCTGCCGATCTTGTACATCATTATTTCGTTGTGCAAGAGGTAAAGTCATTGCTTTATGTAAGGAATGTCATGTGCCGCCCACGTGAGATTTTTTTTATTTTCCCTACATCATATGGGAATATTAAAAAAAATCTGATGTGGGCAGCACATGATTTTCCTGCAGGCTTATATTAACGTTCTCTATATTTTAATTAAATTTATTTCACTTTTAATTCAATTTTCGTTTTCATTCGGTAACCGGACTTATTTTCAAAGGTGGCGTAGAGAAAATACGGTAAACTAAAATATCTCGAGAACGGCTAGTCCTAGTGTAATGGAGTTGGTCTTATTATTTTCGTCGTTAAAAATTACGTATTAAACGAGCATTTAATGGTTATATTTGAGTATACCTAGCTCTTTAGTTTAGATTTCGACGATTTTTGCGGGCCATTTTGCAAATAAGGCAGGTTATTTTTTTCCGAATCGTACCAAAATCTAATCAGCACCAGGGTAACCCACAAGAGACTCTTCTACTGAATTTTGTGAAATTCGGTCCAGTAGTTTTTCAGTTAGAGTGGATACAAGATTTTGCGGGCCATTTCGCAAAAAAAAGGCGGGTTCTTTTATTCCAAATCGTACCCAAAACTAATCAGCACCAGACTCGTTCACAAATGATTTACCTATCAAATTTTGTGAAATTCGGTCCATTAGTTTTTTAGTTAGAGTGGATACAAACTAAAATTCGAGTTTTCCACGGCATTTTCATATTTTTCACATTCTAGAACAGTGGTTCGCAACATTTTTGTTGGTGTGACCCCACTGAAATTACTTAAGAGTCACTAGGCCACCACAGAAATAAAATGAGGTTTTTAAAATCATATTTGTATAAGCAATTTAAAAAATACATTTTTTATTTTCCCTGCAATACATGGTAATGTATAGGGAAAGTATTGGAATCATGTCGAAAATTGCAACTCGAGTTTTCGACGGATCTACACGTTTCAAGACCTCTAGAATACGAAAAAACCATTTTTAGCGTGACGTCTGTGTGTGTGTCTGTGTGTCTATCTGTTTGTGTGTCTGTCTGTGTGTCTGTCTGTGTGTCTGTCTTTGTGTCTGTTTGTCTGTCTGTGCAGATTTTGTATCCACTCTAACTAAAAAACTAATCGACCGAATTTCAAAAAATTTGGTAGGTAAGTCACTTGTGGGCGAGTCTGGTGCTGATTAGTTTTGGGTATGATTCGGGATAAAAGAACCCGCCTTTTTTGCGAAATGGTCCGCAAATGTTTGTATCCACTCTAACTGAAAAACTAATGGACCGAATTTCACAAAATTTGGTAGATGAGTCACCTGTGGGTCACCCTGGTGCTGATTAGATCTTGGTATGATTCGGAAAAAAATAACCCGCCTTTTTTTGCAAAATGGCCCGCAAAAATCGTCAAAATCTATACTAAAGAACTACGTATGCTCAAATATATCCATTAAATGCTTGTTTAATACGTAATTTTTAACGAAGAAAAGAATAAGACCAACCCCATTACACTAGGACCAGCCGTTCTCGAGATATTTTAGTTTTTCGTATTTTCTCTATGCCACCTTTGAAAATAAGTCCGGTTACCGAATGAGAAAGAAAATTGAATTAAGAGTGAAATAAATTTAATTAAAATAAAGAGAACGTGGATATAAGTTTGCAGGGAAAGTCATGTGCTGCCCACATCAGATTTTTACTTTCCCTGCTATACATGGTAATGTATAGGGAAGTGTTGGAATCATGCCGAAAAACGCAACTCGAATTTTCGATGGATCTACACGTTTCGAGATCTCTAGAATACGAAAAAACTATTTTTAGCGTGACGTCTGTGTGTGTGTCTGTCTGTCTGTGCAGATTTTGTATCCACTCTAACTAAAAAACTAATGGACCGAATTTCATAAAATTTGGTATGTTAGTCACTTGTGAGCAAATTTGGTGGTGATTAGTTTTGGGTACGATTCAGGATAAAAGAACTCGCCGTTTTTGCGAAATGGCCCGCAAAGCCTGTATCCACTCTAGCTAAAAAACTAATGAACCAAACTTCACAAAATTCGGTAGATAAGTTGTTTGTCGATCACCCTGTTGCTGATTAGATTTTGGTACGATTCGGAAAAAAATAACCTGCCTTTTTTTTGCAAAATGGCCCCCAAGAATTGTCAAAATCTAAAATAAAAACTACGTATTCTCAAATATATTCATTAAATGCTTGTTTTATACGTAATTTTTAACGAAGAAAAGAATAAGACCAACCCCATTACACCAGGACTAACCGTTTTCGAGATATTTCAGTTTTTTGTATTTTCTCTAAGCCACTTTGTAAAATAAGTTAACTTACTAAATGAGGACGAAAATAAAATTAAAAGTGAATTAAATGTAATTAAAATAAAGAGAACGTGGATATAAGTCTGCAGGGAAAGTTATGAGCTGCTCACATCAATTTTTTTTATATTCGTAAATATCCGTTACATTTATCAGTTAAAAATATCAAAATGTTTTATCTAGCTAGAAATAGTATCTAAGATATATTTGAAGGAAGAAAGTACTATTAATAAAAATAATACACATAGTGTTTTACAGTCCTAATGTGAAATTTTGGTTTATATCTATATATTAAAACAAAAATTAAAAATCTGATGTGAGCAGAACATGACTTTCCCTGCAGACTCAAATTCATTTTCTCTTTATTTTATTAATAATTCATTAAATTGAGTTTAATTGCATTAAACTACACGTATAATTAGTTGAAATTACCCTGAATTTGTACTTTTATTTCAATTTTCGTTTTCATTTGGTAACAGGACTTATTTTCAAAGGTGGCGTAGCGAAAATTCGAAGAAACTAAAATATCTCGAGAACAGCTAGTCCTATAGTAATGGGGCTGGTTTTATTCTCTTTATCATTAAAAATTAAGTATAAAACAAACATTTAATTGATATATTTGAGCATACGTAGTTTTATATTTTAGAATTTGACGATTTTTGTTGGCCATTTCGCAAAAGATAGCAGGTTATCTTTTTCCGAATCGTATCAAAATCTAATCAGAACCAGGGTAACCCACAAGTGACGTACCAAACTTTTAAAAATTTGTCCAAATTTGACCAAATTTTGTAAAATTTGATCTATTAGTTTTTCAGCTAGAATGGATACAGGCAATTTTTGCGGACCATTTCGCAAAAAAAGGCGGGTTCTTTCATTCCGAATTGTATTCAAAACTAATCAGCACCAGGGTCATGCACAAGTGACTTACCAAATTTTATGAAATTTGGTCGATTAGTTTTTGAGTTACAGGGGATGCATACAATTTAGAGACACACAGACAGACAGTCACACATACAGACGTCAAGCTAAAAATAGTTTTTTCCTATTCTAGAGATGCCAAAACGCGTAGATCCGTCGAAAACTGGAATTGCGATTTTCGACATGATTCCAAAACTTTCCCTATATATTACAATGCATTCCAGGGAAAGTAATAATAAAACCTCTGATGTGAGTAGCACATGATTTTTCCCATTAATGCAATGCATTTACTTCTTTCACAGAATGATGTATAAGACTTACGGCGCAATATTTTTTAAACTTGTTACAAGTTATCCCCCCCCGGGGGGGGGGGGGGTACATTATCAAGTATAGTATCAAACGAAAAAAACGAATTTTAAGCCCTTTTAGGCGAATGATAACAGGCTATACTTGTAATAATTTGAACCCGCGTTACCGACTTTTATAAAATTTTCTTGTAGAATTTTCTTGTAAATAAATGAATTCTGGTATGTGAAAGTCGAGTTGAGCCACATTCCAGGTAATTTAACAATGTGTCCAATATACGTGCTCTAATAAATCATGGAATTATTTATTATCGTTTGAATTTTACCTATATATAAAAAAAAGTCGATTAAAATCCCAAATGTTTCTTTCAACAAATTACAAAACGATGCTAAATTTTGTAATAAGTGAAACAAATATGATGTGGACAGCACATTACTTTTCCTGCAGACTTATATCCACGGTTTCTTTATTATTTTGATTAAATTTAATTCACTTTTAATTCAATTTTCGTTTTGATTTGGTAACTGGACTTATTTTCAAAGGTGGCGAAGAGAAAATATGAAAATACTTAAAAAACTACGTATGCTTAAATATATCTATTACATGCTTGTTTTATACGTAATTTTTAACGAAAAAAGAATAAGACCAACTCCATTACACTAGGACTAGCCGTTCTCGAGATATTTAAGTATTTTAGATTTTGGCGATTTTTGCTGGCCAATTTGCAAAATAAGGCAGGTTATTTTTTCCGAAGCGTACCAAAATCTAATCAGCACCAGAGTGGCCCAGAAGCGACTTATCTACCGAATTTTATGAAATTCGGTCCATTAGTTTTTCAGCTAGAGTTGATTGAGGCTTTTGCGGGCTATTTCGCAAAAAAGGGCGGGTTCTTTTATCCCGGATCGTATCCAAAACTAATCAGCACCAGATTCGCCCACAAATGACTTACCTACTAAATTTTATGAAATTCGGTCAATTAGTTTTTGAGTTAGATTGGATACAATATCTGCACAGACACACATATAGACACACACACACAGACATCACGCTAAAAATAATTTTGTCGTATTCTACATGTCTCGAAACGCGTAGATATGTCGAAAACTCGAGTTGCGATTTTCGGCATGATTCCAATACTTTCCCTATACATTACCATGTATTGCAGGGAAAGTAAAAAATCAATTATACTTCATGTTCCTTACATTCATTGCCTTTATAGCAAACGGCGCTGCTTTAGAACTTAACATTTCAATTTGCAAACCTTAATAATCAACTTATTAGCTAGAATATTCATAGGTAAATTTCAACGCGTCCCACCGACAGACATGAAAGTTAAATATTCTGGAATGTAGTTGGGCCATTATGCGCATTCTTAGATTACGCCACACTCCGATGACACACTCAAATTAGGGCGATAAAACGAGATGCAAATTGCCGATGAGTGATGATTCGGTGGTCGGGCGTAATTTATATGCTCGTTCGGCTGCCATTATTCAATTATTTCTTGGAGGTAACCGAAGTGCATGGCGATAAAAAAGATAAATCTGTTCATTATGACAAACTGAGTATTAAAATGCGTCGTTTCGTCATTTTATGTCTCGTATGCTTTATTTCTGGAAATAGCACTTAATAGAATGGCCATTCGCCAATTAACCTGCAGTATCGTGAACCATTTGACCGTTATATGATGTTGCACAACGCACAATTGGGGCCGGAACACACTACGCTGAACAACACAACATCCATGCCCGCGGGTGGGACTCGAACCCACAACCCGGCAGCCAGCGAACAATGTTTGCCTCGACCGCTCAGCCACTGTGTTGGCTGACTAGTTTTACTTTCTGCTGGATTTCTGTTGTTACTAGTATGAAAGTCCGTCCTGAATCTTCGATAATTATTATAATGGCGATTATATTTTATATCATTATTTTTCGATGATATAAGCAGTGATTGTTTTGTTTAACATATGACGATCGTTTGTTTATTCGCTACTCCTTTTATCAACTCCACATGGACCCTTCGCAAGGTCGATTCTGTCCCAGAGCAAGTGGAGCAGAAACACAGTACATTCATCTTGTGAAATATCTTCATCTATAAAGTTTTGACGTTATTTCGTTACGTCATTTACGTACGCTATATTTCACATACTTGTTCTTGGTTCCCTGAACACGTAGGGAGATAAATTGGGCACAAAATTTCGTCTCACGAAATATTTTCATCATACGAATTTTCACGTTATTACGTAAGTCATTTACGTACATTTTAACTATGTTTTTGCCCATTTTATGCATTTTTTTTTGCCAATTACGGTTCAGGGTCTTTAGATGAAATGTTTCTCTTCGTTCAAATGAGTCGGTCTATGCATAGTACTACATAGATTTGAATGAAAATTATGTAAAACAAGAAAGGTCAATCACACATAAAGCATTGATTACGAAATACTTTCCAATTGAAATGAAATTTCATTTAAACATCTCTAAAACGCGATACATTCATCGTTGATATATTTTAAATTATCACAGTACTACAGTAAATTATTATATTTGAAAAGTTAAAACTTCACCGAAAAAGAAAATGAACTTTAGAAAATGACATTATCGAAATATAAACCGTCTGGCTCTCTATGTAAAAGCAATGAATATTTCATTCCTATCACCTTTATTCCAGACTCCATAGCTAAATAATTTTGCGTGAAAAAAAATTCAGCAATTCTTATACAACTCATCTTACAATCACTTGTTTACATTCTGCATTCAATAAAATTAAGTTTGATGATCATTTAAACTCTAAATTATTGTAATTGCTTTGGCACAGAATATAGATGCACAGAAAATATGCAAAAATAAAGCTGTTTTAGGACAGCTTTATTTTTGCAACAATAAATATAAATTTAAAAGGACTTTAAAAATCACGATTTTTATTCTGGGAAAAAAAGATGGATACCATATTTTAGTTTGAAATAGGTCACGTGATCTCTTCATATTATATGGGTGTAATTATTATTTTAATTTTTATTTTAGAAACTACCAAATATATTTTGTTGAAATTTTTTTTATATTTTATGGAATCATTTGAATATTTTAATCATTTTAATCAAAGTTTGATGATCATTTAAATTCTAAATTATTGTAATTGCGTTGGCACAGAATATAGATGCACAGAAAATATGCAAAAATAAACCTGTTTTAGGTCGAATGCAACACTAAATATAAATTTAAAAGAATCTTAAAAATCACGAATTTTACTCTGGGAAAAAAAGATGGATTCCATATTTTATTTTGAAGTGGGTTACATAATCTCTTCATATAATATGGGTGTAATTATTATTTTAATTTTTATTTTAAAAAACTACCAAACATATTTTATGGGATAATTTGAATATTTCCTAAAATTTTCAAAGCAATAAGTAAATTTTAACTTCGTTTGAAAAATTAGGTCCCATAGGATTCAATGTACTTCAGTCTTTCAACCCGGGTTCAATCCAGGCCAATGGCCCTACTGTGCTGAAAACACCGGTTCTTGTTAGATCACCGAAGTCAAGTAGCATCGGGAGCGGTTAGTACTTGGGTGGGTGACCATCTGGGAACACCGCGTGCTGTTGGCACATTTCGGGTGCGGTAGCCCGGTGGTTTGCGCGCTGGATTTGCACGCTGCCACAACAGCCGCCCTGTTCATGCGGAGTACGATCACATTAAACATGTGGGTTCGTAAGTCCATCAGAAAGGTTGGTGGTAGGGGAAGGAGGGTACGGTCCCTGTGGATGCCTCCCCCACTGGGTTCCGGTCTAAATTGGGTGGCACTTCCCGGCCGTTCAAACGGTTACCTTACACCTTTCTGGTAGGTCGGACAATCTGGGTCTCAACAACAACAACCCGGATTCAATCCAAAAATTTTGGATGATATTATTCATGTACATTCCCACATGTCCCACAGATCGTCTCAACAACATAGTAAAATTTCATTTGATAAAGTCATTTTTACGGCAGTTATATTGCTAAAGGACAGACAGACAGACCGGCAGACAGACAGAATGAACAAAGTCATAAACACTTTTCAACTATGTTGCAAAGTGTTAAAAACGATCGATGGACGGTAAGTCATTTTCTGTATACCGTAAGAAAAAAATCAAAACGGCTTAAAATGCATGAAAAGTATATATATATATTTTAATTCAGTAAAAATAGTCTAATAATCGTATGGATTTCGTTTACAGTTTGTTTGAAAAATATTTTTTCGATCATTCCAATGTTACCAAGATTAAAACTATAATATTTTAGGCCTCTAAGGAATCGGTCGGACCGACAGAATGAAAAAAGTCATAAACACTTTTCATCTATATTGGAAAGTGTAAACAAGAAAGATCAATCATGCTTAAAGCATTGATTATGAAACACTTTCCAACTGCAATGCAATTTTATTTAAACATCTCTAAAATGCAATACATTCCTCGGTAATATTTTAAAACTTATCACAATACTAAATTAATTTATTATATTTGAAAACTTAAACCTTAATCGAAAAAAATGAACTTCACTCAAATGACGGCATTGAAATATAAGTTGCCTGGTTAAAACATCTCTAAAATGCGATACATTCCTCGGTAATATTTTTAAAATTATCGTAATACTAAAATAATTTATTGTATTCGAAAGCTTCATCGAAAACAACTAAAATTCATTCAAATGACGTCATAGAAAAATAACACGCCTGGCTCTCTCTAAGCAGCATTTCATTCATAACATATTCCCATTCATTTCATTCATGACAATACTATAATAATTTAGTTTATTTAAAAACTTAAGACCATGAAGCTACAAGTAATTAAACTCTATGCTTAAAACTTCGTCGAAAAAAATCGTCCTTTCCTCTGTAAAATCAATGAATATTTCATTCATATCAGCTATGCTGACTCCATGAGCTAAATAATTTTGCGTTAAAGAAATACAGCAATTCTTATACAACTCATTCTACATATTTTGCTGTTTACATTTTACATAAGTGAAAAATAGGCTTCGTTGTAGAAACAATCAAATTTGGATGATCATTTAAACTCAAATATATTGTAATTGCATTATTTCAGTATGTAGATACACAGAATTTAAGCAAAAATAAAGCGGTTTTACGATGGATACAACACTCAATATGAATTAAAAAAATCTTTAAAAATCACGATTTTGAGATGAAATGGATGCCATATTTCATTTTGAAGTGGGTCACGCGATCTTTTCATATCATGGTCGCGTGATTGCTTCATATAAGAGGTGTAATTATTATTTTAATTTTTATTTAAAAAACTACTGAATATATTTTGCTGAAATTTTTTGTTATATATTTTGAGGAATAATTTGAATATTACCTAAAATTTTCGGAGCAATTTTAAATCAGCGTAAAAAATGTTTGAAAAATTAGATCCCATAGGGTTCAATGTATTTCATTTCTTCAACCCGGGTTCAATCCAAAACTAATTGGGTGATATTATTCATTTATATTCCCATAGGTCCTACAGACCGTCTGAACAATATACTTAAATTTCATTTTGATTAAGTCATTTTTACGGCAGTTATCGTGCTAACGGACAGACAGACAGACAGAATGAACAAAGACATAAATACTTTTCAACTTTGTTGTAAAGTGTTAAAAATGGAAACTAAAATGTATAAAATAAGTTATAAGATTTTATTTTTTAATGTTGTCCCTACACAACTTTGGCCCGCAGAAAAGCAAATATTAATCACACACGAATTTGACCCAAATCAATGGTGTAGGCAGATTCAATTCAAAACAATAATGTACGAATCTGATCATAATCCAAATTTAATATTATGTAAAATTGTCGATAGGAAGTGAGGGAATAGGAGGGAGTGAGGGATAGGAAGTGTAGGTAAATTTTAATCCAAAACAATACTATATAAATCTTATCCTTATCTATTAAAATTGGTGACATTCAAAACTGTTGAAACTGTTTCTGCTGCTTACATCCTCACTTCCCTTCCACAATTTTGTATAATATCAATTTTTGGATGAGCCAACGGCTCTACCGTGCTGAAAACACCGGTTCTCGTTAGATCACCGAAGTTACGCAGCATCGAGCGCGGTTAGTACTTGGGTAGGTGACCACCTGGGAACACCGCGTATTGTTGGCTCATTTCAGTCGACGTGGTGGCCGAACGGTCAAAGCGAGCGTTTCCAGCGATTGATCGGCCGTCACGTTGTGGGTTCGAGTCCCACGTAAGACATGGATGTTTGTGTTGTTGGGCGCAATGTGTTCCCACCCCCACTGGTGCGATGGGGCAACGTCTTTGACGGCTAAGACGTTCACTGTTCTGGCCGATGTATAGGCGAAGATGAAAGAGTCAATGCCTGGCCATTGGAAAAAAAAATTGGATACTGATAAAATTTGTATATTATTGTTTTGAATTGAATATACCTATACCATCGATTTGATTCAATTTTGCGTGTGATTAATTTTTTTTTCTACTTTTCTATGCGCCACTGTTGTATGAGGGAGGACATTGAAAAACTTGTTTGTTTTTTCTCTTAATTTATTTAATCACTATAAAAGAAATTATTGTAAAAATCAGGGACATAATATCCTTTACTCTAAGGTGGACTTTGTCACTTATTTATATTCAAAGCACTTTTCATAACATGAAAGTTGCCATTTGTATTTTCTATAAGCTTACAGTATCAATACAAATGAAAAAACTTTCTCAAAACGTAATTATGAGCTAAGAATATCTATGTTAAAAAGCATCTTAAGTAGTCTCCAAGTTATACGCAATGAAAGTGTGCATACGTTGCTGAGACATAATTTTGAGGATGAACAAGATAATCACAACTGATTTCATGAGAAACATTTGCATTAAGAATTAACGGAAACAAATTTTCTGATATTTTGAAAACGAGTTTTTAAACTACAAAACTAGCAAACCATCTAAAACAGGAAGAAACTATTTGGACATTTGTTATTTAGAAATTTAAACCTTACACAAATTACATATGCAGAGTTTTGCTGAGTAATAAGTGCATTTCGATATGCTTTTATTGGCGGAATTTGTTTTACCACATAATTCGCCACATTTTTCATGTCACATAATTGTGGTACTTTTAGCAATATATCTGAATAATCTTGTCATGAAAAATCACATAAGTTACAAGTTTTGGAAATGCCATTCAAACTATTTGGACATTTGTTATTTAGAAATTTAAACCTTACACAAATTACATATGCAGAGTTTTGCTGAGTAATAAGTGCATTTCGATATGCTTTTATTGGCGGAATTTGTTTTACCACATAATTTGCCACATTTTTCATGTCACATAATTGTGGTACTTTTAGCAATATATCTGAATAATCTTGTCATGAAAAATCACATAAGTTACAAGTTTTGGAAATGCCATTCAAACTATTTGGACATTTGTTATTTAGAAATTTAAACCTTACACAAATTACATATGCAGAGTTTTGCTGAGTAATAAGTGCATTTCGATATGCTTTTATTGGCGGAATTTGTTTTACCACATAATTTGCCACATTTTTCATGTCACATAATTGTGGTACTTTTAGCAATATATCTGAATAATCTTGTCATGAAAAATCACATAAGTTACAAGTTTTGGAAATGCCATTCAAACTATTTGGACATTTGTTATTTAGAAATTTAAACCTTACACAAATTACATATGCAGAGTTTTGCTGAGTAATAAGTGCATTTCGATATGCTTTCATTGGCGGAATTTGTTTTACCACATAATTTGCCACATTTTTCATGTCACATAATTGTGGTACTTTTAGCAATATATCTGAATAATCTTGTCATGAAAAATCACATAAGTTACAAGTTTTGGAAATGCCATTCAAACTATTTGGACATTTGTTATTTAGAAATTTAAACCTTACACAAATTACATATGCAGAGTTTTGCTGAGTAATAAGTGCATTTCGATATGCTTTCATTGGCGGAATTTGTTTTACCACATAATTTGCCACATTTTTCATGTCACATAATTGTGGTACTTTTAGCAATATATCTGAATAATCTTGTCATGAAAAATCACATAAGTTACAAGTTTCGGAAATGCCATTCAAACTATTTGGACATTTGTTATTTAGAAATTTAAACCTTACATAAATTACATATGCAGAGTTTTGCTGAGTAATAAGTGCATTTCGATATGCTTTTATTGGCGGAATTTGTTTTACCACATAATTTGCCACATTTTTCATGTCACATAATTGTGGTACTTTTAGCAATATATCTGAATAATCTTGTCATGAAAAATCACATAAGTTACAAGTTTTGGAAATGCCATTCAAACTATTTGGACATTTGTTATTTAGAAATTTAAACCTTACACAAATTACATATGCAGAGTTTTGCTGAGTAATAAGTGCATTTCGATATGCTTTCATTGGCGGAATTTGTTTTACCACATAATTTGCCACATTTTTCATGTCACATAATTGTGGTACTTTTAGCAATATATCTGAATAATCTTGTCATGAAAAATCACATAAGTTACAAGTTTTGGAAATGCCATTCAAACTATTTGGACATTTGTTATTTAGAAATTTAAACCTTACACAAATTACATATGCAGAGTTTTGCTGAGTAATAAGTGCATTTCGATATGCTTTCATTGGCGGAATTTGTTTTACCACATAATTTGCCACATTTTTCATGTCACATAATTGTGGTACTTTTAGCAATATATCTGAATAATCTTGTCATGAAAAATCACATAAGTTACAAGTTTTGGAAATGCCATTCAAACTATTTGGACATTTGTTATTTAGAAATTTAAACCTTACACAAATTACATATGCAGAGTTTTGCTGAGTAATAAGTGCATTTCGATATGCTTTCATTGGCGGAATTTGTTTTACCACATAATTTGCCACATTTTTCATGTCACATAATTGTGGTACTTTTAGCAATATATCTGAATACTCTTGTCATGAAAAATCACATAAGTTACAAATTTTGGAAATGCCATTTAAAAACTTAATCAAAATTTCAACCAGACGAAAATAATATCTTTGACATTTTCAAATAATGCTCCAATTATAAAATGATACTACATTCTGTAATAACTTAAAAATAATTACAATTTGCAGTATTTTAATTGTCTCTGAAGTAAACAGCATGTCTCCACAACTTCGCATTTCAGTCAACAAAACTTATATTAATCAATTGATTAGCTAGAATATACATAGGTAAAAATTAATACGCTCTCGACAGACATAAAAGCTAATTTATCTGGAATCACTCAGGCCATTATGCGTATTCTTAGATTACACGACGCTCCGGTGACAAACCAAATTAGGGCGATAAAACGAGACGCAAATTGCAGAAGAGTGATGATTCGGCGGTCGAGCATAATTTGTGTCCCTGTCCGGCCGCCATTATTCAATTATTTCTTGGAGGTAACCGAAGTGCTCGGCAAGGAAGAAGATAAATCTGTACATTATGACAAACTGGGTACTGAAACGAGTCATCATTCTATTTTATGAGACGTACGTCTAGTTTTATTTCAGCTAGAGTTTCTATTATACCGTCGAGAATATCAAACAAATATTAGGTTAGCTGTTTTTGGATGTCCCTTAACAATGTAATACAGCAACTTTTCATATAAGTTACAGCGTTCACTTTGACAATAAGATAAAATAGCAGAAGGTGGTCCCTCAGATGGTCAGTTGCCCGCCAATCTGACATTAGAAGATGGAGAATGCAGACTCCACTTCGACAATAAGAGCTTGCAATTTTGTCCCAGTAGCTCTACGGTAGAGAGCCGGGTGGCCCGAACGGAGACCCGTGATCCGATTCCTTATTGGGGCAGCAAGATTCTTTACAATGTCGCCCGAACAAATCAACTATGTAGTGCAAAGGTGTCGGAGGTCTGAAAATGACCCTAGTACGACTAGCCCGGATGCAGTTGACCCTGGTATATTGAGCACCGATCGAGAGGACAACGACCACGCAGGAAGAATAAAAATCTGATGTGGGCAGCACATGACTTTCTCTGCAGACTTATATTCACGTTCACTTTATTTTAATTACATTTAATTCACTTTTAATTCGATTTTCGTTCTCATTTTATAACTGGACTTATTTTCAAGAGTGGCGTAGATAAAATACTAAAAATCTAAAATATCTCGAGAAAGGCTAGCCCTAGTGTAATGGGGTTGGTCTTATTCTTTTCTTCGTTAAAATTTACGTATTAAACAAGCATTTAATAGATATATTTGAGCATATGTAGTTTTTTATTTTAGATTTTGGCGATTTTTGCGGACCATTTTGCAAAAAATGGCAGGTTATTTTTTTCTGAGTCGTACCAAAATCTAATCAGCACCAAGGTAATCCACAAGGGATTTATCTACCAAATTTTGTGAAATTCGGTCCATTAGTTTTTCAGCTAGAGTGGATACAAGATTTTGCGGGCCATTTCGCAAAAAAAGACGGGTTCTTTTATCCTGAATCGTATCCAAAACTAATCAGCACTAGATTCTTCCACAAGTGACTTACCAAATTTTATGAAATTCGGTCCATTAGTTTGTTATTTAGAGTGAATACAAAATCTGCACAGACAGACAGACAGACACACAGGCACACAGACACACACAGACACACACACAGACGTCTCGCTAAAAATAGTTTTTTCGTATTCTAGAGGTCCTGAAACGTGTAGATCCGTCGAAAACTCGAGTTGCGATTTTCGACATGATTCCAATACTTTCCCTATACATTACCATGTATTACAGGGAAAGTAAAAAAAGCAGCAGAGCAGAGGCTAAGAGCTGACCTGAGATAAAAAGAGCACCAGAATGCTGACCTGGAGTAAAAATAGTAGGAGTCTAATCTGAGGTAAAAAAGCATGAAGTGGTCAGTCAAATTGTTAGTTGCACCTAAATCTGACGTTAGAAGGTGAAAAATACTGAGTTCCCTTCGACAATAAGAGTTTGCAATTGCCTACCATTGGTAGAGCATCAGCTGGCCAGTATAGTGATCCATGGTTCGATTCCCAGTTGGGGCAGCAAGGTTCTTTGCAAAATGTAAAAAACTTAGTCTTTTGAGTGAACTCGCTGTAATAATAATAAATATTGTCAATACTAGAAGAATCGTCGTACCGGGCCTCGTCGTACTGGGGCCCTGGATCTTATTTATACATGTTAAAGACTATATATTTTCATTCGTCAGAGGGCCGGAGGACTTACATCTCGCGAGGGTCTTTAGAGGCCCAAGTTATTAAAGTGATAGCAATTCAAAGATAATTACGAAATTTTTTAATGAAATAGTGTAACATTATTACGCATGTACTTTCCCAATTGGGAATATGATCCATGAATGATACACATTCATGGATCATATTTCCGTCTGAAACATAACAGCAAAAAAGTTTGAAAAATGATCGTTTTACTTAATTATTTTTGAAATTGAAAAATGAAATCTTTCAAATTTATAATTTTATACAGATGACATATCTATATCTTACTTAATAAATGAATATGTCTGTGTGTGTGTGGGCGCGGTCTGTACGGGAAATCTAAGCATCATACAACCATGAAATTTGGTACACTGGTACTGTAGGACCCGAATAGGTGCATCTCAGCGTTATTATTGTTATTTAATTTCAAATTAGTTTTTTTATTTATTTCATGTTTTGGTGCGATTCACAATGATTTTTGCCGATATTTGCGTAAATCGATTGCTTAAAGGTCTAAAATATTATCGCGGAGTTGCTGTCTAGACACTATCAAAGAGATCAAAAAATTTTCTTTCAAACAAACTGCGAAGGGAATCCATACGATTATTAGTCGATTTTTAGTGAATTTAAAAATAACATACTCTTTTGGCGCGTTTTATAAACCTCTCCAATTTTTATATTACGATATACAGAAATTGACTTGCTATCCATCGCTAACTCTTTTCAGCACTTGCCTAAAATATCACAGACCACTCCAGAAAAAAATTCATTCATCCATCGATTGATTAATTATAAATTTTGTTTATCAAAGGCATGCTTTTAATTTTAACAGGCCGCTAGCAGGCAAGCGGATCCAGCTATTGCCCAGCCGGAGCCCTTCTGCCAATTGAAGCCACTCCCCATGCGACGGGGGAGGTTTCCAGAGTTGTTGTATTTATTAAAGTTACCCTTCCTCCCCCTCGTGGAAGGCTTTCGTGTACATTTAGATGTGATTATCTATCATGCACGTTACATTTTTCTTTCTTCGCGCTTTCATGAGAGGTTAAAATGGGTTCCGGTGTTCGTATTATTTTCCAGTGGGCGCTTGTTTAAGACCCGGGTAACGATGGGTAATTAGTTCTTGTATTAAAATATAATAATGGTTTTTGTGTCTTAGCTAACACTAGAAAGATACTATATCTTCTTGGGATAGAGGCTTTGGGTATATGTATCTTTGATTCTCAAAAACAAGTAATGTTATGCCATAACATAATCAAGAAGTTCCACTATATTTACTGCCCATCCTGATCAAAATTCCTATAACATATTGGCTGAGAGTCCTACAACATATGACTCATTGTTGATAACTATTTTCAATTTTATTATTTGTATTCATTGGGATGAGTTGTGTTCTTTTGTCCTGCAAAATTGTACGCAAAATGAACCCTAATAATTATTGATTAACTATTTATTTGGAATGTGATAACTCTAAATATTTTGCCAAAAAAATATTTTTCTGTTCTTTTGTCACACAAAATTGTATGTAAAATGAACACAAATATAAAATTGAATCGAATTTATAAGGTTTTTTTATGAACTTTGTTTCTAATTTGGCGCTTAACCATTGTTCTGAAAAATACAATTTCTGTAAAAAGTTTGTAAAATTACATTAAAAAATGTTGTATTCTTTTTGTCACATGAAATTGTATACTTAAAATGAGCACAAATTAAAAATTACATCGAAATTACAGTTTTTATGAACTTTGTTTCTAATTTGACGCTTAATTATTCTTTTGAGAGGTGTTAACTCTGTAATAATTTTACCAAAAAAAAAATCTGATATGGGCAGCACATGACTTTTCTTATATACTGCAATGAATTTACTAATTTTACAGCAAAAAAATAGATTATTCTTATAGCAGATACTTATATTCTTTCCAAGATATTGAATTTTCGTCAAGTAGTCGTCATTTTCATTGATTTAGCGTTATTTTTATCCATTTGGCGAGATTTTCGTTAATTTTGCAACATTTATAAAAGTCGCCAAGTTGGCGACATTCCGCCAAAATCTCACCAAGCGTTAAGGACAGAGAAATAAGTTATTCTTAGATAAATGACTATTGACGTTCAAATACAATATTATTACTCAAAGTATCTTTTCTCATGAATGAAACGAGCTAGATCCACGAGAATGATGTCACCCAATTTATCGCATGATCTTACATATGAAAAGTGAACATGTTTCTCAACAGTTAATATATGTTTTTATATTATGGAATTTTTTGAAAAATTTATTTGAAAAATGTGCAATATCTCGAGAACGGTTCATGCTAGCGTTTTAAAGTTTATGTCAATCGTTTTCTAAGGAAAAATTACATACAAAATGTCTATTTGCGTAACTTTATTAAAGGTTTTGATTTTTTGATGATTTTTTCAAAATTTCACTCGAAAATTTAGGCGTTCTGAACATTCGATTTCATTTAAAAACAATAGGCTTCCAGAATTCACCGATTGTGATTTTTGTACCAAATTTCATTCGAATCGCTGTATTCGTTCATGAGATATAGTCTCCACAGACTCACTAACACACACACACACACACACACACAGACATCACTTCAAAAATGTTCGATTCGTGATCAGGGATGCTTGAAACGTGCTCTCCCGTCGAAAATTCGAATTCGAATTTTCGACCCCGTCACAATACTTTCCTTATACATTATGTATATAAGGAAAGTAAAAATCTGAAGCATTATTTCGAGAAAAATTTGGTATAAAATTGAAATAAGTATTTCAGTAAATTTTCGTCAAAAATAACAGACATCACAAAGTCGATACTTTTGCTTTCATTTCTTTGCCATAAATTAAATCTATGCGCTAAGTTACAGTACAGGCTTGCAAGATGAAAAATGGAGCAATTAGTGGTTTAAAGTGATTTTCTGCCACGCTGGAAGCCTTGTTAATAGTTCACAACATAATTTATGCATCTGAAACTCGAAACTTACCTTGAAAGTGAACGGCAGGGAATATGGAAACGCGAAGTGTGTGTTTTAAAGTTCTTTAATGAGCATATTGCGGTTGGTCGTGTTGTAACAAACATTGTTACGAACACAGGTATAGTTTTCTTATTGTCATAGAGATTTATTTTGCACTCACAGAACTCGACTAAAGGAACAGTTTCTAAAGCTATAATCTTGTTCCAACTGCAGATACCAGCATTCGTATACGGGTTTCATGCATTCAATGCGAAATTACCGATACCTAAACAGCAGCAAAACACTTGTTTATTTGGCATTATTTTATTAAATTCTACGGGGACTGCCACATTATGTTCTACCACGCAGCCGATATCAAATTTTATAGCTACTATGTTGCGAAATTCTATGGGGACAGACACATTCGCCCTACTACGGAGTGGATATTAAATTTCATAGCCACTATTTTGCAAAATACTGTGGGGACTGACATTTTCCGTCCTACCACGCAGCCGATATAAATTTTCATAAAGTGTGAGCTCGGGTCGCACTAGGCTGCAACGGCAAAATTAATACTCTCAGGAGAATCTGTATAATACAAATGTTTATAACTTTGCATTTAAGGATAAAGGTGTAGTTTCAAAAACGTATATCTGAATTATCTAAAAAAATAGCTCCAACAAGAAAGATCAATCATGCTTAAAGCATTGATTATGAAACACTTTTCAACTTCAATGCAATTTTATTTAAACATGTCTAAAATGCAATACATTCCTCGGTAATATTTTAAAATTTATCACAATACTACATTAATTTATTATATTTGAAACCTTAAACCTTCATCGAAAAAAATTAACTTCATTCAAATGACGGCATTAAAATATAAATTGCCTGGTTTAAACATCTCTAAAATGTGATACATTCCTCGGTAATAGTTTTAGAATTATCATAATACTACGATAATTTATTATATTTGAAAACTTTATCGAAAACAACTGAAATTCATTCAAATGACGTCATAAAAAATAACACGCCTGGCTCTATCTATAAAAGCAACATTTCATTCATAAATAATTCCCCCATTCATGTCATTCATCACAATACTATAATAATTCATATTATTTAAAAATTAAGACCATGGAGCTACAAGTAAGTAAAACTCTATGCGTAAAACTTCATCGAAAATTATCATCCTTCTCTTTCTAAAATCAGTGAATATTTCATTCATATCAGCCATGCAGACTCCATGGACTAAATGATTTTGTGTTAAAGAATTACAGCGATTCTAATACAACTCATTCTACATATTTTGCTGTTTACATTTTACATAGGTGAAAAATAGGCTTAATAGTAGAAATAATCAAATTTGGATGAGCATTTAAACTGAAATATATTGTCATTGCGTTGTTAAAGTATGTAGATGCACAGAATTTAGACAAAAATAAAGTAGTTTTAGGATGGATACAACACTCAATATGAATTAAAAAGAACTTTAAAAATCACGATTTTGAGACAAGATGGATGCCATATATCATTTTGAAGTGGGTCATGTGATCGTTTCATATCATGGACACGTGATCGCTTCATATAAGAGGTGTTATTATTATTTTAATTTTTATTTAAAAAACTACTGAATATATTTCGCTGATTTTTTTTTATATATTTTATGGAACAATTTGAATATTGCCTAAAATTTTCGAAGCAATTTGTGAATTTTAAATCCGCTTAAAAAATGCTTGAAAAATTAGGTCCCATAGGGCTCAATGTATTCCATTTTTTCAACCCGGGTTCAATCCAAAACTAATTGGGTGATATTATTCATTTATATTCCCATAGGTCCTATAGACCGTCTGAACAACATACTAAAATGTCATTTTGATTAAGTCATTTTTACGGCAGTTATCGTGCTAACGGACAGACAGACAGAATGAACAAAATCATAAACACTTTTCAACTTTGTTGTAAAGTGTTAATAATATATGTTGTCGTCTAAGTTGGTAATTTTAAAAATTACCGTCCTTCGTTTTAGAGTACAAGCAGGAATGTAATCGTAAAGTACGACTATCTTTAATGTAATATCGTTTCTCTTTAACCTCCAAACATCATCCTCCAATTTTCTCCCCAAAGAGCTGTTTTTATATACTTTTTAACACTTTACAACAAAGTTGAAAAGTGTTTATGACTTTGTTCATTCTGTCTGTCTGTCTGTCTATCTGTCTGTCTATCTGTCTGTCTATCTGTCTGTCCGTTAGCACGATAACTGCAGTAAAATTGACTTAATCAAAATGAAATTTTAGTATGTTGTTTAGACGGTCTGTAGGACCTATGGGAATATAAATGAATAATATCACAAAATTAGTTTTGGATTGAACCCGGGTTGAAAAAATGAAATACATTGAGCCCTATGGAACCTAATTTTTCAAACATTTTTAAGCGGATTTCAAATTCACAAATTGCTTCGAATATTTTAGGTAATATTCAAATTGTTCCATAAAATATATAAAAAAAAATTCAGCGAAATATATTTAGTACTTTTTAAAATAAAAATTAGAATAATAATAACACCTCTTATATGAAGCGATCACGTGACCATGATATGAAAATGTCGCGTGACCCACTTCAAAATGATATATGGCATCCATCTTGTCTCAAAATCGTGATTTTTAAAGTTCTTTTTAATTCATATTGAGTGTTGTATCCGTCCTAAAACTACTTTAATTTTGCTTAAATTCTGTGCCTTTACATACTGAAACAGCGTAATTACAATATATTTAAGTTTAAATGCGCATCCAAATTTGATTATTTCTACAGCGAAGCCTATTTTTCACCTATGTAAAATGTAAACAGCAAAATATGTAGAATGAGTTGTATTTGAATTGCTGTATTTCTTTAACACATAATCATATAGTTCATGGAGTCTGCGTAGCTGATATGAATGAAATATTCATTGATTTTACAAAGAGAAGGACGATTTTTTTCGATGAAGTTTTACGCATAGAGTTTAATTATTTGCAGCTCCATGGTCTTAATTTTTAAATAAAATAAATTATTATAGTATTGTGATGAATGACATGAATGGGAAATTATTTATGAATGAAACGCTGCTTTTATAGAGAGAGCCAGACGTGTTATTTTTTCTATGACGTCATTTGAATGAATTTCAGTTGTTTTCGATGAAGTTTTCAAATATAATAAATTATCGTAGTATTATGATAATTTTAAAATTATTACCGAGAAATGTATCACATTTTAGAGATGTTTAAACCAGGCAATTTATATTTCAATGCCGTCATTTGAATGAAGTTCATTTTTTTCGATGAAGGTTTAAGTTTTCAAAAATAATAAATGAATGTAGTATTGTGATAAGTTTTAAAATATTACCGAGGAATGCATTGCATTTTAGCCATGTTTAAACAAAATTGCACTGAAGTTGGAAAGTGTTTCATAATCAATGCTTTAAGCATGATTGATCTTTCTTGTTTCATTTTATAAATGGTAGGAATTGCATTCAGCGCAAATCGTTTAAAAATAATAAACATAGATTTGCTATTTTTTTTTATCAACGACTAAAAATAATTAAAATATAATCGTTAAAATTTAAATTTTTGACTGTTTTTAAATGACATATGCGAGTATTTTAGAAATAAGAAAATTATATTTCTATTTTAGTGCTGCATCTCCCAATCTTTACTTTCTAATACAGAGTATTGAGATAGTAATGTTTTCAAGAAATTTTTAAATTTCGAGATTTTTATGCTAATATATGTTTTAAGACTTCTTGAAACACGTTTTGACTATTTTTGGAGTGATGTTAGTCAGTGGTCGATTTCTTGTGCGCACACAAATAGCAGCCACAAATATTAATGGATTTTCAGGAAACTTTATATTCGGATTTGTTATCAAAAGTCTATAACTAGATAGGCTTTTTTTAAATTCGATCTAAAGCTTTGAATTTTATTCGAAATTTTATATTTTTTACTTTCTCTGTAATGTATAGGGAAAGTACTGGAATCATGCCGAAAATCGCAACTCGAGTTTTCGACGGATCTACGCGATTAGATACCTCTGGAATACGAAAAAACTATTTTCAGCGTGACGTCTGTGTGTGTATCTGTGTGTCTGTCTGTGTGTGTGTGTCTGTCTGTGACGATTTTGTATCCCCTCTAACTAAAAATTAACTGATCGAATTTCATAAAATTTGGTAGGTAAGTCGCTTGCAGATGAGTCTGCTGCTGATTAGTTTTGAGTACGATTTGGTATAAAAGAACCCGCCTATTTTTGCGAAATGGTCCGTAAAATCCCATATCCACTGTAGCTAAAAAACGAATGGACCGAATTTCACGAAATTCGGTAGATAAGTCCCTCGTGGGTTACTCTGGTGAAGATTAGATTTTGGTACGATTAAATAAAAGCAACCTGCCTTTTTTTTTTGTAAAATGGCCCGCAAAAATCATAGAAATCTAAACTAAAAGACTACGTATGCTCAAATATATCCATTAAATGCTTGTTTTATACGTAATTTTTAAAGATAAAAAGAATAAGCTCAACCCTATTACACTAGGACTAGCCGTTCTCAAGATATTTTAGTTTTTTCGTATATTCTCTACGTCATCTTTGAAAATTGACTTAATAGTTTCAATCATTGTTGTAAAAAGTACTATCCATTTGGCGAGATTTTCGTTAATTTGGCAACATTTCAAAAAGTCGCCAAATTGGCAACATTCCGCCAAATTCGTCGCCAAAATCTCGCCAAGCATTATGGACGAAGAAATAAGTTATTCTTACAGCAGATAAATGACTATTGGCGGTCAAATACAAAAGTATTACTTAAAGTATCTTTTTTCATGAATGTAACGAGATAGATCCACGAGAATGATGTCACCCAATTTATCGCATGATATTACATATGAAAAGTGAACATGTTTCTCAATAGTAAATATTTTTTTTTAATTTTATATGACCTTTTGATAATATTTTTGAAAAATGACCATTATCTCGAGAACGGTTCATATTAGCGTTCTAAAATTTATGTCAATCGTTTTCTAATGAAAAATTACATAAGAAATGTCTATTTGCGTAACTATATTAGCCGTTTTGATTTTTTGACAATTTTTTCAAAATTTCATTCGAAAATTTAGGGGGGTTCTGAACATTCGATTGCGTATAAAAACAACAGGCTTCCAGTGTTTACGGATTGTGATTTTTGTACCAAATTTTGTTCGAATCCGTCCATTCGTTCGTCAGTTATCGTCTCCACAGACTCACTGACACACACACATTCACACACATACTTTCACACACACACACAGACATCACTTCAAAAATGTGTGATTCGTGATCAGGGATGCTTGAAACGTGCTCTCCTGTCGAAAACTCGAATTTGAATTTTCGACCCCATCACAATACTTTCCTTATACATTATGTATATAAGGAAAGTAATACACAAAAATGGTTGTAGCAAATTATTTACCCTATTTCAAGTACGCTGATAAGATACGTTTAAACAGAAATCCGATAAAAATAAACGTCAGAAGTAAGGGGTTATTTCAGCCTCCATCTCGTTGCGATGGAGGAAAAATGGCTACTTTACAATATAATGGAATACCGCTTATGAGACATGAGAGAAGCTATTAAATTAGAAAAGTGAAAAATGGGGCAATTAGGGGCCAAAAATGTCTTCCTCTGAAGCAGGACGCCATGTTGATTGTTCTAAACATAATTTATGGAGTTGTAATCCAATACCGAGCCAAAACGGATGGAGACCAGCAGAATGTATGAGTATGGAAGTGTGGTTGAATTTTATTGTTCAATATACTTGTTCGTTGGTCGTGAAATAATTGAAGAGAGGAAGTGCAGTGACTAAGCCTCTTACTTTTGAGTTGAACGCGATGCTGTCTTTGTTTGACTATATGCTTTGTCGGAAATAATTCAATTGTTTTATTTTTAATTTGGATATATTGTGTGAATTGAAGTTTTACGAGCCGAGTTCGTTGCTAAGCGTGATCGGATAAAAATTGCTCGCACTGCACCCCTTTTCACTTTCCTTATATACAATAATGTATAAGGAAAGTATAGTGACGGGGTCGAAAATTCGAATTCGAATTTTCGACGGGAGAGCACGTTTCAAGCATCCCTGATCACGAATCGAACATTTTTGAAGTGATGTCTCTGTGTGTGAAAGTATGTGTGCGTGTGTGTGTGTGTGTCAGTGAGTCTGTGGAGGCGGTAACTGACGAATGAATGGACCGATTCGAACGAAATTTAGTACAAAACTTTCAATCCGTAAACACTGGAAGCCTATTGTTTTTATACGCAATCGAATGTTCAGAATCCCCCTAAATTTTCGAGTGAAATTTTGAAAAAATCGTTAAAAATCAAAACCTCTAATAAAGTTACACAAATAGACATTTCTTATGTAATTTTCATTAGAAACGACATAAATTTTAGAACGTTAGCAGGAACCATTCTCGAGATATTGCACATTTTTCAAAAAAATTATCAAAAAATCATATAAAATAAAAAAAATATTTCCTATTGAGAAACATGTTCACTTTTCATATGTAATACCATGCGATAAATTGGGTGACATCATTCTCGTGGATCTAGCTCGTTCCATTCATGAAAAAAGATACTTTGAGTAATACTTTTGCATTTGAACGCCAATAGTCATTTATCTGCTGTAAAAATAACTTATTTTTCCGTCCATAACGCTTGGCGAGATTTTGGCGACAAAAGTCGCCAAATTGGTGACTTTTTAAATGTTGCTAAATTAACGATAAACTAGCCAAATGAATAAAAATAATGCTAAATCAATGAAAATGACGACTCATTGACGATAATTCAATATCTTGGAAAGAATATAAATATCTACTATAAAAATAATTTTTTTTTTTTCACTGTAAAAGTAGTAAATGCATTGCATTATATAAGGAAAGTCATGTGCTGCCCACATCAGATTTTTACTAATATATTTATCCGGCGGCATACCGAACACATACAAAACATCAACACATCAACACATTTTGGAGCTCGGGATCCCATACATCCCCGAAGGTTCTTTTGTAAATATAGAAAACTTTCACACATTTTATTTTAAAGTAATACATGAAGATTTTAAAGGATGTATAATATCTAAAAGTAAAGGATGTGTATAATCTCTCTATATCGAAGAAAAAGTAACTGACGGCGCCGCCGCCGTTTGACAGATTTCTGGTTTCTCGAATTTCTTTGTTTCGTACTGCAAAAACTGTATCATACATAAATATAAATATCGGTACACTTATAGAGAAAGGTTTTGAGAACACGCTGAATTAAACAGTTTTACGATATACATTGTAGTTTAAGAAATATTTAAATCACAAGAACAATATAGTTGAGCTGCGAATTCGCTTCCAGGATAGACTAACAATAGCAAAACCACGAATTTTCGCAAACAGATACCTACATAGTTGAATTTTTGCAGGACGGAGCCCTTTTTACTTTTCCTGCAATACATGGTAATGTATAGGGAAAGTATTGGAATCATGCCGAAAATCACAACTCGAGTTTTCGACGGATCTACACGTTTCGAGACCTCTAGAATACGAAAAAACAATTTTTAGCGTGACGTCTGTGTGTGTGTCTGTGTGTCTGTCTGTGTGTCTGTCTGTGTGTCTGTGTGTCTGTCTGTGCAGATTTTGTATCCACTCTAACTAAAAAACTAATGGACCGAATTTCACAAAATTCTGTAGGTAAGTCACTTGTGTCCGGGGCTGGTGCTGATTAGTTTTGGGTACGATTCGAAATAAAAGAACCCGCCTTTTTTTGCAAAATGGACCGCAAAAGCTTGCATCCACTCTAACTGAAAAACAAATGGACTGAATTTCACAAAATTCGGTAGATAAGTCACTTGTGGGTTACCCTGGTGCTGATTAGATTTTGGTATGATTCGGAAGAAAATGACCTGCATTTTTTTGCAAAATGGTCCGCAAAAATCGTCCAAAACTAAACTAAAGAACTGGGTATACTCAAATATATACATTAAATGCTGATTTAATACGTAATTTTTAACGACGAAAAGAATAAGACAAACCCCATTACACTAGGACTTGCCGTTCTCGAAATATTTTAGTTTTTCGTACTTTCCCTACGCCACCTTTGGAAATAAGCCCGGTTACAGAATGAGAACGGAAATTGAATTAAAAGTGAAATAAATTTAATTAAAATAAAGAGAACGTTAATATAAGTCTGCAGGGAAAGTCATGTGCTGCTCACATCAGATTTTTTAAATTTAGATGCAGTTTACGAGATATTTTACTTTTTATGCACTTCGGAAGAGAAACATGCTTTTTTCGTATCGGCACGTCCATCGATATTCTCTGTCTCGTACCACGAAAACTATAATATGAAGTTTGGTAAATTTATAGAGAAATAATAGGCTAATACGTTGAAATAAACCGTGTACCGATTTAAACTTTAGTTTGGCTGCTTGAAATATCTCTTGAAGCGAGTTACGGGGGTTGGCGAAGCTTAATGAGCAGGGGTGGAGCTCCTTAATATTTAAAAATATTAGCATATTTTATACTGCAAAATAAAACTAATAATACCAGTTTTAAATTAATTACAATATGATCTCAACTTAAATTTTTTATCCCATACAAAGTTTAAGAAGTTCCTTAAAATTTGGGTGCCCAGGCCCAGAGACTCCTGCTTCAATCAGGCCATGAGGCATTCTGTAACAAGACTATATAGACACATTATACAAGTGGCGGGGTGTTGGAAGGCAGAAGAATTTATTTAGCGCAAACAAAGCCATCAGCGGAGTAATGGAATTCCTCTCGGCTGCTTCCATTAGCCCCATCTCTGCTCCAAATGGCCCGCGGCTAAAAGGTTTATTTCGTCATCACTGCATGTGGAATGCTCAAAAGGAATATTATACAGATCTTTATATACTTTTGTACGATATAACTGTTAAAGCATATATTAATCGTAAATACTGCATATAAGTCGACCTCCGCCGTATTTTAAGATAAAACTCCTTAAAGTATGCGGCGACACTCGACCCTCTCAAGCATTGGCGTGCTCTGTGTAATTCAGGTCCATTTATGTCATGTTCAGAATCAGAAAAGATAAAAGTTATTCTTTCAAAAAAATTATTTATTTTTTGGAAGTTTTGGTTTCAAGTTGGCACTAGCTTAGAAAAGAAGATGGATTAAATGCAATTAACTGATTTATGATAATGTATACAAGTACTTAGACTTGTTAGAGATGGGGGGGAAAATAACACTTAGAAAACAGAATTTCAACTTTAATAATGAATTTTATTTTGTTTAATATTTTTTGCTCTTAGCGTCGAAAATAGTTTTCTTAATCGAAAATCCGGTTCCGTAAAAGATTCATCAAACACTTGCAGAGTTCACTTCGATGATTAGATCTTGCAATGACGTCCCAGTAGCTCAATGTTAGAATTTCGGCGAGCCAGTTCGAAGATCTCGGGTTCGATTACCGTTTGGGGCATAAAGGTTCTTTACAAAGGCCCCCGAACAAAACAACAAAGATATTTGAGGTTTGAAAGTGACCCTAGTATGCCTAGCACGGAGTCAGTGAATCTGGGATGTGGAGTGCCAATTTCAAGTCAGGAGGATAATGACCACTTTCAGGAAGCTGATCTGAAGGATAAAAAAATCTGATGTGGACAACACATGACTTTCCTTATATAATGCAATGAATTGACTACTTTTACAGTAAAAAAATAGGTTTTTCTTATATTCTTTCCGCGATATTGAGTTTTCGACAATTAGTCGTCATTTTCATTGATTTAGCGCCATTTTTATCCATATGGCTATATTTTCGGTTATTTGGCAACATCTCAAAAAGTCGCCAAGTTGGCGACATTCCACCAAATTTGTCGCCAAAATCTCGCCAAGCGTTACGGACGGAGAAATAAGTTATTCTTATAGCAGATAAATGACTATTGGCGTTCAAATACAAATGTATTACTCAAAGTACCTTTTCCCATGAATGGAACGAGCTAGATCCACGAGAATGATGTGACCAAATTGATCGTTTGATATTACATATGAAAAATGAACATGTTTCTCAACAGTTAATTTTTTTTTTAATTTATGGGATTTTTTGATAAATTTATTTGAAAAATGTGCAATATCTCGAGAACGGTTTATTCTAGCGTTCTAAAGTTTATGTTAATCGTTTTCTAAGGAAAAATCACATAAGAAATGTCTATTGTCGTAACTTTATTAAAGGTTTTCATTTTTTGATGATTTTTTCAAAATTTCACTCGAAAATTTAGGGGGTTCTGAACATCCGATTGTGTTTAGAAGCAATAGGCTTACAGTATTCTCGAATTGTGATTTTTGTACCAAATTTCATTCGAATCGCTCCATTCGTTCGTGAGATATCGTCTCTACAGACTTACTGACACACGCACACACACACACACACATACTTTCACACACACACACACATATATCACCTCAAAAATGCTCGATTCGTGATCAGGGATGCTTGAAACGTGCTCTCCCGTCGAAAACTCGCATTCGAATTTTCGACCCCGTCACAATACTTTCCTTATACATTATGTATATAAGGAAAGTAAAAATAGCACCAGGATGTTAACCTGAGATAAAAATAGTAGGAGGTGCTCAGTCAGTTGCACGCTAATCTGACATTAGACGATGGAGAATGCAGAGTTCACATCGGCAATAAGAACTTGCAATTACGTTCCAGTGGCTCAACGGTAGAGAGTTGCTGGCAAGTTCGATTTACCGTGACTCGATTCCCGGTTGGGATAAAGGTTCCTTACACACGTTAGGAAAGATACAAACACAATAATTATATATACATTTTAGTGTCATTTATATCCATAACGCAGTTCAATGTATTCTTATTTTTTTGCAGACTATATACTGCCAATAGTGTTCCGGAAATTATCATTGTTTCTCCATACGAAATAATATTCTAAAATTCACAGAAATTGAATAATTTCTTTCTTGGAGACCTTTGGCAAGTTTCCAAGAGTTCGAGAATTAAAGCCAGAAGTTTATCACCAGCTTTCTGAATTTCCTTGAGAAGCATGTATAAGCTGACGCAGCAGTGTTACATGAGTTTTTTTTATTTATTTACTTTTTTTTTTTAAATAATTTTCAACATGCGCGAGCTCTGTGTGTTATGAAATATCCATGATGTGACAGCGCAATTTCTCCGATTGTGAACTCGATAAGTCTTTTATTACAATAAATACAACTGATGCTTGTGAGAATAGGATTTTTTAGTACTTCTTTAATAGAAAGCAGGCATGAGAATAAATAATAAGTAACTGTTACTCGTTATAGGTGTGAAACATCGCTCCTTTCACAAATTTCGAATGAAGAAAGGTCAGTGTGCATGTTGTGTGTGACAATAGTACAAGGTACCTAGGAAAAGGTTTAGATAACTGTTGGTTTTTTGAGATTATTTTTATTTTTTATTTACTTATATCACGTCAACAATCCAACTGAACGATGACGGGCTCATATACCTTCTGTGGAAAGCACTGAAAAATCACGAAATTCGTGAAGTTCTTAGCCAATCTATGAAATTCGAGACATTTCAAGAACTCGTCAGAAGACTCCGAGTTGGCGATATTTCGCCAAATTCGTCACCAAAGGTTCCGAATGTGTCGCCAAGTTCAAGCGATCCATACCTTCAAATTTCTATAATATTATTTTGTTAGGTATTCCTAAGAATACTATGCCACGTCCGTTAGATACTTCTTAATTTGGTCAATTATTATTTTCCCTGCAATACATGGCAATGTATAGGGAAAGTATTGGAATCATGCCGAAAATCGCAACTCGAGTTTTCGGCGGATCTACACGTTTCGAGGCCTCTAGAATACGAAAAAACCATTTTTAGCGTGACGTCTGTGTGTGTGTCTGTGTGTCTGTCTGTCTGTGTGTCTGTGTGTCTGTCTGTGTGTCTGTCTGTCTGTGCAGATTTTGTATCCACTCTAACTAAAAAACTAATGGACCGAATTTCACAAAATTTTGTAGGTAAGTCACTTGTGGGCGGGGCTGGTGCTGATTAGTTTTGGGTACGATTCGGAATAAAAGAACTCGCCTTTTTTGTGAAATGGCCCGCAGAAGTTTGTATCCACTGTAGCTGAAAAACTAATGGATCGAATTTCACAAAATTCGGTAGATGAGTCACGTATAGGTCACCCTGGTGCTGATTAGATTTTGGTACGATTCAGAAAAAAATAACCTGCCTTTTTTTGCAAAATGGCCCGCAAAAATTGCCAAAATTTAAAATAAAAAACTGGGTATACTCAAATATATCCATTAAATGCTGATTTAATACGTAATTTTTAACGACGAAAAGAATAAGACCAACCCCATTACACTAGGACTAGCCGTTCTCGAGATATTTCAGTTTTTCGTACTTTCCCTACGCCACCTTTGAAAATAAGTCCGGTTATCGAATGAGAACGAAAATTGAATTAAAAGTGAAATAAATTTAATTAAAATAAAGAGAACGTTAATATAAGTCTGCAGGGAAAGTCATGTGCTGCTCACATCAGATTTTTTGTAGTTGGAGTGGTTAATTAATATTTTAGTTAGAGTGGATATATGACATTTCTGCGGGCCATTTCGTAAAAAAGGCAGGTTGTTCCTTTCCGATTAATATCAAAATCCAATCAGCACCAGAGTATCGTACAAGTAACTTATTTACCAAATTTTGTGAAATTTGGTCAATTAGTATTTTAGCTAGAGTGGATACATGAAATTTTTACGGGTCCTTTCGCCAAAAAGGCGGGTTTTGTTTTTACGAATCGTACCAAAAACTAATCAGCACCAGGGTCATACCCAAGTGACTTACCTACCAAATTTTATGAAATTCGGTTGATAAGTTTTTGAGTTAGAGTGAATACATACATTGCACAGACACACAGACAGACAGGCACACAGACGTCACGCTAAAAATAGTTTTTCGTATTCTAGAGGTCTCGAAGCGTGTAGATCCGTCGAAAACTCGACTTGCGATTTTCGACATGATTCCAATACTTTCCCTATACAGTATTGCAAGGAAAGTAAAAATTGTTAAATAAAATACTTCTTGCACAGGCGTAGTTAATTTCCAGCATTAACTCTAACTTAGAATTGAATATTCTAAAGTATCTACTAATACGAATTACTAGACGAGTTCGTATTCTAAACTAACATCTCCGTGCGCAGGCGCAGTTCTCTGAAGTTCCTCAGCAATCACTTAAAGATCAGGACACTCCACTATCTGAGGAATTAAACAGTGCATTGAAAATTCACATAGAGAAAAGGTATATTGAACTAGAAAATATTTTAAAGTATTTACACAATTATAACGACTTTAGAAAAGAAAACGAGCTGAAGAAAAGAAGCTAACAAGGTCAAATTTAATTAAGTTCGTCGTAAATTTCCACAAAAACATTTATGAAAAGCAAACATAAGCCTATTCAGAGGAATTCGTTGAAGAGGATGTTGATGTTAATATGGGAAAATAATTGTCTCTCGAGAAGAAATTACAATTAGCTATAAATGAAAAAATTGCCACAAAAAATAACACAAAAGTAATAGAATCAAGAAAGATCAATCACGCTTAAAGAATTGATTATGAAACACTTTCCAACTTCAATGCAATTTTATTTAAACATGTCTAAAATGCAATACATCCCTCAGTAATATTTTAAAACTTATCGCAATACTACATTAATTTATTTTATTTGAAAACTTAAACCTTCATCGAAAAAAACGAACTTCATTCAAATGACGGCATTGAAATATAAATTGCCTGGTTTATACATCTCTAAAATGTGATACATTCCTCGGTAATAATTTTAGAATTATCATAATACTACGATAATTTATTATATTTGAAAACTTCATCAAAAACAACTGATATTCATTCAAATGACGTCATAGAAAAAATAACACGCCTGGCTCTCTCTATAAAAACAGCATTTCATTCATAAACAATTTCCCATTCCTTTCATTCATCACAATACTATAATAATTTATTTTATTTAAAAATTAAGACCATGGAGCTACAAATAATTAAACTCTATGCTTAAAAAAATCGTCCGTCTCTTTGTAAAATCAATGAATATTTCAATCATATCAGCTATGCAGACTCCACGGGCTGAATAATTTTGCGTTAAAGAAATACTTCAATTCCAATACAACTCATTCTACATGTTTTGCTGTTTACATTTTACATAAGTGAAAAATAGGCTTCGTTGTAGAAATAATCAAATTTGGATGAGCATTTAAACTCAAATATACTGTAATTGCGTTGTTTTAGTACGTAGATGCACAGAATTTAAGCAAAAATAAAGTGGTTTTAGGACGGATACAACACTCAATATGAATTAAAAAGAACTTTAAAAATCACGATTTTGAGGCAAGATGGATGCCATATATCATTTTGAAGTGGGTCACGTGATCTTTTCATATCATGGTCACGTGATCGCTTCATATAAGGGTTGTAATTATTATTTTAATTTTTATTTTAAAAATTACTGAATATATTTCGCTAATTTTTTTTTATATATTTTATGGAACAATTTGAATATTACCTAAAATTTTCGAAGCAATTTATGAATTTTAAATTCGCTTAAAAAATGTTTGAACAATTAGGTCCCATAGGGCTCAATGTATTTCATTTTTTCAACCCGGGTTCAATCCAAAACTAATTGGGTGATATTAGTCATTTATATTCCCATAGGTCCTATAGACCGTCTGAACAACATACTAAAATTTCATTTTGATTAAGTCAATTTTACGGCAGTTATCGTGCTAACGGACAGGCAGACAGACAGAATAAACAAAGTCATAAACACTTTTCAACTTTATTGTAAAGTGTTAAAAATAGATATATCCAAAACCGTCAAACGAGAGACCGAGTTGTTAGAAGATGAGGCAAATATTTAGAGGAAGTATATCGCTCATTATTAACAGTACCACCAACCAACGTGGATGCAGAAAGAACATTTTCAACTGCAGGTAATTTGTGGACAAAAATACGTTCCATGCTTGCATTATGCTTTTTACGATCACATTTCAAAAATATGTAGTTAATAAATTCGTTTTTTTTTCTATTAATATCTATTATAACACGATTGTTATGTGATATTTACTCTTCTCAATAATAATACTATATGTTTTGTTCCTTTATAAATATTTATTGTTTCTAATGTTATAAATTATTATTTTACTGCTCTTATTTATAATATTTGATTATAACATTTGTTCCTTTATTTTATATTTGTACATAACAAAATTGTTTATATTTTTATAGTTTATGCATTTTTTGTATAAAACTAATACATATGGCAAAGAAACAACTGTATTTTTGTACATTTTGAAAAATTCCTAATACCGGTATTAATATCGGTATTCCGATATAACGTTTAAAAAAATACTGAATACCGGTAATGTATTTTTGGTCCGGTATTGCAATCACTACGTGTTACCCTTCATTTTAAAAAGGCTTAGAAAAATCTTTCGGTTGATACCATACTTGATAATGTACCTCTGGGGGGGGGATATGCCCCCACCCCCCAAGTCTAATGACAAAATAATGTATATCTAGATTTTTCTAAAAAAATTATTCTAGAATTTTGATAATAAAGCCAGATATGAAGTTTCGTGAAAATGAATTAATATTTGTGACTGCTATCATCTGCACAAGAAAACGACTACAGACATCAGACAGACAGACAGATAGACATCACTCCAAATATAGTCAAAACATGTTTAGGAGGTCCTAAAACATACATTGGCATCAAAATCTCGAATTCGAAAAATTTCGTGGAAACAATGCTTTATTACATAGTATGAGCAAGTAAAAATGTAAAAATCTTGGAATTCTTTTCAAAAAAATTTAAGTCTCGAATTTTGCTCCAAGAGCCTCAAACTGTTGAAAATGCGGTAACATATACTGTACTTATTTGGAGGGGAAATATTGTTTTACACTCCGCAATTACCACGTGAATAGAGCTATGAAATGTGTACCACTTTTATGGCTTAAATTTTTAAAAGATTTTTGATATTCAGATATTTTATGGTGTACGTGACTCATTTAGTGACCTAGCCATATCGTCCGTGCGAAAAGTGGCTGGAAATGGGCAGTATTCTTATATAGTTCTTGTCAACGTTTATTGCTGCTTTATATAAGGCTAAAGTTATCCAGATACTTAAACACAATTTTGTAATCTGAAACAACACTCACTAATCCAGAGCACATTATGACGTAATCGTAAGCAGACAAAGGCATCAGCTGGACAATGGATACCAATCAATTGCTTTCATTATCCCTACCTGTTCCAGATCGGTCGGCATCTAAAACCCCTATTTCCACTATCACCTCAGGTGGATGTATATTAATGCCACTCAGATATTCCGTATGCCTATACATATTAATAGCTGGAATGTCCAGATTTGTTCGGGGTTGTTGTATAATTCAATTTTGTTTTCATTATTCACACTTTACAACGTAGTTGAAAATGACTTTCAAATGACTTTATAAAAAAAAATGACTTTATCAAAATGAAATTTTAGTATGTTGTTCAGACGGTCAGTGGGACCTATGGCAATATAAATGAATAATATCATCCAATTAGTTTTAGATTGAACCTGGGTTGTAAAAATGAAATACATTGAACCCTATGGGACCTAATTTTTCAAACATTTTTTTAACCGAAGTTTGAATTCACAAATTGCTCCGAAAATTTTAGGAAATATTCAAATGATTCTATAAAATATAAAAAAAAAATCAACAAAATATATTTGGTAGTTTTTTTATATAAAAATGAACATAATAATTACACCCATATAATATGAAGCGATCACGTGACCCATCTCAAACTAAAATATGGCATCCATCTTTTTCCCCCAGAATAAAAATCGTGATTTTTAAAGTCCTTTTAAATTTATTTAGTGTTGCATCCGTCCTAAAACCGCTTTATCTATATTAATCGTATTTTCTGTGCATCTATATTCTGCACCAACGCAATTACAATATTTTTGTGTTTAAATGATCATAAAACTTTGATTATTTCCACAACAAAGCCTAATTTTAATGGATGCAGAATGTAAACAAATGATTGTAAGATGAGTTGTATAAGAATTGCTAAATTTTTTCATGTAAAATTATTTAACTCTGAAGTCTGGAATAAATGTGTATGAATGAAATATTCACGACTTTTGCACAGAGAGCTAGACGGAGTGCGGTAACCCAGTGGTTAGTGCGCGGGAATTGCACTCGGTAGGCCCGGGTTCGATTCCCGCCGCCACTGTCAAAACTGCCGCCGCGTTTACGCGGAGTACGATTACGTTAAACACGTGGGTCCATACGTCCCTCCGTGAGGTTGGTGGTAGGGGAAGGAGGGTAGGTCCCTGTGGATGCCTTCCACACTGGGTTCCGGTCTAAATCGGGGAGCACTTCCCGGCCGTCCAAACAGTTATCTTACACTTTTCTGGTAGGTCGGACGGTCTGGGTCTCAACAACAACAGAGAGCCAGATGATTTGTATTTCCATGACGTCATTTAAAAAAAGTTAATTTTTTTCGATGAAGTTTTAAGTTTTCAAGTAAAATAAATTATTGTAGTTCGGTGATAATTACAAATACATCACAGCTGAATGTATCGCATTTTGGAGATGTTTAAATAAAATTGCATTTCAAGTGGAAAGTGCTTCATAATCAATGTTTTATGCATGGTTGATCTTTCTTGTCATACAATAATCTTATGCAAAGCAAACAAACACAGAAATATCCTTTAGAAATATTATTTTCTAATTCCTAAATTTAATGGATTCCTGGGGATAATAGAATTCCCCTCAGCTGCTTCCATTAGCACTGTCTCTATGTGCTGCCGTCCATGGCTAAAAGGGCCGTTTCCAGTAGGGTGTTTTAATTTGAATGCTTAAGTGAATACAGCAAACACACGTCTCTATTTGCTAACTAATATTATTGCATAGAAAATGTGATTTCTCGAAAATTTTCGAATTCTACATATTGACGGAAAAGCACGTTTTAATGTCTCCAGAACCTACTTCAAACAAACACTTTCCGACAGACGTTTGTCTATGGAGTGCTCACTCAAGAACGAATGAACCCTACCGATATCAAATGTTACTTATAGATGATGTTATATG